>JANRMT010062809.1:3410534-3433718 GCA_026402145.1 Polypterus bichir lapradei
TAGATAGATAGATAGATAGATAGATAGATAGATAGATAGATAGATAGATAGATAGATACTTTATTAATCCCAAGGGGAAATTCACATACTCCAGTTAATGTTTCCCACCAATTTGTACCAGTGTGCTGTTTGCAAAACCAAGTATTAGGTCCACTTCTAACTGAAAGGTTCCAGCCTCTCGACAGAATAAAAACTCCAATCAGGAAACATTTGCACATAATACCAGTTAAAGTCAGCAATTATTATATTTTTTCATTATTTCTCAATAGGATTAAGGTCAAAACTTTCATTTTGAGTCATACTGAAATAGTTTTGCTATTGGCCTGTGGATCTTTGTCCTGCTGAAATAAAATTGTTTACTCAGTTAAACTTTTTTTAGAAAACACAAAGCAAAACCTTTTTTTCAGCATCATCTTCAGTTTTTCTCTGTTGATTGTACTTCAGTTCTGAAGGATCCTTGAAGGATCCTTGTAATGCAGGGGTGTCCAACCCTGGTCCTGGTGGGCCTCAGTGGCTGCAGGTTTTCATTCTAACCCTTTTTTTAATCAGCAAGCAGTTTTAACTGCTAATTAACTCCTTTTCCCTTCATTTTAATAGCCCTGTTTTTAAGGATTCAGTCCTCTGAATTGATTTGTTTCTTAATTAAATGGCAGCCAAACAGAAATGAGATGTGAAACAAGCTGAGAGATGACCAGCTGAATGGGAAGTCAAACTCCAACCAATTTCACTCCAACCAGTTTTTTAATAAGAAGCCAATTCCTGCTGTTAATTAAAGTCGTTATTGAATATCATGACTTGTTGCTACTCTCATTCTACCACAGCAGACTGTTGGTTTTCTGTTTTTTCTAAGACCACCGTCAAGATGTTTTGGTTACCTGAGCAAACTGACATGACTGAGACATTCACCTTTATTTATTTTCAGGTTAGCTGGTCATGTGGCAGCTTGTTTTGTGTCTCACTATTGTTTGGCTGTTCATTAAGGAAAAAGAAAAAACTAAGGGGTCTGAATCATGTCAATTAAAACTAAGGCAAGGCAAGTTAATCAGCACGGCTCACTAATTAGGAAGATGGTCAGAATGAAAACCTGCAGCCATTGCGGCCCACCAGGACTGGAGTTGGACACTCCTACTGTAATGTAATCACAGTAACATCATGCTTCACTTAGGATGGTGTTCTGTTAAGTATTATTTAAGTTTCATTACTCAACAAAAGAGTTTAATTTGTTTTATGATACCTAGCAGTCAGCAGGTGGGTTTTAATAGTATAATCTTTCTAGCAACCCTATCCATCCTCTGTAAACACTAGAGACTGAAGTAAGTGAATATCCCAGCAGAAGACCTGGGACCACAACATCTATATTCTACATATGTAGAGCTGCAGCAACATAACTGGCAATTTGGAGGAGCAGGTTATTTGCATTTATGAGCAGTTCAGCTAATTGTTTGTTCAGTAAGTTTAATTTAATATTTGGTTAAAGTGTTTTTATTAACTAAAATGAAGTTATGAATTTAGATTTTTTCTTATTTGTCACAGCCAAGATGACAACCTGTGGTATATTGGCCAGACATGCATGAGAGAAAGCAAACTTTATATTAGAATTTCAAAGTACTTCGTACACATGACAATTCTACTACTACGTCTATGATACAGATCATTAAAATACTTTGCTAATGATATTATTCAGTGATACACATTTACTGTCAGCTGCCCAACCCTTTTAAAGTAATTCTTCTTGTAGTATATTGTTTCACATATCTCATTCTTATCTGTTCCCTGAGGCATTCCATAGTATGCATAATAAAGAACAGAACGATTGGGATTGTTATATGAGAGTATGAACTATACAATGGCAACAATTTTGCATGTAAATGAACAGAAAAAATGGTGTTCTTTACAGACTTTGACATGAATCCGAATCAGAATTCACTTTATTGGCCAGGTACACTAAAGTGTACTATATATTTGTCTTGATGGTACTGGTGCAACATACAAGGACAATACAGAATACAAAAAAAAATATATAAGAAGATAAAATATAAAATAATAAAATATCATGCAACATAAAAGGGCAATACAGAAAATAAAGAGATAGTAGGATTAAAATGTCCATGCAGTCTAGTGTGCTGGTATACATAGATACTGAGTAGAAACTCAGAACTGATTATTCAGAATAACTGCACACAGCAAAAACTGCTTAGGTTACGTGTTGTTTTATTATTTGCCGCAAATGCCGAAGATATTTGATGGAGGGCTGTCTTTGGAACTGTTGATGCCCTGGATGAGTCGGATCAGTAATGATCTTTGCACCCTGCTTCCTTACCCTGGACTCTTGCAAGGCTTCAATGACAGGTAAGGTTTTATCCTACCATCTTTTCACAGACTCTGATACTGTGCTGCAGACTGGCCTTAGCCTAAACAGAGGTAGTACCAAACCAGACAGTTATAGATGATGTCAGAATGGACGTGTAGAACTGGACAAATATTCATATATATATCAGTTGAAAATATCAGCAAATGCTGTAAACCAGGGGTCCCCAACCCCCGGTCCCCAGCCCTCTAGCGGCAACGAATACTCACTCAGTGAAGGGCTACAGCAAATTGGCTGATCCCTTCACTGGGGACACTTTTCAGAAGGGGTGGGGCTTTGCAGCAGCGCAAAGAGAGGAGAGAGACTGAGGTGAGAGAGTATTACAACAAAGTATTTTTATGGTCCCAACAGTTGGCGGGGGATCCCAGATCCCAAAAGAGTTCAGAAACCTCATAATATGAACTGGCATACAGGCACTATTGGGCACCCCACCTTTACCCACTCTGCAGACACAGTATCCAGCCAGACTGGAGGAGTGCTGGAGGAGCCTGAGGAGGAAAATCTGAGGTAGCGGTGGAGCAGCAGCACATGGGGCAGAGGCAGAAGATACCTGTTGTTCAAGTTGGCAGATAAAGTGGCTGCATTCAAAGCCACACTTGATTTATGTGGCTGACAAGTGAACATTGGGATTTTTGATATGTTTCAAACGTTAGCAGAGGTTGTTAAAGATACCAAGCCAGGGCCGACTTTCTCCCGGCTGGTGTATGATCATCTATCTTAGCTTTCAATAGAGTTTGAGCATTATTCCCAACCACAAAAGACCCCCGAAATGGGAAGGAATGGATCTGTGACCCATTTGTGAATAAGTCAGGTGAATCAACTTTGTCTGTGCTTGAAGAGGATCAACTGCTTGAGGTTGCAAATGATGGTGGCCTTAAAAGTATGTTTGAGACAACTTCAAATCTCCATACGTTTTCGATTAAAGTCAAGGCAGAATATCCTGAGGTTGCCACAAAAACACTGAAAAGTCTGCTTCCATTTCCAACATCCTATCTTTGTAAAAGTCTGCTTCCATTTCCAACATCCTATCTTTGTAAGGCAGTGTTTTTTGCAGTGACAGCAACCAAAACGAGATTACGGAGTAGACTGAACATAAGCAACACACTTCGTGTGTCACTGTCTTCCATTGTCCCTAAATGGGATCATCTGGTTGCAGGAACACAAGCTCAGGGCTCCCAGTGATTCTGCATTATGGTAAGTTGTATAATTTCTATTACGATATTATAACTTCATAATAATAGAAATGTAATGTAAATTGTGTATAAAACTGCCCTACGAACCCGCCCCGAATCCTCAACCAATATCCCTACTCCCCCACCTCCAGTCCCTGGAAAAATTTGCTTCTAGTAAAGTGGTCCTTGGTGTCAAAAAGGTTGGGGACCACTGCTGTAAACAACTGGCCTGCACAGTGCCTGGCTGTAGAAGGGGAAATAAGGTCTGGGCCTGCAGCTTTTTAAATATTTTGCATTATGAATAAGCTTCAGATGTCTTTTGCAGTGTTGACAGTGTGGGGAAGCTGAGAAGAAGAGGATTATAGAGTAGTATAAAGCAATGTAGATATCAAAATAGTACTGTTTTTCTATGTCCTCTCAGTATCACCGTGTCTGGTGTATAATTGCTATAATTAATTTGCCATAATTTTCACTTGCAGACAGTTCTGTTCACATATTTTTTGTATAGACCATTTTCATGCGACCCTAAATTAAACAAATCCATACTCCTTTGTTGTGAATCAAGTGTAAGGTGTTCCATTAGTTCCCTAGCTGGGAGACTTATCAAGGTATAGAAAAAATGTACATCTTTCAATTTTCCATGCAAAAATTGAAGTGATTTAATTTAATATTTACTAAACCATAACACAGCCATACATTATTAAGTTCACTGAATCCATTTCAGAGTTAGGGATGCTGGATCCTGTCCTGGCAGTATCAGCCTCAAGAAAGAACCAGCCCTGTATAGGGTGCCATTCCCTTGCAGATCACATTCATTCATATGACCACATGTACTCATACAATAATTTTGTACCAGACTGTGGTGGCGAAACAGTAGGTAAATTATTAGATAGAGCTTTTAATTCAATCCACATCCACATTTCTTACATTTGATCATTAAATATGGGTGGTGAGCAAAAGAATGTGATTTACAAGTATAGGTGGCTGAAAAGAAGTTCCAGCATAAGGTTGGTGAGCTCACTGTCCATGATAGGTTAGGAATTCAGTAGTATCAGAAGGACTTTGTAGCTGAATTGCTGCTTCACTGGTTGATCTAGTTAAGCTAGCTGAGGTTGATGATACAGTATGTATTTATTTTATTGCAAAATGCAATAAATGCAATATTTAAAATTTTAAAACTACTGATGTAGAAAGGTTCTTGGTTATACTGAAATCATATTTGAGAAAAAACATGACATAGTTTGGGTGGCACAAATTTACAGTGGTAGCACTGCTGTCTTGCAACAAGGAGACTGGGGTTCACATCCTGGGTAATCCCTGTGTGGGTTTTATGTGTTCTCCCTGTGTGTATTTCTTCTGGGTGCTCTGATTTCTTCTACACAATCTAAAGACTTGCAGTTTAGGTGAACTGGCATTGCTAAATTGGCCCTAATATTTGCCTTTGCCTGTGAGTGTGTTCATCATGCAATGCATTGGTACCAGGCACCATTGATTGTACCTGCATTGTGCCCACTGGTTGCTGGGATAGGCTTCTATGACACTGCTCTGGATAAGTGGGTTTAGAAAACTGATGGATGACAAAGCTTAGAGGAGCACAATATCGTGGCAGTTACCAATGCTGTGTTACAGATACAACATCCTGGGTACAAATTCTGTCACTGGTTGTTGTCAGTGTGGAATGTGCATGTTCTTCTCCTGTCTGCATACAATGTTCTCCCATTTCCTAAATGATATTCAAGTTACATTAATTTGCGACTTTGAATTGGTCCCAGTGAGGGGTGTGACAGGGCCATGCAAAGGATAGTTAAAGGCTTGTGTCAGATGCTACCGGAATAGGCCCTGGCCACCTGCAACCCTAATTGGATTAAGTTGTACTTAGTATGATTTGTTATATTAAGGTGTTTGTTTTAAATTTTAAACAAGACAACTGCTAATTGCAGACCATACACTTCTCACTGGAGTTATGGCTGGAATTGGATGGTCCATTATGATTATAATTTTCTCCAGCACTCAAAATGTTTGTCTATGCCTTCTGTCAGGTAACAACCATGGCCTCCTATCAAGCTTTGAGGAGCAGCATTGAGTGTTTGGAGATTATGATATCATTGGCCTATGGGAGATCTTCCTGAATGCAGACATTTATGATTCAGATGTTTTGATTCTGGGATTCATCAAGTTCCAGCATGACTAAGATTCCCATAGAGGTACTTTGACATAGTATATATCTTTGGTTATCTGTGCACTACCTTGACCTTACTAAGCTGACCATCAACTGTTATGGTTACAACTCATCATCATAGACCAGGCATTGGTGCTTCTCAGACAAAGTCTAGCATCCTCTGGAAAATGATTGTAGAGTGTCTTCTCCTAAAGTTGGAATGTATTTCCCATAAGCCTTTATAGGGCTAGGAGCAGTCTCTCAACAGTGATGGACAGGTGGTCCCAACTCTTGAGGAACTTCACACAAAATACATGGAACATCAGAGAACAAATCTAAATGTACTGAAACTAATTTAACAAAACTGGTATAAAACACATAATTAGACAAATAATAAAAATAAATAACAATATTAACATAAAAAAGAAAAAAGGCCAAAAAAAGAACTGACACCATTGTACAATTCCTCCTATCTAAGACAGGTTCTAATCAAACCTCTTGGTAGGCAATAATGCAGGTTTGTTGGTGAGGCTACCCTTGCCGATCCTTCACATTTGAACAGTTTTACTGACATCTGCCTTGGCAGCAACAATGTCAAGATCTGTGAGGTCCTCGGCAGGCCTGTATTACAGCAAAGCCAATGGCCATAAGGGGACTGATCCACATGTGCTACAAAATATTTGTTACAGAACTTTTACAAGCTCTCATTAGACTCTTTTTTCTTGTCTCTATAATCTGGAAAAGTGCCAGCTGGGTAAAAATGTGTATCTGATCAGTTCACAGAAGCGCTTCACAAACAGATCAGAACGTTATTCTGTTATCGTATAGAGACTGAAAGAGGTGGTCAAATTTTTGGATGGCACCAGACAGGACAGGCAATAATGAATGTCAAAGAGGTAGTTGGATGTCTTGTACTGGGAAAATTGGAGAAAACAAGCTGACCATTCACAAACATGAGTTGTGGTAAAAGACACGGGTAAAGATCTTAGCACTAGTCTTCTTATAAGCACCTAATAGTTCCTTTAATGTTAAGAGATACCAAAAGGCACACCATAGCAGAAATGAGGTCAGGCAAAATGATCAAAATACAACAAAGAAGTGAAACTTTCCAACCATCAAAAGCCTAATATACAGAAATTAAATTCAGAGACAAAAAAGAGTAATAGACTTCACCAGTAAAAACAGAATGACCATGGTCATGCAAAACAAGCACAAAACAGTGACATCCACAGAAAATCTAGACAGTACCACAGTGAAATGATCATCAAAACAAAAAAAACAACTGAGGGGTTCAGAGAAAGAGCAAAAATGGGAAAAATGGGAAGCAGGCATCCTAAAACTCATTTTACAATATTATCTCTCGTATTCTCACTATTAAAGGCGATGAAGACCACTATGAGCCAGTGTCTCCGTGTCAATTTGAAAGAGACTGAGAAGCAGGCTTTATGCAAAAATTTTTGAGAAAGGAAGTGAAAGTCAAGACAGATTGAGACACACAAGGATACTAAAGAAAGGCATAGGAGGAACGCTGAATGTAGGGTACATGTAAGGCAAGAGATATCAAATATCAAATATTTTTACATTTCTTCTATTAACTGTCTTCAACAAATAACATAGCTAGTAGATGATAAACAAGAAAGAATGTCAAACCATCACAAACGTTTCTTAAGTGGTGAAAGATTAAGAATTCAAGACCTCGGAAGGAAGGCTCAGATTAACAACAGGATTTTATTTTGTTGTGTGGTAGGTTTGGATTTTGTACTGTCCCTCTTGTGTATCCTTTCCTGCATAGTTTATTTTCAATGCTTTTTTCTCTGTAAATGTGTGGCTTGCTTTATTTGTCCACTGAGGGAAATATGGCCTTTTACAGAAGTTTTTTAAATAATTGATTACATAAATAGACAGATAATTAAATATATATACACACACTGGTCTGAACACACACCAGAATGACTAAAAAGGAAGAAAATTAAAAAGAAAGAAAACTTGGTTTTCACAGTCATAGTGTGGCATTATACAGACACCAATAATGGCACACTGCATGATAACGTGCAGTGAATACACTTGGCTTGAGCATTCATAGTTTTCATACTCTTTCTCTGTACATTTACCGATCATTTGCTCAGAGGCTGATGCGCTTACAGCTTCCTGAGCAGCTGTTCTTTTCTCCATGTTAGCGGCCCGCTTCTTCTCTTCTTTTGTCAGCATCTTTTCACGTTAAAACTGATTAAGTCAGTGTTTGTGTTGCAATTACTGTACTTAGTATGTTTTCTTTAATTTTTTGCTTAAGCTGGCACTTAAGTCTTCAATCTACCTCAAGAATGATTTAAGAAATGAAGAGTTAGGGGAAGTGATGGCAAAGGTGGTAGGGAATGAGAACGGCACCTGTACGCATGCACTGCACAGCCACCCTGCTGGCCACTGCCAAGAGTTGATTCTATAATAAAATAAAATAAAAATAAAAAGAGGAATAACCTTGGAGGTCAATCACTTCCCCAAAAGCGGATAGTAGATATCACGTAGTATACGTGTAACAAATTTCAGGTCAATAGGTCAAATGGTTTGCGAGCTACAAGTGATTTAAAATCCTAGACAGAGTAACGGATAGCCACGGTAGCATATTATATAAGAAGATATTGTTGTTGGTATAAAGGAGCCCTAGAGATGTTTCTTGACACACTTCTGCTGAATAATTTGTTGCTTGAAAGTACTGTGTTACTGTGTCAGGGAAAGGATGTGCAGCATTGTTCATAATGTTATAATTCTCTCATTTGCTACAAACTACAAAACTGAGCCTGACCTTTTAATTAGTTTGTTGATTCGATGGACCTCTCTTGAAGTGATATTGTCATTCAAATATATCGCAATGTATCCTGCATATATTTCTAAATGCAATGAAAACAATAATTGCACCCCGTATAACTTGTCTAGTTTGCAAATGTAAGATGTGACAAAAATAGCGAAATAAAGGATTTATTCATCCAGAACAGAGAGGGGTTGCAAATCTCTCATAGTTAAAAGCAGATAAACATATACTGTCACAACATGAAGTTTTATGGTGTTGAATGTTGTTATGTGGTTTTTCCATTAATAAAGTAGCACTTGGGCAAGGCAGGAACAAATCAAAGATGAAACAATGGCAACTACACTACTGGAAGAGAAAACCACATATATGAAAGGTAAACATGTAAACATAGAAACATGGATGAGTGTAGGAATTCAACCCAAAATTCTGAGGCTCTAAGTCAGTGCTCTGTGATACCAATTTGCAATTAAAATAGATTTAACACAAAAATACATTCATTAAATCACCAAGCAATACATTCGTTAACATATACATCTACAGTATGTACTCTATCTATCTATCTATCTATCTATCTATCTATCTATCTGTCTATCTATCTATACAAATATGGAAATTCTATGGTAGAATTTAAGGTCTTAAATGCCTGTGTGAATATTGTAATAGGTTTACAGACAGTGAAGACTGGGTTTTACTGAGTGCTACTTCATCACATAATTGCATGTAATTTTTCACATAATGATTATATAATCATCACTGGTTAAAATTTCAGAGTACTTACTTATACAATAACAATTGATTGAAAAATAAGTACATAACTAATATCGAAAGGCATTTTCTGTATGCCTACATTCAATATGACTTAATATCTCTAATTCTTCTGTGTCAGACTTAAGAGGAACAATTTGTAGGCAATTTTCCTTAGATTTTTCAATATCTCTACATCATTTTTAAAACACTATTAAAACATGAATCATAATGTTAGCCCATCAATTACAGGCTATTACATTTTCCAGCTGCTTCTTATTTGTCATTGCTTTTCCAGATAAAATCCTTTTGTTGTAAGAGTTCAAATTGCATCTAAATTGTATAAAAATATCCCAAACGAAAGTAATATCAAAGTCAATAAAAATGATGACAAATGTATAATAAAGATGGTTAAACAGTACAGTTTCTAGTGTAACTAGTGGATAGAAAAAATGTGTTTGTCATCTGCTCATATCTCAGAGGTGATTTCACTTTAACCAACTCAATCAAGCAGTTTCCTGGGCTGGATATGCACATTATCCCTATACAAAAAAAAAAAAAACTACTCATTTTTTAAACATTATAAACTTTTTAATGAGTTAATTAAGCAAGCAATTACTCCCAACTTTATGTTTTTTGAATCAATCCAACATTATAAATTACTTATGCTAAATTATTACTGAATGAAGGAGGAATTCAGATGCACAACAATTCTTTTTACCTTTAAGAATTTTGATCTTTGTAATTTTTGGTTTATTTATGCCATTATTTACTATGCTTGTCATTAATTGTCAGTATTCAGATACAATCAAGAGCGCAAACTCTATAGAAAAAGTAAATTAAAAGGAAAACGACAGAGTTAATTATTTAAAGATATGGGGAAAATACAAATATTTCTTAGTCTTGTATAAATGTAAATCTAATACTAATGCACTTTTCTGAATGTAAATTAAAAGAAGAAACATGATTAATTAAAGGTAAAAATGACTTATGGACAGTGAAATTTCTTTGAAGAAATCTCAAGACACGGCGGGCCCCAGGATTGAACTTGAGAACAACTATTTTAAAGAAATGACTTTATTGAGCAAATACATGAATATGGAGAACATTAACAACACATTAACAGCAAACAAAACAAAAAATGGCACCAAATATTTAATGGGCACTAAAATGTCAACATAATAAAGCATGCAGATAAAAAATGTAACCAATGTCAATTAATTTATTAAAAATGTTATTTTAGTACAACATTGAGAACTGCAGTACATCATCATAATGCTATCTGTTAAAGCACATATCATAAACCTATGTACTAAATGCTTGCACCACTACCACTCCAATAGACAGTCATTTTTCTCTGGATCCAAATATCCAGAATTCAGGTACTGTACAAAGTAGCTTTATAAGGTATAGTCTTTTAAAAGGCTACAGTGGTGCCTTTGCAGTAGGGGCAAGTGGGGCACTGCCATCCTTCTCCCAGCTGCTAGCACTGTTGTGCAAATTCTAAATAAGTAGTAAACAATTTCTTATCTAGAAAAAATATTTATTTTTGGATTATGCCAACATTTCTTTGTGCATGACACTGCTAACTTGTTTACAGATTGTTTGGGCAGGCCCTTGGATCCTGTACTGTTCTTTGCTTGCCATTGCTCACGAATGTACAAAATATTCTTAGTTTTGACTTTGGGTTTGAAGGCCAGAGTTCTTTTAGATCACCTATGATTTGTTTTTGTTTGACACAATTTAATCTCACTATTGTGGAGTAGTCATTGTCATCATAAACCATGTTGATTATTTGTCCACAAGACAATGTATCACTTTGCTCATTGAACAAAAATTAGAAATTAATTTATATTAGTTAATGTTTCTGCTTTTGATGTTAAGGCACCATTTCTCAACCTTTAAGTATTTGCGACCCGAGTTTTCATAACAGTTTTAATTGTGCCCCCCTAAGGTTTTTTGAAAGGAGCCCACTAATACCAATTTGTTCTGTTTTAATTAATGATATATCATAGATGCATATTTTATTATACCTACTTAACTTTTATCAACATTTATCTAACTCTATATTTATTTTTCTAGTATCAGAATGTAGTTTAAGTTAATTTGTTTTGGTTTCAATCGATGTATTTTTCATATTTTCGATTCTTGTTTTCTTTTTTTTCACATCTTCGCGCCCCCCTTTTTGTTACATCGCACCCCCCTAGGGGGGACCGCCCCACAGTTTGAGAACCACTGTATTAAGGTATCTCTGCCACCCTCCAACACCAATGTCACTGCTCCAGTCTTTCACGACTCTTTACATAATTGTTCCCTGACAACACATTCATGCTGTTGGTTCCACCTTAAACCACTTATTTATGGTCAGAGGTAACACTATATCCACTCACTTTCCACAAATCGGCACAGCATTTCAAGTCAGGATCGTTCCTGAGATTTTGGTGGCAGCCAAGTAGCCTGGCCAATGTCTTACAAGTTCTGCTCTTCAAGAGATTGTTCCTCTCGCTCTCTCTCTCCCCACACCCCATACACACACACACACACTGCACAGCTTCTTAGGATGGATCTACTCCCCTGACCAGTGCTGGTGCTTGGTTATTTTGCCAAGCTTATTCTTGTGCAAACCGACTGTTCAGTAGCTAACCCAAGCAGCTGAATTTTTCTCCCCCTTATGATCTGCACACTAGGCAAAATGCCTAATGCCTAATTTACTTTAATGGTGGCGCCAGCCCTGCCCCTGACAGCATCTGTTTCCAAGCTACATGTGCTCCAACCAGAATTTTTATTAAAAAAAAAAAAAGAAAGAAAAGCAAAACTTTGATCTCTATGTAAAAATGCACAGGGGCTTCACCCAATGTTGCTTAATGCTACTGCAGAAAGGTAACGCTGGTTAGATGTGGATATTCTGGCAGATAGTTTTTGCCAAGGGGATAAAGATAAGAGGTGCATGCCCAAAATCCTAGATCTTTAGATCCTGGTGTCTTTTTCTCTGTTGTTACATCTTCTGTTTGTCTATATAGGACACAGTGATCCTTTACTAAGCATCTTAAGATGTAATGACCAAAGGAGATCAAATTTATTTTAACACTTAATATATTAGCATAATATGTACATGGAGATTTCTGATTCCTACCACAGCAAAGAAAAAAAGGACCTGCAGTCTTCAAAAAACACAATCCAGACCTGCCTTTTTTGCAGGTTTGGGCCCAGTGAACAGGTTGTGCCCGAGATAGCCTAGCCACAAGCTCAAGAGGCACAGACCCAAAAACGCAGCAAAGGATTTTAATGATTACAAATGCTAAATGTCTTTAAAAAAAAAAAAAAACTTTAGACAAAAGATAAAACACACTTCCTTTAATATTTATATGTTTTTAAAAGAAGATAGCAAAAGAGTAGACAAAAATGGAGGAGGAGCAAAAATAGGTTTGCATAAAAAGGCCAACCTAAAAGTGATTTAATACAAAAATCACACACTAGGAACAATACCCTAATTCAAGAGCCATTAGCCAAAACCAGAGAATTCAAAGTAAATCACACAAAGCACAACCAAAATCTTCAGTGCCATAACAGTCATTTTATGTGCAGCTGATCATAACATAGCAATGTGGTCAGTTTCCCAGCTGCAGCATTAGGTGGCCCTGCCCCCCTTGGGCTCGACATGTACAGTAAGAGACAAGAAAAATAATTTAAACGATAAGGCACCAACAAAACATTATTCATAAATACAAAATTTTCAATAGACTAAAAATATTAATTGAATAATACAATATGAAAGGAAATTAAGGTAAAATTATTAACAGTAATAAAATATTGCTTTAAAAGAAATTTATTTAAAAGTTAAATAAACAGAAAACATGACTGAGCCAGGGATTAAACCCTGGCTGAACCATGACAGGAATACTATATATTTGTTCAGTTAGATAACATAATGTGTTTTTAATGTATCTTTTTATAGTTATCAGTATACATTAATTTATCATTCCAACATTAATTGTATTTAATTCAGTTGAGAATCATGGAAGCCAAAGCTTATGTCAGCAGCATTAGGAATAACTAACCATGATTAGAGTATCGGTCCATTGTTGGGCACACTCACTTGTGCCATTCCAATAAAGTAACAAATTAGCATAATATTCACATCTGTGGGACACGTAAGAAAAACCTGTGGAAAAAAGTGCAAACTCTCACATACTGTATGGGGTGATAAAGCCTAGATCTGGACCTAGGATTTTGGAGCTACAAGGCAGTAGGGCCAACTTCTCTACCGCTTTCCTTCTCTTTCTGAACCACTCAAATAAGTGCAGGACCATTGGCTAGACTATTGAAAATGAAAGAATTATACGTACGTGGGGCAGCACAATTAAGTCTTTTTTTTATGTTTCCACTGAGCATTTTTACAATCTAGCTTGTTTTACTTGCATTTAACAAAACTAATTGACAAACTACAGACAATTAACCTTTTTGTGGGTGAAGGTAACATAATGAAGCCACAGAAACATCAATCAATGTCCAGCAAAGGAAATTTAGGCTGACGAACAAAAGAAGGGCAAGCAGTTAACAGAATGTTGTCAGTAAGGTTGTTGTTGCATACATTTCATATTTCCCGTAGTGGTTATTTGTTCTTCTTGTTGTTGAAGAGTCAGATAACAGATTGAATATGTCAGTGGCACAGTAATGTGGACCCATTAAGGAATTATGCCTTATCTTTTAACACAACCAATTTGGTCTTCTTGTTTCACAGCACGCTAACAGTAACTATAAATTGGATCTTGTTTTCTGTTAAGCTAAAACAGAAAATTCCAGTACACAATTTGCTTTGTCTTACCTTTGTAAATGTCTTCCTTGGATCTTGCCCTTTTTTGCATTTTATTTTCTCTTCTTTTTGGTCAAGGTTTGTTAAAATAAAAAATAAATATGTGTTCTGTGTTAATTTTTTAATAATTGTGCCATTCCACTTTTTAAGTTATTAATTCCCTTGCATATGTCAATCAATCATTGGGTGACAGATAATTTTTTACAACTCAATTCTGATAAAACAGAAATCTTATTAGTTGGCATCAAATCTGTCCTCTCTACCCTTTGTAGGCTAAAAATTGACATTGATGGGATCCTGGTTCAACCCTCAGCATCAGTCCATAATTTGGGTGTCATCTTTGATCAGGTTCTTACTTTTCAATCACACATCAGCTCAATAGTACAGACAGCCTTTTTTCATCTTCACAACATTGCTCATCTGCATTCTTTCCTCAGTGTGAAAGATACTGAGTCACTCATTCACGCTTTCATCACTACCCGTCTGAACTATTGCAATGCTTTCTTTTATGGCCTCCCGACTAAATATATCAACAGATTACAATATGTTCAGAATTCTGCTGCTTGTTTACTTACACACACTAAAAACTCCTGTCCTCTGTGAGTTACATTGGTTACCGGTTTCTTCAAGAATCAAATATAAAATTATCCTTCTCACTTTAAAAGCCCTTCATGGTTTATCATTTATCTGTCTGAGCTGCTGCTTCCTTACACTCCTGCCCGTGCTTTACGATTATCGGACGTTAAGTTACTCACTGTACCCAAATACAGGTTAATAACTATGTGTGGCAGAGCTTTCAGAATGATAGCCCCTAAAACTTGGAATTTTCTCCCTCTTAGTCTTCGCATGGAAAAGGCTATTATTAACTTCAAACATCTGTTAAAAACATATCTCTTCAATGAGTATTATTCTTCTTCATGTATGTAATTTCTACTGTCTTGTATTGAATTGTAAAGTGTCCTTGAGTGTATGAAAGGTGCTACATAAATAAAACTTATTATTATTATTATTATTATTATTATTATTATTATTATTATTTTTATTTTATGTAGATAAGTATGTCCTTTTGTTTCTTGCTCAGATTTGAGGAGGGGGTAAGACCCTTAATTATTTAATTTCCCTTTAGTGCTGTCATTATGCTATATGGCAGTGCCTGAGAGCTATAAAGCATCTGAGGGTCATTTCCACATTATAATGGCATTAACATTGTTGTAGTTTTCATCTACTCTCTTTTGTGATTTGCTCCTTTGCTTATTTTTGTTTTTAGGTGTTTTGAACTTTTGGCTTATTTTCAGAATTCAAGTAAAGGATTACAGATTTTGCCGTGATCAATTCATTTTGTTTATTTTTTTTTTTTACTTTGGATCTTTGTATTTAAATTTTCCATTTCTATATTTGATATTTTAGTCACTTTATTCTTTAAATAATTATTTCAGTTAAGTTTTTTGTACTCTTCACTTTTTGGCATCCATTTTGTGGCAAATTACAAAAACCTTGGCCTTCATTTAAAGAGAACCATTTTTCATTTTATATAACATTTACATCTATCAATTAATTCATTTAGTCTCATTCCAGATCAAGTTGTAAATAGCTTAACTGGACAGCATTTGCCACAAGGTGAAAATAAACACTCCTGTATACGATGGGGGACTCAAAAATAACGAGACTTTGTTTTTATAAAATCAAATATTTCTCTGAACATTTCCAAAATTTAATCAACCTCAAAATACTCTCCCTGAGACACAATATACTTGTCCCAACAATTTTTCCATTGTTCAAAACTGTTCTGAAACTCTTGCAAAGTGATAGCCTTCAGTGCCTCCGTCGTTTGCTTCTTGACCTCCTCCACATCCTGAAAACGCTTTCCATTAAGGTCTCTCTTCATTCAGGGTGCTAGGTCTAGGGTGTAAGGGGGTGGGGGGACTATTGTCATCCTGTTATTTTGTGAGAAACTGCCACACACTCAGTGATGTTTTGGCAGGAGCGTTGTCGTGATGCAGAAGCCACTCATGTGATTGCCACAATTCAGGTCGTTTTCTCCACACTGCATCACGTAATCGCTTGAGCACTTTAAGGTAAAAACCCTTACATGACTCAAAGCTTCTTCTTTGAAAGCCACTCGAAGCATTGTGACCAGAGCCGGATTAAAACGAAATTGGGCCTGATGCTGCAGCGCAAAAAAGCCCTATTTTTTCTCGGCATTGGTGCATGTGCATTCGACACTCACCGTACATGCGCACTCAGACCGATCAAGGATCCTTAATTGCTTGCGACACAACCAGCCAGCCTTTATTGAACATGAATAATAATAATGATGTATCGTAACAACTCGAGATTAACATTAAACTATGTAACATCAACATTCAATAGCAATTGTATGAAAAGTGCACTTAATACAAAAAACCTAACAATGAAATACACAACATTTCACAATTCTCTTATGAAACAGAGTAAGAAAAAATGAATTTTCAGAGACATTGGGTCAAAGTGACTCAGTTCATGCTCTTGAGGATAAAAATTTGTCCACGATTTAACTTTCGTAATAGACCAGAATCCTGTCGAGGATTTTAAAAATTATAAACATCCATGCCGGGCCTGCAGGCCGGCTTTTAGTTTTACCTTTACAGATAACCATTTAAATAGCCATCGATTTTTACTGTACAACTAACTTTCAAGGTGAAAAATTTACTACGTGGCACTTACCGAACAATAATAAAGTGGCAAGAACCCCCAAGATATTGCAAAGAACGCAGCTAAATTACTAAGTAAACTATTTAACGTAAAATTGATAGCATTAACTTGAGATCTTCAGTTAACAATTAACACAACGTTACGTCACAGCGCAAAGAACAATAGTAACTGTACAATAAGTAACAATGTGTCTAGGCGTCCGAAAGTCGGACTCCAAAGTTCATTCTAAGAATTATTTTGAGGATAATATAGCAAAGGAAAACTGTTCAGCTTCCGGAAAATTCTCGTCTGTTTTCATCTGGGCCTATTTCAGGAATGAGCCTAATTCTGGAGCATCAATAGCACCCACCTTAATCCGGCCCTGATTGTGACAGTTTCTACTGCTGTATTCCCCAAAAGGAAACAGAACTTGATGCAAACACATTATTCTTTCAAGTCTGCCATTGCAAAATCAACAAAGATGGTAACAGATGCTAAAGAAAATAAATTATACCAACCTTACAGACCTATCCCCAAGGGCGCCACTTGGCCAAATGTTGCAGAGGGCAGTCTAGTACACGCACCTAGCCGGCAAACGTAGGAACTAACGCCCATCCAGTCTCCAGGAAATAATTCTCGTCATTTTTGGGTCCCCCCTTGTATGTCGCTACACCATCATACCAAGGATACTAACTTGCATGGGATGAAAACCATAATATAAATGGAAAAATCCACACAGTCAAGGGAAGAATGTACAGATACCACAAAAGCAGCATGCCCCTTTCTACAACTGCAAGCTTGACCTTTTTTAGGAGGGATTCATCTTGTGTGCATCAGAGATGTACAGTATATTGTCATGAACCTTCTTCTCCTGGTAGGTTATCTTTGTATGGATCAGGTCCAAAAGGGGGTGCAATGTAAACAATAATCCAAAACATTGACTCACATAAATATTCAAATTATAATAAGGAGACTTAAGTTTAAAGCGGTACTGCATAAGTTAGTATGCTGTACAGTAGAATGACATCCCATCCCAAGTTAGTTCCTTACTTGTACACAAAACTCCTGAGAAATGGCTGGCATCATCCCATTTCCTGCATTGTAATAAATGTTTGTTCAGAAAATCAATGACTAAACCATAAACAGGTTCTACTAAAATATTATTAAACCAGTGTTTTGATTAGCGTTGCTACCTTACAGTCTTGGGTCAGTTTCTTTCCTAGTTCTTTTAAATATGAACATTTTCACTAAATACTGTGTTTTTTTGCCCCACATCTCATACATATCTATTTTAGTTTCATCACTCAGAATATGGGGAGTAGGGTTTCATGTAGTGCAAGAGTGAATCCTATGATGTACTGGCCACTATCCAGATCAGTTTCTATCTTGTATCCTATGCTGTTGTGAAAGGATTTCAATCGTTATGCTCATGTAATGGAGAAAGAAGGTTCAGAAAGTATATGAAGGAGTTGTTGGCTTGGTTGAGGGAAGCAAAGAGAAGCATCTAGATCTGAATCTTTTACCATCTTCTAATTTCTTGGACCTTAGATAACATCCATCCATCCATCCATTTTCCAACCCGCTGAATCCGAACATAGGGTCACGGGGGTCTGCTGGAGCCAATTTCAGCCAACACAGGGCACAAGGCAGGGTGTCAACCCACCGCAGGACACACACAAACATACCCACACACCAAGCAAACACTAGGGCCAATTTAGAATCGCCAATCTTAGATAACATTTGCTTTGACATTCTCTGTAGGTTTTTACCTTCATAAAAATAAGACATTTTTCTCCTTGCAGTATTCACAGTATGCTATTCACATATATTTGTAACATTTTGCATAATTTGATATCTCCACACTTCTACTTGCCTGAAGACAGGCTGGCTGCCCCAGATGTAACTCACTTTGACATCAGGATACATGTGTTGATTGGTGTCAGTGGAGGGTGGATAAATCCAGCATAGCAAGCAGGTGTTTCTGCAACCCCACTGAGTTCAAAGTAGCATGAAAACAGACAGTTAATATAAAAATACCACTTTTGTGCAGCGAAGAGGAAAAAATCTGAAATGGATTACTCTTCTCAAGAGGAATTGCTCAGCATATAAAGACAAGTTTACAAATAAGCAGTAGCCATTGTGCTCATCAAGGAAGGGTAAGTGATTTAACATATCCTGATGTTTCTTAAACAGTTTTCTAACCTCAGCTTCTCTAGATGCTCTGTCTTTTAATGTCAGTGGAAAAAACATACTACATATCCATTCACTTTTTAAATTGTTACTGTCACTCAATATAATTGTGCCTGGAATAGATTTCTGGTCACTTGAAGAAAACACATAAAATAGTTAGGCAGGATGCAAAGAATTGACGAAGCCTGCCAAAACACTGTCTGAATGGGAAGCCTTTAAAGAAAGGTAACTGGACCCAGGACTTTACATCTCACTTTTTTAAATAAGTTTAATGGATAAAACTTCCTTTGTAGGCCCAATCCTAGCTAGTCACATCCAAGGTTACAGGTTTTCAAAGGTAACCCTGTTCAACATAATAACCCTGGATGTGACTAGCTAGGATGAGATACAAATAGCCATTACCTGCTGATGAAAAGTTGAAAGAGAATGTGGGAGGGAGATGCTGAGGACACGGGAATTGGGATGTAAACCCTCCTTTCACTTTTACTTTGTCCCATTGCCCCTTTTATATATTACTCAGCAATGCTAAGGGGTCACATAATATGAAGCGTAAGGAAAATTATGACCTGATTGCTCTTGTCTGTTGTACTTAGTGAGCTTGTATCTACCTTTTGAATTCTGCCTTTGTCTAATGTTCTAAGACTTGTGTTATATTTCATTCAGGGTTGTTGCCCTTACTTAAGTTTATTTTTCTTCACTTTTTGCTGTTTTTTTTTTTTTTTTAATTTTATTCTGTATGCTACATTTTTGGTTTGGTTTTTCCTCAGTTTATACTTATGTAATACTGTGTTATTCATTAATTCTTTTTTAATTTCGCATTATGTTAAGTTTCAATGTTTTACTTTGGTTTATCTGCCCTTGGTTGTGTATTTTGAGCTAAAGTTTTGATTTTGGTCTGGAGGTTTTATGGTCTCCTGTGGATTTTTTTTTAACATTTTGAATTAAATAATCCTTAACCCTATTTCTGGAAAGTGCAGGCCAAAAGATGACATTTGAGTAGATGTTTGGCTGCCTAGAATGAGGCTGATTTAGGGTATGAGGCCTTAATTTAGGGCTGTTCCGTTTTGAGTTTTTGGAGGTCTTCTCCCTTTCTTGTTGTTTGTTTAGGCAGGAATCACAATAACCTAATTGTTTTGTGAGTAGTATACAGTTTAATATATTCAGTGTCCTGCTTTCAAATCCTATACTTGACTGTTGTCCTTGTGTAATCTGAACATTCTCTCTTTGCTTATATGGGTGTTTCCTTAGGTACTTCATTTTCCTCCCACATACACAAAGATGTGCATGTTATATAAATAATTAACTTCAAACTGATCTCTGGGTGAGTGCGAGTGTTTGTGTGTGTGTGCGTGCGTGCGTGTGTGTGTGTGTGTGTGTGTGTGTGTTCATTGGAGGTTGAAAGGACTGAAACCTGTTATGATTCCCAGGCAATTAACTGGTGCCAGGGAGCAATTTAAAAATTATCAGGTGATGGGAGGAACAAATAGAAACAGGCAGAGTCATTGACTATAAATAAGGAAAAATTAGAAAACCAAGGAAGCCATTAAAATCATTCATCAAAGCCAATTTGCTAAACCAAAAATTGTAGTTGAAAATAAATGTGTCCAAGTCCTCATACTAGCTTATCTCATTTGTCACTAACTAAGTCAGTTTTTTTTAAGAAAAGGATCTGATGCTTGGATGCCAGAAGCTGTGCATCACCATCTTATACAGTATACGTGGGACTAAATGATAACATATGTCAAGTCAGTTCCATGTGACAGGTAACAGGTGTAGTAGCCGTAAATAGTATGGTCATGCCATGCAAAGAGTGACATAAAATGATGGTGACCATCTTTAGATAAGAAACAAAAGGGCAATACCATAATAATGATATTAAATAATAAACCAACCAAAAACAAATTTTAAAAAGTCCAAAAATGGATGAACAGAACATATGATGCCAAATACTCAAATTCATTATAGCAACTTGTCCAGTGCTGTTGCCTGCCTTGAACCCAGTCCTGCCATGCTACGCTCCAGCCCCTTATGACCCTGAATTGGGTTGAAGCTGGTTTGAAATGTAATGTTCATACGTATGACTTTCTGCTTGTTTCTGATAAAGCTTTGGACAGCTACCAATAGACTCAAGGTGGAAATTAAAGCATATCACGCTAATAGAAAGTATAGCCACCCTCACAGCCACACTGACTCATTTTGAAGCCTCAGTTTAACACAAGTGTCAAGCCTTTGAGGCAGTAATTTAATGATCCATTGATGATGGTAGACAAAGCAGTCATTCGCATCTAGCATGTTCAAAAAATGAACTGGGATCTGAAAAAAGAGAAGGCATTTGCACTAACCCCTGAGACACAATGCTGCTTAATTCAAAAATAACTGACTGGATTTACATGACTTTAGCTTCAACCTAAAAGTCTTATTGCATGTGATCCTAAGATTGTCTTGAATATGGCACCTTTATCTAATGAGCAAAGCTTAATTTCTTTTACCTTGGGACAAAGAACCTTGTGGTTAAGTACTACATTATTTTTAACTACGTTGAGCACCCAATGCATTTTTTTTTAGGATCTGTCTTAGCGCCATATGCAACTAAATCGCAAAGTGGCACTTGCATCATTGCTGATCTGAAAATTTGAGTGGATATGATATTGTATGATATAAGTAATGATATTTAATTCCAAGTATTTAGGGCACACATCCTTATAAGAAAAAAAAATCTTTTGTCAAAGACAAACACTGTTTAATCAGTAATATGTCAGTTTCATCAGAACAGAGATAACAAAATAATTACTATCATGAAGAAAGAAATCAGAAAACACAAAACCAGGAACCCAGAACTTTCTGGGCCTTCACATCTTTGCAGCCAGGCTTCTTCCAGCTGTTCACCATTTATTTCACAACTTTATTCCTTGACACAGTGCTTTAAACCTATAATTTATTATGAGGTGTGTAGTAGGAAACAGCACTTTGACAAATTGGCTAGGCATTCATACTCAAAAAGAATACAACATAATCTTCAGTATATGCTGTATTATTGTGAAATTATGTAAAGTAGGGGTGCCCAATGCGTCGATCGCGATCGACCGGTAGATCGGAAAGGGAGTGCAGGTAGATCGCGTTGCATTAAAAAAAATGTTTTTAAATGTTAGTCTATCATATATCCTCCCTATGGCATTTGCCACTTGATTGACATACAGGGCAGCCAGTCTGAGATCTCTTTTCTTCTAACACACTGGTCATCCCGCACGCACGATCAAACGCGCTAGCTACTGCAAAACTCCGGCTATCTAAGTGATCTAGTTAGCCTTCCAATTTATATCGACTAAAGAAGGGATTAAAAAAATTGTTTATGGGCTGGATGTGGAATTTTTTCTCTCACAATGTCACAATCGAACTGCGTTTGTCTGATCTGCCAATCTTTCATTGCTATTTCAAAGAAGGAAAACGTGGAAAGGCACTTTCGAACTATTCATAAAAACTACAAAACTGACTTCCTTCTGAAAAGCATCTGAGAAAGACAAAGGAGTGGGAACTAAAATCGCAGTTAATCGCACAGCCGTCATTTTTCACTCGGCTGAATTCAAACGCAAAGGCAGACACACCAAAGCATCGTTCCGGGTGAGTCACTCGATCATTAAGCATAAGAAGTTCTTCCAAGATGGAGAGATGATAAACGATGCTTTCGTTGAGGCAGATGGCTAGGGAGAAATTCCTGCTGAGATTTCAAGACCCCTGGCCGGAGATAAAGAAGTTTCTCCTTGTCATTAAACATGCAGAATACAAGCAACTTAATAACGATCAGTGGCCGCTAGACTTGGCATTTTTTCCGATCTGACCAACATGTTGAATGAGTTTTATTTAGCACTGCAAGGAAAAGAGAAAAGCATGGTCAATATGATTAGCTCAGTTAATGCTTTCAAACGAAAAATGCAATATCTGTCCTCAAAGCTGCAGCGCCTTGATTTGGGGAACATCCAAAACCTCGCGTCAAAGCTGGAGACGCAATGGAAAGTGTGTGCACAACTTGAAGGCATTCACTACACAGAGCAGATTGAAAATTGTCTGTCAGACTTTATCTCATGGAAAAAAATAACGATTCTCGTGTTGCCCAATGTAGCAAATTAAGAGTAGGTTTCTTCTTCACAAATGTACTCAAGTAAAAGTAAAAAGTATGGTGCAGTAAAACTACTCTTAGAAGTACAATTTTTTAAAAAAGTTACTCAAGTAAATGTAATGGAGTAAATGTAACTCGTTACTACCCAC
>JANRMT010062809.1:3434118-3460445 GCA_026402145.1 Polypterus bichir lapradei
TATCATTTTTAATGTAGGTAGATCATTTTGACCTAGTCATTTTAAAAGCAGCTCGCAAGCCGAAAAAGTGTGGGCACCCGTGATGTAAAGCTCGTGAATTCATTTTCCAACACGAGGATGTGGAGGGCTTGATCCATAACCAGCAGCTCTTGGCATAAGATATCAATCTAGCCAGGGCAGCAGTCTTTCACAAGGAAATCTTACATCACATAAACTATTAATCTAATCTAATAGTTTTGGGACTGGGATATAATAGGCAGAAAGCCACCATGACGTTACACATATACTGACTCACATAGTGCCATTATGAGTCTAATAATAGGATCTAAGATGGCCGTACATATTTTGCAACTTCTTCAACAAGTAACAAGTAGAAAATTATAAATAATTAAATATCAATTAAATATCAATGCTAAAGACAGAATAGTTTTGGACAGTGTCAGTGTTAGAAAGGTTGCTCTTTCTTAAGGAGGAAGCTTGCCAAGTTGGTGAAGTGTCATCAGACTCTTTATCTGATCTCTTTAGCAGCTCATGTTAATTATTTCTGTCATTTGCCTCTTGTTATTATTCTATCTTTCTCTCTATCACCATGTTAGGTTACTTGGCCTTGTAAGAATCAGTGTATGTGTCTGCATAAGTGATATCTCATTCAGGACTAATTCTTTCCTTGCTGAAAAAGATAGCATGCTACCTACTGCAACACTGAATTGAAATAAAACAGGTTTGAGAATGTTATGGCATATCTCTCCTGCTGTGTCTCTCTCTCTATGTATATATACAGTCATCCCACACCTATCGCGGGGGTTACGTTCCAAAACCCCCCCGCGAAAGGTGAAAGTCCGCGAAGTAAAAACCATTTGTTTATATGGTTATCTATACTAATAAAAGGCAAAGCCCTCACTGACTGACTGACTCACTGACTCACTGACACATCACTAATTCTCCAACTTCCTGTGTAGGTAGAAAGCTGAAATTTGGCAGGCTCATTCCTTAAAGCTTACTTACAAAAGTTAAGCAGGTTTCATTTTGAAATTCTACGCGTAACGGTCATAACTGAATCCTACTTACGTACATATATACAGCCATAGCCTGTAGCTCGTTCGCCGTGTGAGGCAGAGTTGCGTCACCCATCACCACACTTCCCACGTAGTTGGCTGCCTGCCTATATAAGGCCGTCGGTCACCAGCAATCCAATAGACACGCTGCCGCTACGAGGCGTTTGTCATGCCTAAGACGAATACGATTTTCGCGAGATACAAGTTTAGTGAGAAGATGCAAGGTATAAACGAGACTTTTGATCACTTTGTAACGGAGTTAAAATTGCTGGTGAAGGACTGTGCTTACGCAAATGAAGATGAGATGGTCAGGGATAGAATAGCTGTGGACATCGCAAGATTGCACGAGATAGCGCGACCACAGCTGAGAACCTTCGATGCATGTACTCCGAGCGGCTCACGTGAACTGACTGTGAACGCAATATGCACACAAAAAGCAAGAGCTCCAAAGAGCGCTGAGCAAAAAATGCATTACACAATTGAGAAGGCAGCAAAAGAATATGAAGCGTGTGATACATACAAACATATTCATAAGTGCAGGTACTGCGGAAACAAAGCACACAGTGGAAAAAGTCAATGTCCAGCTAAAGGAAGACAGTGTAAAAACGGTGGTAAATTGAACCACTTCACTAAAGTTTGCAGGACTGGGAAAGGTAAACCCGAGCATGCAATGTGTGATGTCTCAGATAAAGAGGAAGACGAGCTGTTTATTGATGCAGTAAGAAAGGAACAACCCTCTGAATCTGAACAAGCCTTTGTAGACATATCAATAGGAAAGCAAGGTGTAAAGCTTAAGTTTAAATTAAGTTCATAGACAAGCTGCTGCCAAATATTCGCAGGCAAATCCACAACTTAATACCGGGAATGCCTGTTAAACATCTTAGATTCACGAGTACCAATTTGGGTAGTGAACACTTCGATGAATGAAACCTGTTATCTATACAACGGTTGACAAACACGGAATATAACTTGAACACAACACATCCTCCAAATACGAACCTGATTGAAAGAAATAATGATAATCAAATCCTTGATGACAGCAATACTCATAACAGTCACAAAACAATTACATTGACAATCATGTTACGTTATTTTTAAAATGTTTCCTTTTCTTTTTCATAACTTCTTTAACACACTACTTCTCCGCTGCAAAGCGCGGGTATTTGGCTAGTTTTTATATATTTTAAGCCCTTATAAACTTTCCCACACTCTTATAAACATTTCCCACACAGTTATACAGCATAAACCCTTTGTATTCTCTTAGATATTAGGTAAGATTCGTTGAAATTATGTATGTAAACACTGTTTATATACAGTAAAACCTAAATATTATAGATAAGATATCGAGCGTCTCCGATATCACATATGTTACATGTTATGTTACAGCCATTACGATAAACAGGCCACCAGCAATAAATACGTACAATGCAAGAAAATGCACAAAAGTTAACCCTTTACACTGCGAAACACGTTGATGCTAAATGAACAAGATAAGACTTCTGGGTTAACGCAGCGGAATTGAATTCGGCGCTCCATCGCTGAGCCAATCAGCACACAGGAACTTAACTGCGTGCTCTGATTGAGTATCTTCTCAGCCATCCACCAATAGCATCCCTTGTATGAAATCAACTGGGCAAACCAACTGAGGAAGCATGTACCAGAAGTAAAAAGCCCCATTGTCCAAGGAAAAAATCTGCGTTATATATTTAGATATGCTTACATATAAAATCCGCGATAGAGTAAAGCCGCAAAAATCGAAGCACGATATATAGCGAGGAATTACTGTATATATACATGTGCAAGTAGGAGACAGCTGAAGGGCCTAAGTAAATGTAATATTACACCAGAACAGGGGGGTGGCAGAGTGTGCTGATTGTCTCTCTCAGTTTCTTGCAGACCATTCCTGGGAAATCTCACCGGCTCCGGCATCTCTGATAACGTCACTTCCTGTTCCGGCAAAGATGACATCATTTCCTTCCCCAGATCATAAAACCTCCACCTTACCTCCAAGTATTCAGTTCTGTTTTGGACTCAGTCATGTGAACATATCTGTTCAAACTTTTGCAAACTTTTGCAGCCAGGATATAATATAAAGGTGGCTGCCCTCCTCCGGAGCACTAGATGGCACCCCTCTGGGTTGCATCAGTGCCTCAGACTCCCACAGGGCTCTATGGGAGTTGGAGTTTGATGCAGTCCTGTTGGGATCCGTTGACACAGCTAGGGGGTGCTGCAGCTGCTGCTGCAGTGTTGCCAGAAGTGGAACGACGAGTACTTAGAGCACTTCCAGGTGCCTTATAAAAGGAGCCAGCAGCAACTACTCCAGGAGTCAGAGTCAGGTGGGAGAAGACAAACCTTGTCTGGAGGAGGGGAGGAGAAAAAAGAGAAACAGAAGAAAAGATTGGTATTGTGCTTTGAGCTGTGACTGTGCTGGACTGTGTTGTGCTTGTGGGAAACAGATGAAGGCATTTCTCACAAGGAAAAAGAAAAATTAAAAAATCGTGTGTGCCTTGAACTTGTCTCCTGCATCTGTTTGTGTTGGGTCTGGGCAGCGGTGCACCTTCTGCAGGCCACAATATATATAGATATACAGTGTATATACTGTATATTGTAGGACATTCCAAAATAAACTCTTCTTCCCTCTAAAATCACTCTCTGAATCCATAATGATGACAAGCTGCTCCCTCTTTTCAGAGCTGAAAGCTGATAGTCTCTTCTATTTATTGACCAGAAAGCTGAGCTAAGCACCATTCAAGTTGGCTAAAAATGCTGAGAAGCAGCCATTACTTCAAGAAAGGAACTTAAGCATCTACACTCTTGTGATGGAAAGAGTAATGCTTTTTCTTAAGAAGTAGTAGATGTCACAGCCAAGAACCTAACTTGGAAAGTACTGCACACCACAGACAAAAGACCACATTGAAAAGAGACAGAGTGAACTCCAATGCAAGTTGAATCCTCTACTTGAGTAAAAACAGCAACCGCTCCACACAACTTTGGATATCATCTTTAAAGAATTGGTATCATAAAAGTATTTATCTGTGCCAAGATAAATTAGAACTCTAAATAACCAGTACACAGCAAACCCCTTCTGTGTTATGTGTTTCTCTGCCAGTGTCCTGTCGTATATGTCAATATTTATATGCAGTTATCCTATTTTTATAATCCTTGCATTTATCAATAAATTGCATTATTCTGTTTCTTAAAATGAATGTGCTCATTATTATATACTGTATTGTCATTATTTAATTAATTACTGCATAGCCTGGCCCAGGCGGGATTTTCTTAACCTGGAAGGACAGGGGAAGACAACTTACACAGGGTTCTGTCTCCTCCTGGACTCTAGATGGCAGCCAACCAAGGCTGTGATTCCTGCCGGTTATTATAGTCCCAGGGGACAACCCTCTGGGTTCCTGTGGGCTCCATCAGGGTGTGATGGGATTTGGGAGTCAATACTCTGTAGGGCATCAACCTCACCTGGAAATGCTTCAGAGGTGCAGCTTCATATCACTGGAAGTACTTCCGGGGTTTTGATATAAAGGGCTGCCTGCCACAACTCAATGAGCCAGAGTCAACAGGAAGGAGGACAATCCTTGCACGGAGGAGTGGAGGCAGTGACAAAGAGAGAGAGAAGACAGAGAAAAGAAAAGCACTGCTGTGTGCTTGCTGGGTTTGTTGTACTTGTGGCTGTGGTGGGAAACACTTATCCGAAGAGTTTCCCGCAATAAAATGCTCTTGATCCTTTTATACTTGTGAGCCTTTGTGTAGGTTGTTTGGGGAGCTGAAGCACTTTCTGGTGTCCACAATATATATCTATGTTTCTTCCTCATGTGAGGAGGAAATTTGGACTAGTGCACTGCTACCCTACTCAGTGCTGGCAGGATGTTAATTAAACATCGAACCATTGCTGTTCTTATCAATTATATCTCTCTATTATATAAAAAAAATCCTGGGACGAGATAAGACTTTTTAGCTTGGAAAGAGATGTGACTTTATCAGAGAGATACTTTCAAGTAACGCAAGATGAGACTTTGTGCCAAGAGATTTAACCACACCTGGGGCCAGAAATAAAAGACAAAGTAGAATGTCGTAAAGAATTAAAAAAACGTTGGCGCGATACACATGCAGAGCAGCTTAGAGTAATGAAAGTACTAAAATTCAAAAGTCTCAAAAAAATTATAGTAAAGATCGCATTCGCGCAAATGAATGGAAATTATTACTCGCTGAAATAATGGAACAGCGAAAAGAGATTGAATATATATTAAGATTTAAACTTTAAGTCGGAGACTTGCAAATTGTCTAATTCATGTTGCAAACCAGGAAAAGAAGTGTTTCTTCCCAATGAAGAGGCGTATCTGATAATTAAAAGATTTGTTGATTGGTGAAAGTGAAATCCACATATGCGAGTGGCAGAAATGTGAAGTGGCTGCCACATAGCGCAGGCCGGGGGGTTGGCGAGCAAAGCGAGCAGGGAGCAAAACCCCCTAGTAACACTAATATTACATTGTGTTAATTGCAAAAGTTACAAATAAAGACATACAAAATATTTATCAACGTGTATACAGAATTTCACAACAACACAAGGAACACCTGTGAAAAATTAAAAGCAAAAGCTAGACCACGACACTAGCAGCATGTGCTATCTCAGCAAATGGTGGAACCTATAATGTCACCAGTATTTTCTCAAGACAGTGTGAAAAGGAACAGACTCGACACACGTAAAAAGGTTTGGGGTAGCCACCCGTATCATATTCCTGGCTGCAAATGTTTTTTTCAAATGCTACAGAGCTGTTGATAGTACTGAGTCCAAGATAGAACTGACAAGGGTTGTGAAAGATGGCAGCTTTAAGGGATCAGAAAGGGAGTGATGTAGGGTAACTGGAAGTGATGTCTTTCTGACATCACACTGTGCACCGGAACCGGAAGTGACGTTCTTCTGGGCGCTGGAACCAGAAGTGTCATCACTGACTCAGATAGGTTTTCATGCGGCTGGTCTTTAGAGATAACAGCAGAAGGTTTAGTGCACCCCGCCCTCCCCTGGCCGGGTGTGGAATTACCTTTACTCGGTCCACACAACGTCCCCCAACTCACACATGTGTGTCAACAGTTAAAATAAACAAAAAAAAAAAAAAAGTGCCATTTTTACTTCAATTCTGACAGAATGTATCTCTGACCAAAGATCAAAGTCCCAAAACTCCCTCAGTCCAATAGGCATCAATTAGAGATAAGTAACATTGTGATTTTTTTTTTTTGCTGTTTACATTGAAAGCTGCTGATATCCTGTCCTAGACTGATTAATTCTTTATGTACCCTACTACAATGCCCACAATGCAGTAGATGAAATATGGTGACTTGAAAGTGAATAGATGGATGATGACATTTATGCAGTCACAAAGTAAATTAAATGGCTGAATACTCCAACAAAAAGGAAATATTTATTAACCTATCTATGTGACCACTGACTGTGTCATTCGAGACCCAAGGCAGAAGGAAATGACCTGTTGACAGTGGAATGCCACAGCTGCTAAGATGCAATAATTTTATAATGACCTTAGTAACAGTTATCATCACCTAGGATACGCTTGTACCATTAGAGTTATGAACAGTTTCAATCCACAAGTTGTAAGGTTGCTGAGCAATCTATCATGAGTTCTAATATTGTAACATAACAAGCAGTTATTTTGAGTACAAATATACAATACTTACAAATGCATATTGTCATGTAATTTTCTAACCTACTTAATCCAGACCACAGTCACAGGACCTCATCCCAGCTAGCACTGGGGGAAAGGGAGAAACAAACCCTGGACAGGGCACCAATCCATTGCACGGAGAGTAAACACACCCCCACACCAATTTGATGATGCCAGCTCACCTAACATGCATGTCTTTGGACAGTGGGAAGAGACTAGAGCACCCAGAAGATACCAATATGAACATGCAAACGCCACACAGGGATGACCCAGGATATAAACACTGGTCTCCTTACCGCGAAGCGGCAGCACTACCACTACACCACCATGTCCCCTTAAAAACATATTGTATATATTGCATGTAATCATATATACAGTATGTTGAATGCAAAGTTTACTACTTTAATTTATTAAACTTTTTTCTGTATTTTATTTTTGTCAATTATTCCATGGAGAGATGCAAGCATGACATTCATTGTGCAATGTGTACATGACAATAAACTTGTCTTGCCTTGAAAGTTCTGACCTTCAGAATATAAACTAATTGTTTCAGACACAACAGTATTTGTTGCATAATTCCTAACATTAAAACTATTTTTATTGTATTCAAGGTGCAGCTCGTATATTTGGCTTATTTTTGGTCTGTCTTTCACAAACTATGTCTTAATCCACATGTCTGTTGGTTGTCATTGTTAGTTCCATTTGTTTCTTTCCTGTGCATGACCATAAAGTAGGGTACATTTACGTTTATTCGTTTAGTGGATGCTTTTATCCAAAGCATCTTACACATGAATTCAACATATTCAAGTTAACATCAGCTAAGTAGTCTGTTTTCAAAGAAGTATTACAAGAACAGATTACAAAAGTTGACGTAAACAGAAAAATGCAGTAGTCCTTAAAAATAAATAACCATTAAAGCAATTAAATCACAAGACTAATTAACCTACTTTAACTACAAAAGAAGAACCTAACCTCAAAAACATTAGCAATTATGAATGCTGCATGGAGGTAGCATCGCCATTGAGTGAGCGGGATTTGGTTTAGGACCCAATGAAGGCCTCCCATCACTGTCCTGTAGGCAAGTCCCAATGATCTGAAGTGTGCTGCTACCAGGACCTGAGAAGAAAATAATGGTTGAAAATTAGACATTATTTAAAAAAAAGTCACAGTAATTATAAGCCCACTTACTGTATATTAACAAGTAACTATTAGTAAAGACAAATATAAGCAGGAGATATAAATCAGAGAAATATATTTAAAATAATAAACAAAAAATTAAAACAATGATATATTCATAGAAAAACACAGCAATCAACAATATGTTATCATGCAGAGAAACAAATTGGAGATGCAAATAAAAATGAGTACTACAGAATGCAGAAAAATCAACAAAAAAGAAAATTGGTATGGAAAAAATAAAGATATACTGTATACAGATCTACAAAAATGGCAACAATTAATTATTGACTTCTCTTATGTAATGTTTATCATTTTGTAAACCATTTGTATTCATCCACAGAAAAAAAATATAAATTTATAACCAAAAAATATCATAAGTGCTTGTATCTGTATTCTTGTATTCTATTTTCCAACAGAAAAAATGAACACAGAAAGATATATAAATAACAAAATAATAACCAAAATGCACACCTATATAAATACACACCTTCCAGCTCTGTAGTTTCACATGTGTAAAATGGAAATGTCCATTGCCTTCAAGGGAGTACTGGCTATACTATAAACAAGTAAAGGGTAAAGGGCCTCATCTCTAGGGCCGTGTAAAAATATTTTTAAAGAAGAAGTAAAAGTTTTGAATACTACAAAAGGCAAAATGAGAAATTGAGAAAAACAAAAAAAGCTATCTTGCAAAGGTTATTTAACTCTACAACTCAGTAGGACAGGGATACTGAAGTAAAACACAACAAAAGAAACTAATTCTACTAAGTACAGTAATATAAAAAAGCAATCATAAATTAAGACATTGCAAAAAAAAATTTCTTAATTAGAGCTGTGCAATAACTAAAGATTAATGGGCTAGCATGGGCTCATCTCGTTGTTTAAATCTGAACACAAATAAATGAAATGCTTTATTGAATTATCGACTACAGGCTGAAATTAAGTAAAATTTAAAAAAGGGTAATGGATTAAAAATAAGAAGAGAAATGCCAAGTTGAGAATAAATGTAACAACAAAGTATAAAATAAAAAATGGATAGAAAACACATTGTCCTTACCAAAGTGTATGAGTGTAATGGTGGCTTCTTCAACTGTGTAGATGTTCTCAGGGAGTGATGGGAAGAAGAAATTTAAAGAAAACAGGTGTAATCAAGTGCGTCATTAAGTCCAGTTAGGAATGTAAGGCGGAGCTGAGCGTCATTTGCATAGCAGTGATATGAGAAGCTGTGGGACTCGCTGGCGAGTGCCTGGTGGCCTTTGACCACGGGGCCCAGCCGGGTTCAGCCCGAAGGAGCAACTTTGTTCCGCTCTCTTGTGGGCCCACCACCTGTAAGAGAGGCCATAGTGGGTGGGTGCAATGTAATATGGGTGGTGGCTGAAGGCGGGAACTATGGCGTTCTGACCCTTAGTTGCCGAAACTGGCTCTTGAGACATGGAATGTTACCACTTTGGCGGGGAAGGAGCCTGAACTGGTGCAAGAGGTTGAGAGGTATCAGCTAGATATAGTAAGGCTCACCTCTATGCACAGTCTGGGCTCTGGAACCATTCCTCTTGAGAAAGACTGGACTTTGTTCCACTCTGGACTTACTGTGGGTAAAAGGCATCGGGCAGGGGTGAGCTTGCTTATGGCCCCCCGGCTTGAGGTCTGCACATTGGGGTTCTCCCCGTTGGATGAGAGGGTTGCTTCTCTGCACCTTCGAGTTGGGAGAAGGACTCTGACAGTTGTTTGCGCTTATGCGCCGAACAGCAGGTCAGAGTACCCAGCCTTCTTGGAGTCCCTGGAAGAAGCGCTGCGAAGCACAGCTCCTGGAGACTCTATCGTCCTGCTGGGAGACTTGAACGCTCATGTCGGCAACGACAGTGAAACCTGGAGAGATGGAATTGGGAGGAACGGCCTCCCCAATCTAAACTCGAGAGGTGTTCAGTTGTTGGACTTCTGTGCTGGTCATGGATTATCCATAATAGACACCATGTTCGAGCATAAGGGTGTCCATAAGTGCACTTGGCACCAAGAGCCTGAGGTCGCAGCTCGATGATCGACTTTGTAATCTTGTCATCGGATCTGCGACCTTATGTCTTAGACACTCAGGTGAAGAGAGGGGCTGAGCTGTCAACTGATCACCACCTGGTGGTAAGTTAGATCAGATGGGAGGAGAGGCTGCCGGACAGACCAGGCAGACCCAAACGTATAATGAGGGTATGCTGGGAACGTCTGGCAGAGGAACCGGTCAGAAAGATCTTTAACTGTCACCTCCGGCAGAACTTCAACCTCATTCCGAGGTAGGCGAAGGACATTGAGTCTGAATGGGCCATGTTCCGAGCCTCCATTGTCGAAACAGCAGAATGGAGCTGTGGCTGCAAGGTTGTCGGTGCCTCTTGTGGTGGCAATCCACAAACCCAGTGGTGGACACCTAAGGTTTGAGAGGCCGTCAAGTTGAAGAAAGAGTCCTATTTGGTCTGGTTGACCAGTGGGACTCCAGAGGCAGCTGAGGGGTACTGGCGGGCCAAGTGTTTGCCAGCATCGGCAGTTACAGAGGCAAAAACTCGGGCATGGGAAGAGTTTGGGGAAGCCATGGAAAACGACTTTCTGTCAGCACCGAGAAGGTTCTGGCAAACTGTCAAGCGCCTCAGGAGGGTGCTGTGTACAGTGGAGATGGGGCCCTGCTGACTTCAACTGCAGACATTATTGACCGGTGGAAGGAATACTTCGAGGATCTTCTCAATCCCACCAGCATGTCTTCCTTAGAGGAAGCAGAGCTGGAGGATTCCGGGGGTGGGCCCGTCCATATCAGGGGACGAGGTCACCGAGGTAGTTAAAAAGCTCTTAGGTGACGAGGTTCTCCCTGGGTTCATCAAGGCTCTGGATGTTGTGAGGCTGTTGTGGTTTACACATCTCTGCAACATCGCATGGACATCGGGGGCAGTGCCTCTGGATTGGCAAACCAGGGTGGTGGTCCCCCCTTTTAAGAAGGGTGACCAGAGGATGTGCTTCAACTATAGGGGGATCACACTCCACAGCCTCCCCAGTAAGGTCTATTCAGGGTTGCTGGAGAAGAGAGTTCGGTCGATGATCGAATCTCGGATTCAAGAGGAACAATGCGGATTCTGTCCAGGCCGAGGAACACTGGACCAGCTCTACACCCTGGCCAGGATCCTGGAGGGGGCATGGAAGTTTGCCCAACCAGTCCACATGTGTTTTGTGGATTTGGAGAAGGCATTCGACCATGTCCCACGAAGCATCCTGTGGGGTGTGCTCCAAGAGTACGGGGTATAAGGCTCGTTGTTATGAGCCATTCAGTCCCTGTACAGGAGGAGCAGGAGCTTTGTCCGCATTGCCGGTAATAAGTCAAACTCGTTTCCTGTTGAGGTTAGACTCCACCAAGGCTGCCCTTTGTCACTGATTCTGTTCATAAATTTTATGGACAGAATTTTTAGGCGCAGCCAAGGAACGGAGGGGGTCTGGTTCGGTGACCTCAGAATCTCATCTCTGCTATTTGCAGATAACGTGGTTCTGTTGGCTTCATTGGACAGTGACCTCCAGCTCTCACTGGAGCGGTTCACAGCCGAGTGTGAAGCGGCAGGGATGAGAGTCAACACCTCCTAATCCGAGGTCATGGTTCTCTACAGGAAAAGGGTGGAATGCTCTCTCTGGGTTGGGAACACATTACTGCCTCAAGTGGAGGAGTTCAAGTATCTCCGGGTCTTGTTCACAAATGAGGGAAGAATGGAGCGGGAGGTTGACAGATGGATCGGTGTGGCATCTGGTCAGGATGCCCCCTGGACACTTCCCTGGAGGGTGTTCTGGGCATGTCCCACTGGGAGAAGGCCACGGGGCAGACCCAGGACACGCTGGAGGGATTATATCTCCCAGCTGGCCTGGGAACGCGTCGGGGTCCCCCCAGAGGAGCTGGAGAAGGTGGCCAGGGAGAGGGAGGTCTGCGCTTCCCTGCTTAGGCTGCTGCCCCCACGACCCGACCTCAGATAAGCAGTGGACAATGGATGGATGGATGGATGGGACTTGCTGTGCAAGGACTTTGACACCATTCCACTCCACAACACCCATTAGGGTCTACCCCACAAGTAGGTCTCAGACCATCTGAGATCAACCCCTGTGAAGCCTAGGCTGGAGAGGGAAAACAAAGAGGATCTGATGGTTTACCATGTCCAAAGCAAATAATAGGTCAAGAAGAATGAAAAGAGATAACATGGTATTACATCTAGCTAGTGGTAGTGTGTCGACAATAGTCAGCCGAGTCATCTTGGAAGAATGAACCCTCCTGAAACTGTACTGTTTAGGACTAAGCAGAACATTCTGTAAGAGAAAAGAAGAGACTTGGGTAAAGACAGTACATATAATAGTTTTAGAAAAAAAAGGAAAGATGAGAGAGAGTGAAAACACTCATGCTCCTCACACTAGTCTGAACTTAGTCTTTTATCTCCTCAGTCACAAGGCAATTCTAAACCAAGTGGCCTCTATTTAGAAGCCTTTACCTGAATTTGGTGTAGTAGTTGCTACTGAAGCCTCATGGATCCAGTGTTCTGAGTTCAAGTCCTGTGCTTGGTCCTGTTCAGTGGGGAACTTGCATGTTTTGCCTATGCCCTGATTAATTGGTGATTCAAAATTGGCAACAGTGTGAAAATGTTATTATGGTAACATCATCATTTTCTGGCTGCATTTGTTTTGCTATGAATGGTGCCATTTTCTATATTTTTTGCTTACTATGATGCTATTTGGTTGCTGGGAATATGATGTCCTATTTGAACATAATAATATGTTAATAGGCCCTGTAATGGACTGGTGTCCTATCCAAGATTGGTTTTTGGCTTGCACCCAAAGTTGTCTCTGACCCTCCACACGCCTGAATGGGAATTTGAGACTGAAATATAATGTGCTACATTTCAAGCTTGTTTTTTTTTTTAGTCATGGACTCCACAAGATGTTTGAAAGTGACATAGACATGCTGTTCCACATCAACTACAATGTGTCCCACAGTGGTCTAGTATTGTCTCTCTACTCAGAAAGTCTGATTTCATCTTATCCCTCAAATGCTTCCCTGGACTGAGCCTAGATGATAGAAAATGTCAGCACTATTATTTTATTTCAGTATCAAGTTTCTGGAATGATGAATGGGATGTAGGAAGATGAATGACTAGATTTTGCAATCCTATGTTGGAAAAATCAGACTGAGAAGACAGATATTTCCAGGCATTGCTTTTATTACCTCACTTTACTTTAAAAGGTCATGTGGAGAAATAAACAGGAGGTGGATCATTTCCATCTTCAGTTTGCACCCACATGATCTGTAGATTTATAGACAACACTGACATTTCACATGGAATCTTACCAAAACAGGGATTTGTAGGTTATGATGTAGCAATTTCAATCATTATATCATTATCAAAACTCAAAATTAAAAGTTTTATCAAAAACAAATAACATAACTTTCTCAAACTCATTAAATCTAATTCAGAGTTGCTGGGTCCCCAAACCTGTTCCAACAGAATTGGCTACAAGACAAGAACCAGCCCTGGATGGGGTATCAGTCCATTGCAAGTTCTATTCACTCACAAACACACACACTCACTCACATCCACATAAGGCCAATGTTGGTGGGAAAACTGGAGTACATGGAGGAAACCCTCGCAAGTAACACTGACCGAGTGCAAAATCTGAATCTGGAATGTTATATTTTGTGAATGGCTATTAGTAAATATACACTCACCTAAAGGATTATTAGGAACACCATACTAATACGGTGTTTGACCCCCTTTCGCCTTCAGAACTGCCTTAATTCTACGTGGCATTGATTCAACAAGGTGCTGAAAGCATTCTTTAGAAATGTTGGCCCATATTGATAGGATAGCATCTTGCAGTTGATGGAGATTTGTGGGATGCACATCCAGGGCACGAAGCTCCCGTTCCACCACATCCCAAAGATGCTCTATTGGGTTGAGATCTGGTGACTGTGGGGGCCATTTTAGTACAGTGAACTCATTGTCATGTTCAAGAAACCAATTTGAAATGATTCGAGCTTTGTGACATGGTGCATTATACTGCTGGAAGTAGCCATCAGAGGATGGGTACATGGTGGTCATGAATGGATGGACATGGTCCGAAACAATGCTCAGGTAGCCCGTGGCATTTAAATGATGCCCAATTGGCACTAAGGAGCCTAAAGTGTGCCAAGAAAACATCTCCCACACCATTACACCACCACCACCAGCCTGCACAGTGGTAACAAGGCATGATGGATCCATTTTCTCATTCTGTTTACGCCAAATTCTGACTCTACCATTTGAATGTCTCAACAGAAATCGAGACTTATCAGACCAGGCAACATTTTTCCAGTCTTCAACTGTCCAATTTTGGTGAGCTCGTGCAAATTGTAGCCTCTTTTTCCTATTTGTAGTGGAGATGAGTGGTACCCGGTGGGGTCTTCTGCTGTTGTAGCCCATCCGCCTCAAGGTTGTGCATGTTGTGGCTTCACAAATGCTTTGCTGCATACCTCGGTTGTAACGAGTGGTTATTTCAGTCAAAGTTGCTCTTCTATCAGCTTGAATCAGTCGGCCCATTCTCCTCTGACCTCTAGCATCAACAAGGCATTTTTGCCCACAGGACTGCCGCATACTGGATGTTTTTCCCTTTTCACACCATTCTTTGTAAACCCTAGAAATGGTTGTGCGTGAAAATCCCAGTAACTGAGCAGATTGTGAAATACTCAGATCGGCCCGTCTGGCACCAACAACCATGCCACGCTCAAAATTGCTTAAATCACCTTTCTTTCCCATTCTGACATTCAGTTTGGAGTTCAGGAGATTGTCTTGACCAGGACCACACCCCTAAATGCATTGAAGCAACTGCCATGTGATTGGTTGATTAGATAATTGCATTAATGAGAAATTGAACAGGTGTTCCTAATAATCCTTTAGGTGAGTGTACACCAAAGACTTGCCATTTTCCATGTTTTCTCTTAAATTAGGAATAATTTGATTTCATTTTTTTGGTTAACATGATGGTGCTATGATTAGCATTGTTAACTCGCAGCTCTAGAACACTGGGTCCAAATCCTATTGTGGTCACTAAGTATTGTCACACATGTGCACTTAGGAGGCAGCCAACAAGCCCAGAGGTGAGAGAAAGTTCACGAGACAAAGGGGTTGTATTGGGTATTAACGCCTCTCTCCCTTTTTCATTAGAATTCATGAAGAAATCAGTAAACAAGCTAACTCACCGATTCTCCTGGATTCCCAAAATGGCTCCTATTCCTGTTCATTATTTCCGCCTCTGACTCCCAAAGACAATGTCACTTTCCGGACACTCATTGATGACATCACTTCTGGTCTCCTCTTGATGATGTCACTTACGATCTCACAGTTATGACGTCATTTCCACTAATACTTCCTTCCATTTGCCAGTTTGTATTAAGTCCACCTTCCACTATCATGTATTATCAATTGTTATGCATTTGATCAACCTTTTTGCAACTTTTTTGTTGAAGATCGTTGAACATTATAAGGGGACAACTGTATTTTCGTACAGTGTGGAGTTTCCAAATTCTCCTAGTGTCTGTGTGAGCTTTTATATGGGTGCAATAGTTCTTATCCCACATACCAAGGACACGTAAGAGTGAATATAGGTGGGCCTTTGCAATGAGCTTTTGTCCTATGCTGTAGATTGATTTTTTCTTGTCTTATCACTAATCCAGTTAGATTAGATAGGTTTGATATTAAATTGTTGAAATTCATGGGTTCTTTAGTCACTGTGACAAATTGACATAACACTTGTTGTAACAGAAAGAGAAGACAACGATAAAGAGTTGGGATGGAAGGGGTGAGATTAAAAAATACAAACAAAATATTGCAGAGTCATATCTATAGACCTGAGTTCAAGACAGAACTGTTCCAAGATGGTGGAGCTTCCATGTTTTGGGCCCTTCAGACAGGAAGAGGCAGATCTAAGTGGACAGACACCAGAAGTGACATCAGAGGTGTCCTAGCCATCAATCAACCGGTCTACAGAGGGAGAAAGAGAGAGACATTAGGTCACAATGGTAAAACCAGGAGCGGTGGTAGAACTGCAGTCACTAGAGCCCTTTGGCTGTCCCCGATGTGTACATGAACAATTCACAGAACTGGATTAGGCAGCCAATTGGCCCAGGTCTCCAGAACATTGACTCTGAACTGACTTTGTAAATGATTCCATGGACAACTAGAGGCTTATTTTGTCCAGGAAGCTGCTGACTGGAATTTTTGTTTTCCTTTTCTTCATTGTCAACAGGTCATATCTGAAAAGTAGTCTTAATGAAATTATAATCACTTTTTATGTTAACCCATCTGAAATTGCTCTGTTTTATTCACTGAAGGCTTATCCTAATCTATATTTTAGGGTGTTCATCATGTAATTTGTAAAATTTCTAATTTGTATTTTAGCCGTAAGCTTGTTGCAAAGCTGTAAACGCAAAATTTGTGTTTATTAACCACAAATACCTTTTTTATGGTAAAAAAAGCACAACCCACAAGTTTTCCTTCTCCTCCCAATAACTGTCTGAACACCACACTGCCCTACTCCAGTCAAGTGTTGCCTCTCAACCACCCAGCTCTGACTCGCCTGAATAATGAAGCACGGTCCCTTTTATTAACAGGGCAAGTGCCCAATGGAAGTACTTCCAGGTCGTATGGAAGTCCATAATAGGGAGCTTGTCTCCCTACAGCTCCCTCTCATGGTACCCAGAGACTCCAGCAGAGCTGCTCTGAAGGACTACATATCCTGTGTGGCGAGTGGCTGAGGGTGGTACCCAGCCAGAATGCCCAGGAGGACCGGAGGAGGGCTTGCGCCTCCTCCAGACCACGAGGGGGGACCACCCTGGTGGCTTTGGGGACCATGGGAAAGGAGCTTGGAAGCTCAACCCTATAGGGGCCCGTGGTCACCGCCAGGGGGCACCCCAATGCCTGAGGTGCCCTGGCCCTCAGCACTTCCGCCACACCCAAAAGTGCTGGGGTGAAGAAGACTAGGGACGCCTGGAGTGCTTCTTGATGTGCAGCCGGTACTTCCGCCACACTGGGGAGTGCAGGCGGAAGATTATCAGGAGGCACCTGGAACACATCCGGGTGATTATAAAAGGGGCTGCCTCCCTCCATTCAGGGGCTTGAGTCGGGAGCGGAGAAGGACAGAGCTCAGGAGGAGAGGAAAGGAGGCGGCCTGAAGAGAGAAAGGCATTGTGTGAGGCCTGGACTTTGGGGGAGTTTTGGGGTTTTGTGTGTTTCACTTGTGTAAATAATGTATAATAAATGTGTGTTGGGTGAACCATCGCTGTCTGCCTGTCTGTGTCCGGGCCATGTTCCACACCTGGCATGCCCTGCTGGTTCCTTACGGTACACCAAACACCAGGGCTGCTGCCATCTAGCGTGTTGGGGGAATAAAAAACCTCCATTTACATTTTCTCTTTTTAATGGGCTGTCCATCCACCTTTTCCGATTCTTCCTTCCAGGTCTATTCCCTTTCCTGATGTCTGTTGGCATCTACAGATATTGTGTAATTATATAATAGCATTTTAGTAACTCAATTCATTTTGCAGTTCATCTCTAGATTAGAATCAATTTGATTTTGATCAACTTTTCTTGTTTTGATTTGTCACAAGTAACTGAGATCCATTGCCTAGACATTGAAGGGATTCTCTTCAGAATCTTAAAAAGTGTGTAATGGCAGAAATTGGGCCTGCACAGCTAAATTGCTCATGCTAAAAGAACTCCTAATGTTAAAGTAAGATTTGGAAGTGCATCTATTGGAACATTGTTGTAACCTGTACCCTTTAAAGTGTTTGTTCAACATTTGCGATTCTGCGGTTTGCCTGCTGTAAATGAACCTTATAGTCAAGTGAATCAGGGGGCATGGGGTCCATGCTGCAAATGGCACTTCAGTAGGAAGACTTTCTGATATTTAAAAGTCATTTTCCTTGTTGTATTAATTCTGATTTTCCTGCTTGGATATAAAAAGTGGGTCTCATACTTCACTGCCTACACTGTCATAACCATGTAGCTATGTATGAAATGGTTTATTAATTTGTGGCTTTTATTGATCAGAAACCCCCTATTTGCTTGATTTTTACCTCATTAACTGCCCAGTTAAACTCATTTGATGTACTTATTAGTAAGTTAAGATACTCTGAGATACTTGTGCTGTGTTACTTATGGTAATGTATTTATCCCTATCTCACCTAAAAGCCTGGAGAAATCAATACGACAAAGCACTTTTTTCTTTGTTTATTTTACCTTGGAATGCGTATCCTTAGATATCACTGTTCTCCCTTCCAAAGCATGCCTTAAAAAGCAGCTCATTAGCCCATGACAACCTGCCGACAGGGAATCAAGGAGCAGAATCCTGTCCAGGTTTCTGTAGCCATGGGGCGACGTTGCCAGTTACCATGCAACCGTGCAAGACGTTGAATCTCAAGCTGCCTTTTTTCACCTCTTGAAAGAATGCCAGTGCTTTTTTAGATGTACAGTAAAATCAATGCTACATGTTTTATCATTTGTTGATGTAAAACAACATGTGTTTAAAGGTAAAAGTTCTTCTCAAGTTTTGGATATAAACAGTTATGTTCACATCACATTGTATTAGATCTATAAACCCAAAGTAGGGCAGCACAGGATTAGTGATGAAGACACAGAGAGTATTGCATAAAGATGTCTACTTACTGGAAAGAGTTAAAGAAATTTAAGGGTCACTCGTGGTGAAGGGAAAGCTAGTCCATTGTATGGCACACATTCATACTCAGTTTGGCGCCACCAATGAACCTGAAACATACAACCTTGAGTATAAAACACAGATAGAGGTGAGTGTGCAAAATCCACACAGGCTGTTTTTGAACCCAATTTGAAATAACTTTGAGGCAGAATTGCTAACCACTGCATGACCTGGATTAAACAAATTAAAAATAGGATTTGATTAAGAAACAAATAATGATTGTTAGTTAGTTCCCTAACAGCATCCACCTCTGCTCTTCTCATTCACCCCTCACAAAATGTTACTCCCCTGATTTCCATCTATCCATTATCCAACCCACTATATCCTAACTACAGGGTCCCGGGGGTCTGCTGGAGCCAATCCCAGCCAACACAGGGCACAAGGCAGGAAACAAACACCGGGCAGGGTGCCAGCCCACCGCAGGGCGGTCCCCTGATTTGATACATCAAAATGCAGAGATGTTTTAGAAGTAGATAAATGAAAGGATTAACATCATTTAAGTATGCGTTGTACAACAGATAGAATAATAGTAATGCAATTCAATCCATTTCTTAAGAACATGAGTTTAACCAACGAGAGAAGAAAATTCAGTCCCCTGAATTTGTTTGGTTTGCTAATAGCGGACTTGTTCCCATGTCTCATTTAGATACTTTTTGAAAAAATTGTCAAGGTTTCTTCTTCATTACATAACTTTATTCTTTGTTCCAGCTTCCTATGAAACCTTGCCTGAAAAAGAATTTCATAGATTCATTCTTAAAAGAAACCCCCTTAATTTGGACCAGTGTTAACAGGTACCTTATTCCCCATTTAATCAAAAGAATTCTGCTGGATTAACTTTATTGATGCTTTTGGGAGTTTTAAAGACCTGAATTAGGTCCCCATGTGGCCTTCTTTGCTACCAGACTGAAGAGTTTTGATTTCCTTAGCCTTTCAAAATGTCAACTTTATTCTTATAAAGCATACTTTCATTTATTAACTAATTATAAAACACATTTAATTAAAGCCTAGAATAAAATGTAACAAAAACTTAAAATATACTGTAGAAATAGTGATAGATGAACATGTGTGTGTGATTCATTCCTACTTTGGGGCCTGATGCTACCAATGGATTTCCCTGTTTAGTACAATGTCTTAAGTATAGAAAGGAAACAAATGCACAATGGTGCAATAGAAAACAGTAAGTAATGGTTGCTGCTGATAGAGATTAATGCTGCTCAGTAGAGCAGGTATGGTGTGGTGGTACTCCATCGAGTGGTCAGCTCTGGCGTTTTTCATTTCATTTTTTTGGTGACAGACAGCTTTTATAGGACTCCAGCTGGAAGGACTGGAATCAGTTCCCCTCATGGGTCAACTTCTTGGTGCTGTGAATGAGAAAGATGATGATACCGTTAGAGACAGCGCCCCCTTCTATCCAAGAGTGGGAGTAAATACCTCCGATGAACCTGTAAGGTGACCTTCCGATATGCATGTGTGACACTACTGAAATTGAACATGAAATGTATTTTATTTTCAAATATTTAATAAAGGAGATAGAAAAAATGATATCTTAAAGAAACAAACATCTATTTTTACATGTAATAAAATAACAATCAAAAATATCTGCACGATAACAACTATAGTTCTAATCCAGCCCTGTATGGTGCAGATTTCTGAAAGATGAATAAAGGAGAGCCTGCGTAAACCAACAAGCAAGGAGCAGCACGTCATTAAAACTGGCCAAAAAAAAATTACACATATGTTCCACTGTACCTCTTTTTAACAGAATCTCTGCAAACACAGGTAAAATATCTCAAAAGTCTCCTTTTTTTCCATCCATCCATTATCCAACCCACTATATCCTAACTACAGAGTCACGGGGGTCTGCTGGAGCCAATCCCAGCCAACACAGGGCACAAGGCAGGAAACAAACCTCAGGCAGGGTGCCAGCCCACCACAGGTCTCCTTTTTTTCCTCCTCAAAAATTAATTGGAAACGAGTTACCTACTGTATGTGCCTAAAGCGTCACCAGAAGATATTCAACAGGGGACAAAAGCCCTTCTAGTCACACCCTTTGTGAGAGACTTATAAAAGGCAGATGTTGGTGGATGCTGACACCCCATACAATATGCACTCTTGTCTGTGTACTGCACAAGGAGAATAAAAACTGGGGTAGATATGAGGTCCATTAGAGACTCAAAACTCTATTCAATCCAAGTCAACCTTGGCTTTCACAACAAAAATACAATATATTGAAGTAAATATATCCAACATAGGTGGAAGGACTCCCATTACATTGGTGTCCTGTTTCTTGGTTTGCTGAGCACTCACTGCAGTTGTCTCTATTTATAATATATACATTGTCACACACGTGTGAGTAGGAGGCAGCTAAAGGGCCTGAGTAAGTGCAATGAAACATCTGACCAGGGGGCGGCGAGTGCGCTGACTGTCTTTCTCAGTTCCCTACAGACCTTTCCCGGGAAATCCTGCAAGGTTCCGACGGCCCCTTTGATGACATCACTTCCAAAGCCGGCCCTTTTGATGACGTCACTTCTGAAGCTGGCCCCTTTGCTGACGTCACTTCTGGTTCCGGCCATTTTGATGACATCAGTTCTTCTCCAGGCCTGTAAAGCCTCCATCTTTGGCGACTATAGCCAGTTCTAGTTTGGACTGTGTGAGATGCACATCGTATTTCTGATACAACAAACCATTTTGCAGCTGGGAAAAACAATATATGGGTGGCTGCCCCAAACCTTTATGATGTCTTTGGCGTATTATTATCACAACATACATACAGTGTCTATAAAAAGGAATCATTCCCTTGGATGTTTTCACATCTAATTATTATACAATATTAAATCAGAGTGGATTTATTTGGGTTTTTTGACATTGATCAACAGGAAAAGACTATTTAATGTCAAAGTAAAAACAGATTTCTGAAAAGTGGTCTAAGTTATTTACAAGTATAAGGCACAAAATAACTGATCTAACAAATATTCACCCCTTCAAGTCAGTATTTAGCTAGGTTCACTGTTGGCAGCCCTGACAACTTTGAATATGTGCGGACATGACCGTTTATCAGCTTTACCCATCTGGATACAGCAATTCTTCCCCATTCATCTTAGTAACACTGCTCAAGATCTGTCAGATGGCATGGAAATTGTGAGTGAATAGCCTTTTTCAAGTCCAGCCATAAATTCTCAATGGTATTGAGGTCTGGAATCTGACTCTACCACTGCAGAACATTGTTCTTTTAAGCCATTCCTGTGAAGCTTTGGCTTTTTGCTTGGGGTCATTGTCTTGCTGGAAAACAGATCAGGTTTCTTGCATACTAGATTAGGTTTTACTCTTGGATTTTCCTGTATTTTGCTGCATTCATTTTACTTTTTACCTTTACATGCCATCCAAAGCCTGCTGCAGAGAAACATCTCCACAACATGATAGTGTGCTTTTGTTAAGGTGCAGCGTGTGGCTTACAGCAAATATGGCATTTATTGTGATGGCCAAAAAGCCCAATTTGGGTTTCATCTGACCCTAGCCGCTTTTGACAGTGGACGCCATTGCATTCTGGCAAACTCGAGCAGAGATGTCATGTGGGTTTCTAGTGTTTCCTCCTCTCCTATTAAGCTGTGACTGGTGACTCATGTGGGCAATAGTTACTATATGTCTGTTCAATCCCATTCACTGTATTGTAGTTTGTCACTCCTTCAGAATTATCTTAAGTGTCTTAGTGGCCTCCATCATTAGTCTTTTTCTTAGATGATCACTCAGTTTTCATGGACAGTCTGCTCTAAGCAGATTTACAGATATGCCATAATTTTCTCACTTCCTAATGATTGATTTGATTACACTCCAAAGCATATACCGTAACTAGGATATATTTTTGTATCTGTTTTCATTCAGCTTTACACAGAGTTTCTTGGAGTGTTCTTTTGTATTTGTTTTGTTGGCTGTGCTATAATACTGACTCACCACAACTCAGACCTCACAGATAAGCTGCATTTATACTACAGTCATTTGAAACTCCTTGACTACTGGCAGGTGTTCTCCATTTAACTAACTATGTGACATCTAAAACCAACTGGCTGCATCAGTGCTTATTTACGTGCGTCATATTAAAGACAATGAATTTGTATGTAATCAAATGAATTATTGTTTAATATTTATAATTCATTTAGATCACTTTGCCAAGATCTGTTTTCATTTAGACATTAAAGAGCCTTTTTCTGTTGATCACTGTCAAAAAAGCCAAGTTAAATCCACAGTCATTCATGTTGTATAATAATAAAATGTGAAAATTTCTAAGGTGTTTTATAGGCATTGCACGTACTATATATACACAGACATACAAGACCTCTGTGAACTTCCTGCAGGCTACAAATGAACCAGTTTGCAGTGGCTGCAAATAGACTCTTCTGTGAAAACCCCACCAGGGTAATAATAAATTAAAATTTGCAGGGAGCAACTATGTTATCTATATTGCTAACTGACTTGTGTGTATAGTAAATTCAATTTGCTCTTCTCATTTGACACCATTAAAATTGCAGGGTCTTCAAAACATTTTCAGGCAATGTATCTAGTGCTTGGAGCAGAGTGGTGGCCCTGAAGCTAGGGATCTACGCCAGTAATTGGAAGGCTGCCGGTTCGAAACCCGTAAATGCCAGAAGAGACTCTACTCAATTGGGCCTCTGAGCAAGGTCCTTAAACTGCAATTGCTCCGTCCTGGGTATGACATTAATCTGCATCCAGCCCTGCAAGCAGGTCCTCCAACTTACAGGGAAAACTTGGGGGTTGGTGGCAGGATTGGCACTCCAGCCACCATAAAAACCTCACACTGTTCCAGTGTGGTGCTGAGGTGTCACCCACTGCACTTGGGTCCCAATCCAGGTGGTTTGAGGTGTGGTGGGTGCAGTAACGTGTTATTACCGCATGCTCCCAACCTCTCTCTCTGTCTAGTGCTTGAGCTATCTTGTTATAATGTGGTGTATTCTTAAAACTTTTGTACAGCTAGTCATGTTTTAAAGGTCTATTTTCCAACTAATTAGCCAAAAAAATAACATAAAATATTTTTCTCAAACCTGCTTAATCCAATTGAGGTTCACTGAGGTTCAGGGCCTACATTGACAATGTTGGGTACAAGACCAGAACCAGCCAGGGACAGGTACCTGGACCACACTCTCACACAAGTCTAGCTTAATGTTACCAGTTAGCCTATGCTGCACACCTGGAGTACCCAGAGAAAACCATATGCAGATATTGGGAGAACAATCTTGGGAGAATAATCTCTGTCAATTAGATATATTTCATGCAAGAAATAGTAGTGCTAACCACTGTGATACTGTGCCATACTTCCACAGAAATAATGGAAGCATCTTTAAACCCATTCAGTCAAATGAAGGGTCGTGGAGAGCAGAGCCTAGACTGACAACATCAGGAACCAGGCCTTTGGAAAAATCCACTTTACCAAGGAAAGATATGTGATTAAGATGTGTAAGCAAAACGCATGCAACAACAACAACATCAACATTTATTTATATAGCACATTTTCATACAAATAATACAGCTCAAAGTGCTTTACATGATGACGAAAGAGATAAAAGACAAAATAAATAAGAATTAAAATAAGGGAACGCTAATTAACATAGAATAAAAGTAAGGTCCGATGGCCAGGGAGGACAGAAAAAACAAAAAAAACTCCAGACAGCTGGAGAAAAAAAATAAAATCTGTAAGGTTTCCAGGCCACAAGACCACCCAGCCCCCTCTAGGCATTCTACCTAGGCATGCAGACAAAGCGAACTCAACTCAGATAGTGATTGGGACTGAAATTTGAACCCACGTTCCTGGAACTGTGAAGTAGCAGTGCCCTTTTAAGCAGTTTGTGTATCTATTTGTTCAATTGCTTGTTAAAGCTGGTGCCCAAAAACATTAAAAGCAGTGACAAAATCCTGATTAGGTTGCTGGTCTGTTACCTTCTGACAAGAAAGTTCAAGACTAATTTCTATCCCTAGGGCTGTAGGGAGAAATCAGAGCATGCAAATTTTACATATTAGGTGTGTGCAATAAATATTTAAACACATAACTCAAGGCAAGTACAATAACCATGCAAGCTACAATACTGCCAATGTTTAGAAAACAAGTTGACTGAATTAGCCACCAGGGGGCGCTGCAGCTCCCCAAACAACTGATATAGACAATCTCTGGACACAAGTCACAGGGAAGAAAGGCTTATATTGTGGGAAACTCTTACAGCGTTTCCCACCACACAACCACAATTGCAAAGCACAGGAACATTCTCTGTCTTTGTCTTCGTTCTTTTTCTTCCTCTCTCTCTCTTGATCACTGCATCTTCCTCTCCTTCCAGTAAACTTCATCTCCTTCTTTCCAACTTTGGCTCCCCAAATTAAGGCAGTGGCCCTGTGCACTCTCTCACCCCCCTGGTTCTTCTATTATAAAAGCGTCCTGGCTGGTTAAGGGTCCCGGCTGTCCATCACACTGTTTATAAAATTTTGATATACTGAACACTTTAGTATGTTTACCCATATGCTAGATAAACTTTGGTTGGGGGCACTCAGTATTAGTTTAGATTCAGTGATGTCCTATGTTATGGAGAGAAAAAGTCTGCCCTGGCTCCCTGCTCAAGGTTATCTGCATGCCTAATGCACTGGAGTGGAGAAGAGGTGATCTCTTTCTCTGTCTGAATTGCCTTTCCCAGAATGTTTCCCACTTTTTTCCTACAAGTGTTTTTTTTTATTTTTTTCTTGTCGTCTTATGCAGTCAATCTAAATACATAAAATTATTTTCGCGTTTGAAACGGAAATTACGTATGACCACAACGCGAAACGGAAATTACGTATGACCACAGAACATATTATAATACACTACGTGCGTATGACCAGAAACAGCGTAACTAGTGCTTACATTTTATGCCAAATGTCATTGATGCGACAATCTTGACAAATGCCAGTAGAGGGAGTAATGTCCTCATACCACATATTCCGCTCATCCCTGGGGACATGTCATTTGACTTCAAAAGGCTACAATTTCCGGTCCGCCTTGCATTTGCAATTACAATAAATAGAGCACAAAGCCAATCACTTAAAGTTGTAGGTATCAATTTAGAAAATCCATCCTTCTCCCACGGCCAGTTATATGTAGCGTGTTCTCAAACAGCGTAACTAGCGCTTACATTTTATGCCAAATGTTATTGAGGCGACAATCTTGACAAATGCCGATAGGGGGATTCGCGTTTGAAATGTAAATTACGTATGACCACAGAACATATTATAATACACTACGTGCGTATGACCGGAAACAAAAATCCATGCTTCTCCCACGGTCAGTTATATGTAGCGTGTTCTCGGGTGGGTACACCAAAAAATGTATACATTTATGCATCTAATGGGCAAACAAAAAATGTAGTTTACCCAAAAGCACTGCAGTAGTAATCAATGTATCTTTACTTCTTAAATGTTAATGTTTTACTGTTTAATAACGCTTCTTATATGTCATTCAAATTCTCTTATTGAAATGTTTTACTGTTTAATAATTTATAAGCTTCTTATATGTTGTTCAAATTCTTTTATCAAAATGTTTTACTGTTTAATCTATACTAATAAAAGGCAAAGCCCTCACTCACTCACTCACTCACTCACTCACTCACTCACTCACTCACTCACTCACTCACTCACT
>JANRMT010062809.1:3460455-3501443 GCA_026402145.1 Polypterus bichir lapradei
ACTCACTCACTCACTCACTCACTCACTCACTCACTCACTCACTCACTGACTCATCACTAATTCTCCAACTTCCTGTGTAGGTAGAAAGCTGAAATTTGGCAGGCTCATTCCTTACAGCTTCCTTACAAAAGTTAAGCAGGTTTCATTTCGAAATTCTACACGTAAACGGTCATAACGGTCGATAACGGTCTACAACGTCCGCCATGTTGAACTTTCTTATTTATGGCCCAATCTTCACGAAATTGCGTAAGCGGCTTCCCTGTGCTAACCGAAACCGATGTATGTACTTATTTCGATGGTATGACGCCACTGTCGGCCGCCATATTGAACTTTCCAACGTCACCAATTTTCAAACTTCCCGTGTAGGTAGAAGGCTGACCCCATCTTCACGAAATTTGGTAGGTGACTTCCCTGCACTAACCGAAACCGATGTACGTACTTATTTAGATGGTATGACGCCACTGTTGGCCACCATATTGAATTTTCCAAACGTCACTAATTCTCCAACTTCCCGTGTAGGTAGAAGGCTGAAATTTGGTAGGCCCATTCCTTACAGCTTACTTACAAAAGTTAAGCAGGTTTCATTTCGAAATTCTATGCATAACGGTCATAACGATCAACAACGTCCGCCATATTGAACTTTCTTATTCATGGCCCCATCTTCACGAAATTTGGTAGGCAGCTTCCCTGCGCTAACCGAAACCAATGTACATACTTATTTTGGTGGTATGACGCCACTGTCAGCCGCCATATTGAACTTTCCAACGTCACTAATTCTCAAACTTCCCGTGTAGGTAGAAGGCTGAAATTTGGCAGGCCCATTCCTTACAGCTTACTTACAAAAGTTAAGCAGGTTTAATTTTGAAATTCTACGCATAACGGTCATAACAGTCAACAACGTCCGCCATGTTGAACTTTCTTATTTACGGCCCCATCTTCACGAAATTTGGTAGATGGCTTCCCTGAGCTAACCAAAACCAATGTACGTACTTATTTCGGTGGTATGACGCCACTGTCAGCCGCCATATTGAATTTTCCAACATCACTAATTCTCCAACTTCCCGTATAGGTAGAAGGCTGAAATTTGGCAGGCTCATTCCTTACAGCTTACTTACAAAAGTTAAGCAGGTTTCATTTCGAAATTCTACGCGTAACGCTCATAACGGTCAACAACGTCCGCCATGTTGAACTTTCTTATTTATGGCCCTAACTTCTCGAAATTTGGTAGGCGGCTTCCCTGCACTAACCGTAACCAATGTACGTACTTATTTCGGTGGTATGATGCCACTGTCGGCCGCCATATTGAACTTTTCAACAGTCTTTGTTACTTATGGGCCCATCTTCAAGAAATTTGGTACACGGGTTCCCAACGCTAACTGAATCCTACTTACGTACATATATACGTCCATAGCCTGCAGCTTGGTCACCATGTGAGGCGGCGTTGGGTCCCCCATCCCAACGCCTCCCACGTTGTTGGCTGCCTGCCTATATAAGGCCGTCCGTCGCTCCAGTCTCTACATTCCCTTCCTTGCTTCGCCACGGGATTCACGTCTCCCTGCTGATAACTACAGCCTTTTTGTTTAATCCACGGCTTCTCCGCTGTTTTATTGTTTGTTTATTACAATTATAGTTATTGTATAGGTATTTTACACTTACTTTACATTACTCAGGTACCCATTTCCTTCATCATTCCAACCCCCATTACCATGTCTATCGAGGTAATCACCATCGATCAAAGAACTGTCACTTACCGAGTGGTTTCCATGCCCGGAGATGGCACCTACCTTTTCCATTCTCTGTGTTACATATTGCACGGCCATATCAGGCTCACTATTGATATCCGGAAGAACATTGTGTCTTATGTATTGAATGACTGGGACAGGTTCAAGGTGTGGACTGATGACGGTACAGGAGATAATTATACTACACAGGAGCACTATAAGAGTGAAATGCTTAAGCCCTTCACCTATGGTTCTGCATGTGAGTTGATGGCTGCAGCTGAATTGTTCGGCTGGTGCTTTCAAGTGCACCGAAATGGTACACCTTTCGACAACCGCCAATGCCTCTTAAACATCTTACATTCACAGGTGACGATTTCAGTAGTGGACACTTTGATGTTTATGAATGTTTAAACTCTCAAAAGCTGCATGTGATTTTATCGATGAAACCGGTTGTGTGCTTACAATGCTTGACAGATGCCGAATGTCACTTCAACACAACAAATCCTGCAAATACTATCGTAATTGAAACAAACCATGAAACTCAAACCGATTATGACAGCAGCAATCCAAGCTGTAAGATTTGAGACAAGATTACTGTTCACATGGCCAACTGTAAGTTGCATGCTCAAGAGTAAGCTCAGCGCACAGCTTGGTCATGTTACAACCGGAGGGCCGAACTGACAACATGGTATACAAAGAGATCCTTAACAAATAATTATTGGCATATTTTCCCTCAGTTTAAAAAGGTTAAATTTTCTTCTTAATAAAAATTTTAAGGCAGTACTTCGCTGCTGCGAAGTGCGGGTATTTTGATAGTAATTTATATTTATAGGCAATGTGCTTCATATATATTGCTTCATATTCTCATATGATAATGATGTTAATAATGTTGTTTATATTGATTTCTATGTTATTATAAATGCTCTTTATTTGTTGAAAAATAAAATTGGTAATTAACAAATTTTGCAATAAAGTACTGCATTTTATTTTTTTCCCTTGCACTCAGTGAGTGAAGCCACTGGGTAATCAGCTAGTCTATCTATAAAACAGAGCCCATTAAAGCCCATTGAAGCATTGCTTGTGTGATTTTGGGCTAGAAATGCGCTGTTGCTGTTGTTGTTGATCATTTGGTCTGGGCTTGGGCAACTGTAAGCCTGCTGGTGGATGGTACTGCCCACCTTTATGTCTGAATGCTGTTGATAGTAAAAACAATCTTCAGATCCAGTAGTTCCAATAGAATCTAAATACAGAGGTAATGACCAACCTGCAAGTAGCAAGACAGGGAAAATGATAATGATGCATGAGAAAAAAGCATCACAGGTTAAGATATAGAGGTTCTCTGGAGAACAATACACTTTATATTTACTAAAAAAAATTATCATTTTTATATCAAAAAAAGCAAATGTAAATCTGGTCCTTTTTCTCTTGGTGCAATAGTGTTTTCATTGAAATTGGGCTTCACTGTAAATATGGTTAAAATCCAAACATGACCTTTCCGGTTGTCACCAAGGCAAGACAGTAATGGGCTAATTGTCAATCACAATTGAAACCCTGTCTGCTGAGTGAGAAATGGATGCCCTGTCATGCATGTTTCAAAGTCTTCTACTGTACATCCTACTAATTCCATCTTTCATATTGAATTAAAAGGACTCAACTGTAGTTAGAATACAATTGACATGTAACTGTCAGCAGGTTCTTGTTATATTGCAGATTATTTGCTAGGATATCAGATTTCCAACACAAAGTGGCAGGTTTTCACACATACAACTCAGAAATTCTCATTTGTCTGATGTGGCAATATAAAAGTAATAAAGTAATAAAAAAAGTAATAAAAAATACACATAAAAGTACATACAAGGTTGCAGGTAGCCTTATGCTATTGTGGTGTGAATTCAGGAAGCAACATTAAATATGCAGGTACCCACATTCACTTATACCTGTCCAATTCAAAAGTAGCAATTAACCTAAAATGATTATGTTTGATTTGTAGACACAGGAAGACCGTGTAATCTCCACAAAGATGTTGACTAGACCTGAACTTCAGCCATCAAATAACAGTGATAGCCACACAGTGTCCAGTAAATCAGAAATAATTATTTCTACAACTATCCATCCATTACTTTTTAAATTTGAATATTCTAGTTCACAGTCCCAGCAGCATTAGATGCAATACATGAATCAGTCTTGGATTGGGAGTTAGTTCATTGCAGGGCACATAGCCATACTTACTCATTTAATGTCACCAGCCAACCAAACATGCACGTTTGTTAGTTTTGGAAATTGTGAGGAACCCCAGATTAGCCAGGAAGAAACCAACACAGACAAGAGGAGTAGGGGCAAACGTCACAGTGACCAGTGATTAGACCCCAGGACTGTAGAGCAGTATGGCAGAAATGCCAGCTATAGCCCTACCATACAAATTGCATTTCTTATCTTATCCAAAAATCTCTTGACCATACATCGTTTTTCTCTCTCTTGTTAAATTAATCTTAGCCTGAGTGAACCTATTAATTTTTTACATTTAAGATTTTTCCTTTAAAGATTTACCATTGTTGTTTCTTGTCCTAGTGTGTGGATATAAACACAGGAAACTTCAGTTTCTGTATTACATCTTGCCTGAAGAAGGGGCCTGAGTTGCCTCGAAAGCTTGCATATTGTAATCTTTTTAGTTAGCCAATAAAAGGTGTCATTTTGCTTGGCTCTTCTTTACAATATTTTATAATTCTTTGAATCTCAGTTGCCAGATCAGTTCCGAAATGGGCATTATAGAAGCCATTTTAACAGACTGTACATTATTGATTGCTTTTTTTCTGTTATTTGTTTTCTCAAAATTAGTAAACTCATCAAAGGGCTGCTTTGTGGTACAGTGTTTAGTGCTGCAGCCTCACTGATTAGCGTCCTAGATTCAAATTCTGTACCCAGTCACTTTTAGAGTTTGCATGTTCTGCAAGTGTCTGGGTTGACTTTCCTCCCATATCCCTAGTGGAACAGGCAATTCTAAATTAGCTAATGTGAATGTAAGTGTAGGTGTGTATGAGTGTGGGTCCTGAAATGAACTGGTTTTCCTGTCTAGGGCTAATTCCAGCTTTATGTCTGATGCTGACGGTATAGGCTGTGGCCCATCACTTCCATGATTAAGTTGAGATTGAGAATGTTATATAAGGAAGGGAGGTGTTTTATCTTGGTAGAGTAATATATTGCTCTACTTTCCCCTATTGTATTATTAATATGTAGCCTTTGTCACAATGCCTAATCTCACAGACTTACCACTGTTTATAAGGTATTATTGTATATAACTCCTCCCCACCTTCCCTTCTATATCTATAATCTCAGGCAATTAGATGTAGTAAAAAGACAAGCAGGAGTTAAGTTACACGCAAAAAAATGTATTATTGATAATATTCATAAATAATAATAAAATGCAAAGTACATTTGAATATTGGAAACCATACAACCTGATTAAATGGTGATGTGTAGTTTCAGGTGGCACACAGACTTGTAGTTACTTCAAATGTCTCTAGTTAAGGCATCAGTGGTCCTCAGCGTTCTTCAGAACAGGCTGCATTGCCTGCCTCATTATGGCTGCTGAGCTGTGCTCTTCATTGTGTTGTCTTCATCATCACAGGTTAGCAAGAGAGAGCTTCTTTCAGATGTTAGTAAGAGAGAGAGAGTGAGATAAAACAAGCAAATTTATAGGTTTTCTGTCCAACCACTACAGCCAATAGGACATCATGGTACTTAAAGGCCTCTGAGACAAGCCAATTCCAAACAGCCATACCTCAGACCAATGGGGGAAATAGAACATCTTAACCCCTACCCCCAAACCATATGTTAAACATCCTGGCTTCCTTTCGGGGTTTGAAAGACTATAGCAGAGAAATACTTGCCAAACTGGTTTAAGACACATCCTCTCCCAACTCTGTCCTAAAATTACAAAGAGACTTAGTCGTAAAGGGGGGGGGAGGGTAAACATGAATGCCTCTCACCAAAGTAACACTAAATTTCATTGCTTTGCCTAAATTATAAATAAAGACATACAAAACATTTATCAAGTTATATGCAAAATCTTACATCACAACAGGAGGATCTCTTTTTAAACCAGTTTAGACTGCTGCTTTACTGTTTTTATATTATAGAAAGCTATACTATTCAATTTAAAGACCCATTTTAGGCTAGAGTGTCATTAACTACAGACATTGATTATGTTTCTAGGAAAGAGAAATCATAAACTAGCACAAAACAGTAAAACAGGATTGTTTTAATGTCATGCAGCTAAAGCCTACTCACTGCATTATGGCATGATTTTCTTATTGGCTAATCCAAATAGTTACTGCTATTCATCTTCTTATGTTATAACTGAATATAACTGAAATATTTATAAAAATACATTACAGTCACTGTATATGGTATGATAAATATCTGTTATATTAATAATACAAAGAGTGTGTATGTATTATAAAAATATAACACAGACCATGTCTGTTAAATATTTACTAGCTTATATTGGTTCCAAGAAAAAGACCGAAGTACATCATAAATTGTGAGGAAAGGTCAATGTCTCCTTTCATTATGCCTTAATTATGACAATTGTTCAAATGCAGTTCTTAAACAGAAATCTACCATGTAGTGAGGAGATGCTGTGAGCAAAGGGTCCATGTAATCGAGTGAAACAGAGCAGCAATTCCTAATAATAACACCCACCAGTGCCACCACACATCCACCAAATGATGAAAAAACAGTAACTGCTTCATAATTTAACTCCTGTGTGAATGCAAATAGGTTTATAGTTTATTTATAGTTCTTTGAGAGTAATTTTGCATTTTAACCCAGAAATACAGTGCAAACTAATATATATTGTGACTGTGTGAACAGAGAGAGGATACCAGAAGAGACGTTGGGATGCCAACTGGGAAACCCTGTTTAATGAAACTGAGAAGAAATAAAATTTTTCCCTCAGTACTCGATTAGTGAGGTTTTCCAGCCTATTGTATGTCACTTCAGCATGTGCTCTGCCTCCATTGAGGTCCTGGTCCAGAATGAATGCCTGTTTAAATGCTCTACCAGATGGAAGGGCACGGCCTTCTCAGGCCCTTGTGGACAGGTTAGGCACTGTGCTCAGGCACCTCATCGTTACCGGGTGGTACTGTCTACCGTCTCAAAACCTGGAAGGTGGTCCTGAGGCTCACATGCATGAAAATATTTATTTTTACCTGTTAAGGAAGCTTGCACTGGTAGCAATGAGCAAAAAAGACATTTGCACTGATACCCAGACTGAAAGGATTTAGTGCTGGCATATTACTAGTGATTATCATATCATTTTCAGTTGACCAATACTCAACACCCCACAGTGTTGTTACATTTTACTTTAATTGAATACACGGCAATCAGCTTTACGGTAATTGTATTTGTCATATCTAAAAAGAAGCAAGATTTATTAAAGCACCACAGTTGTTTAATTGGGAGGCAATCCTTGCTGAAACTGGAACTTGGTATTTATTTAATGGCTTTCTTTCATTCCACTGTACTCAATACATATAAATGTAGATTTTTATTTTCCAACAATGTCATCCACATCATTTTTGGCTCAGGAAAGATTAGTGGTCCTTAGTGATTTACTTTCTTTCTATTCCATTTTTTTCCAAGAGCTTAACTACAACATATTCATCATAATGAACACATTTATGTGGGCCTAGTTTAGCTTTTAAGATGGTTTCTTTTTCATTCACATGTCTAAATGAATCAGTTCAGGGTTGGGAATCTTAACAAGCAAGTTAATTAAAATAAAGCACCATAATGGTGCTGGAGCAAATATTGCATTGCCAGCAATAACTGGCTTCTAATTAAAAATTTCTGGATTGTGGGTTGAAACAAAAAAAAAAGTTGATAGGGAGAGAGATTGATTTCCTTCCAGTTATGTATGTTTTTCTAATAGAGTATTTTTATTCAAAAAATAAAAATATGGTTTTACAGCAATGATAATATTGTCCTTAATTCCTTCGAAAGTTACCAGAGATAACTCTAATTTATTACAGCTCTGTCTTTAAATAGTTAAGCTACAGCAGTGTTTCATAAACCTCAGCTCTTAGTTAAAAGAGTAGGGTTCCACCCCAAATGCTTTCCAAAGGAAACAGCTTAGTTTTGCAGATGGAGCTCCTTCTCTTGTGCTCCTCCAGGATGAACTCTTTTCGTTTTTTTTTAATGGCATACTTGGGTCATGTGACCTGAAGATGTACCCTCTCTTTTATTTGGGACAAGTTTATTGTGTGCAGCAGACTCCCATACACCTCCAATTTCTTTCTGGGGTTTGTTATTCTCGAGATGCTTCCGGTCCCCTTCCAAAAAGACAGAGGAACATGTTCTGGTGATATCTAGAGTATCCCATTACGCCACCTTCTAGGTTTTCTCTCTGCTCACAAGTTGTCCATCATAAGAAGGCAGAGCAAGATGTGAAAAGAACAATGAAATCTAGCAGCACTAACGTGAGCAAATTGATAGTTTAAAATTGGAAACAGCTTGTCACCAGTTTATTTTGCATTTTTCTTAATCTTTTCTCTTGTGTTCTTTTCAAAAGGGCAAAGTTTATGTTGTTGGCACCTTTTTGTTAGAATAGGTTTAGAGCCCCAGCTCTGAAATGGATTGGGTAGATTTCAAAGTGGATGGATTGGCTATCTGACACATCATACACATGAAACAAGAAATTCCACAAAACACAATAAAATATTTTAGGGTTTTTTAAAATATTTTATATTATTATAAATATTCCAATATACACCAATAGATAATTTTTTAAGACATTAGATTCAACCATAACCTCATTTATTTGGAATTCAAAACATCCACGTATCCAAAGAGCGACCCTACAAAGACCTAAGGCAGAAGGTGGCTTGGCTCTACCTAACTTTCAGTTTTATTACTGGGCAGCAAACATACAAGCTATAAAAACCTGGACACAAATAGATAAAAATACACAGGCTTGGTCCACGATAGAAATAAAATCCTGCAGTACTTCTTTATATTCCTTGCTTTGCACCCCAATAAATACAAGTTATAACCAATATACTAATAACCCAATTGTGCTTCACTGACTCAGAATATGGAACAAATGTTGAAAGCATTTCAAGATAGAGAATGTTTTATCTGTGGGACTTCTGCATGAGCACCACCTTTTTCAAACCTCGCAAACAAATACAGTTTTTAATATCTGGAATACATTTGGGATTAAATCACTTAGAGATCTGTACATAGACAACGTTTTTGCATCCTATGAACAATTACACTCCAAATTTAACTTTCCAGCAACACATTTCTTTCACTATCTTCAAATTAGAAACTTTATTAAACAGAACCTGCCCAATTGTCCTCATCTCGCACCTTCCTCTATGCTGGAAAAATTATTGCTCAGTCTCAAGGACTCAGACAGAATTTCCGTAATATATAAAACCATTCTAGAGTCCCTCCCTTTCAAAGATCCAAGAGAACAGTGGGAAAAGGATCTCTTACTCAGCATATCAGAAAAGGAGTGGAAAGTAGCAATACAAAGAATTCATTTGAGCTCCATATGCGCAAACCATAGAATTATTCAACTTAAAATTATATATCGAGCACATCTGTCTCGCTTAAAATTGTCCAAAATGTTTCTAGGGCAAGATCCAAACTGCGATCGCTGCAATAAAGTTCCAGCCTCACTAGACCACATGTTCTGGACCTACACCAAATTAACATCATTTTGGGCCAAAATCTTTAAATGCCTATCAGACAGCTTGGATATCACAATCCCTCCTAACCCATTAACAGCTGTGTTTGGTGTACTTACAGATGGGCTTAAAGTGGAGATGGACAAACAAACTGTGATTACCTTTACTACACTATTGGCACACAGACTTATCTTGCTCAATTGGAAGAATCCTAATTCTCCTGTTCTAAGTCAGTGGGTAACTGATGTTTTATATTATTTGAAATTGGAAAAAATCAAATTCGCACTTAGAGGATCTGTGCAGAACTTTTTCAAAACCTGGCAGGATCTAATCAATAACATTTTGGAATAAGCATTTAAATTGATAAAGTAGGTTCTCTTCCCTCTTTTACTCCATTTACCTCTATTCATTTATTAATTTATCTATTTACTTATTTCTATTAGTATAAAGTTTTACACTGCTGGCCTAGCTCTCTTTCTCAGCGGTTGGGGTTGATTTGTTTCAAACCTTTTTTTTTTTTTGTAAAACTTGTATTTGTATGGAATGTTATTTAATTGTTATTTGGTTATTTTTTTTTGTTATTTAGTTGTTATATATATATATTATATTATTATAACTAAGGTGTCAATAGTAAGTCCTAGAAAGGAGGGGAGAAACAACATCTTTGACTAGCACATTAGAGCACAAATTACGGCCTAAAAAAAGGATAGTCAAAAAAAGCCTGTATCAGTTGAATCAAAAGTCAACAATATCAGCAAAAAAAAAGAAAAAAAAGAAAAGACAAAAGGAAGCTTGAGGTTTTGCAACCAAATAGTCCACAGGACTTCACTAAAGAGCTCAGTACTGTGCGTCAACATCCTACATAGCATGGCTTCCATGATGTCATAGGCCACATGTCCTGTGTTTCATTTGACTAACAACTGCGAGTCAAAATAGCAGACTCGATGAGGAAATCCAGTAAATGGTGGAAGATGTGAAAAGTATCAAAACAAAATTAAAACATAATCATTTTATAGAACATTATGAGAAAGTGAATGTACCAATTAGTTCCACAATATATGCACACTAAAGACAGAAAGAAAGAAGCAATGCACTATTATCAAAAAGTGTACACACAAGCTCAAAGTATGTGGCATAACAACAAATGACTGGAAATGTGTTTACAATAAGTTTCCATTATAGCTACACGTTATCCAGTGAGCCAGGTGAACAGCTTATGAAACCTTCTTTAATAGGAGTGCAGTGTGCAGTGTTTTTGAAAACTGGGTGCAAAACTCCCTCATGTATGCAGATTATAGTGCTGTTACTGCTGAGACAAAGTCCCTTGTGAAGCATTTTCTGAGACATACTGGCTCAACCCCCTCTATAGGCCCTTACAAATGCATGGGTAAAATAATTGTGCTATCTTCCTATACCATTCCCCCATATATATCCTTCTGTTGGTTCTTTCTAACTAGAAAGTTAGCCCTGTCAGTACAAATACCATGATTTATGATCTCAGTTGGATTAGAATATATGCCTGTATTAAATAGAATTGGAAACTACATTTGGTCAAGAAGGAAAACTGAAAACATACACAATTCAGACACCTCTCTATAGCTTGAATTAAGTATATCAGATGGTCCACTCTTCTTTACAGAATTAGTGTCTGAAAGACAGTAGGGGAAAAATGCAAAATTTATACTTTAAATAAATAAAGAACAGTAAAAAAAACAAAAGATGTAAACGCTGCCCATTCTTAACATTTCACTGGAGTTATTTTTAGATTCCTTCACAGTTTAGTTTGGTAGAAAGTTATTTTTATCTTGTAGGTTTTTTTTTTTTTTGTTTTTACGCATTAGGTGAGTTTTTATCTATTATGTCCAAGTTGCTGCTCCATGCTCATGGCCAGGTGATTTGGTGCATATGGCAATTTGTGATACAGTATAGCTATTGCCATTTTATACTATACTAGCTACATTACCTGTCAGAGACAAGTAACAGAATAAATGTAAAAATATTTGATATCTCCTGCCTTACATGTGCCCTCAGTATCCCTCCTAAGTCTTTCTTTGGTATCTTTATGTGTCTCAACCTCTCTTGCCTAGTGCTTCGATCTTTATCAAGTTTCTATAAAACCTACTTCTTTGACTCTATCATTTTGAAGACCCTTTCGTGCCTCGTGTCCTCTTTTTGACTTCCATCAGTGGAGCATGGGCCCAATTATCTGCCATGAATACGTCATTCATGTTCTTGCAAATACTATTTGCCTTTGAAGGAGAATCTCAGCATTCCTCCTACTCTTTTCCTCAGTATCTTTGTGTGTCTCGACCCCTATTGCCCGGTGCTTCCTTTTTTTGATTGTATTCCTATGAACCCTGCTTGTCACATTGACATTTTGAGGCACCCTGCACACCTCTAGTCTGTTTTTTGTAACTACTGCCAGTAGTAGACAGCCCTAGGAAAACATCCTTTGTAGTCTTGCAAATAGCTCCTCCGCAGGTTGTGCCTCATTAGTACTTAGCACACAAAAGTTATTTGCTTTGCTGTCATTGAAATGCACCATTCTAAATGCTTTTTAGTACAAATAAAAAAAAAAATTGTCACAATCAGAAATTGAACTTTTGTACCCCCAACATATCATAGCATCATCAAAGTCTCTGTCCAATCAGAACAAAAATCACTTACAAATCGAATTGCTCAGAGGTAAAGGACACTTACACACACACACACACAGACAGACAGGGGCATTAAATTATATACTACATAAGGATGGGGGCTAGGTGCGTTTCTCTTCTGAATTTATAAGGGAGAAAAATGGAAAGACTTTTTGCTTCTTGATAAAAGAAATAAATTTTGCTTGACAATCTCGTTCTTCAGCTATGTCTATCTAACTTCAAGTTTGGTGTGGACTTCAATTTGTTGAAAAGATCAATCATTCTGACCTTTGCCTGTGTTAAGTTTTCAGTTCTTATTATTGTCTGAAATATCCCTCTCATTCTAACAATTTTTCCATGACTGATATTTTCTGCATACAAAGTGTGATGAAAAGTTTTTGAGACTTATTTATTAAAAGAAAAACAATAAACAAGCTTAATTTTGCAATATAAACCTTGTCAAAAGTAATACATTGCCAATAATATTCACTAAGTACTGTGTATGCAACAGTCAAATTCAAGCAATATTAAAGTCAATTCAAAACATTAATGCAGTAGTATGCAGTATACCAGCTGATCTGGTATACCAGATGTTCAACCGTTATGCTAGAAATTAGTACAAAGCCTCCAACATATTCAAACATAAAACATAAAACACAAAAAGTGCATGCAAAAGAAAAACAGAAATGTGATTTTGTGCCACCATAAAAGTGTCTTAAAGGTAATGTGTTTGTGTATTCACTGTGTAATAAGAAGAAATCACACAGATAACTTCAAGAAGAGTTGGGGAATTACCTCATATAATGTCTGTTGGACTAAGTGTAAAAGTAATGAAATATGGATCAAAAAACCAAGGCATTTGACAAAGTGTAGACATTTACATGGTGTTTTTATACAAATTGGTGGCAGGAAATGACTTGACAGGAAATGACAACAAAGCAGATCAACGTAAGTGATGTCAATGTGGAGGGCCGGAAGTGACATCATCATCAAGGTCCAGTAGTGATGTCATCATGGCGGAGCCGAAAAAGTGACGTCATTATTAGGAGTCGGAAGTGATGTCATTGCAGGGGACCCGGAAGTGATGTTACCAATGGTATTCTGGGATGTATTGTGGACATTTTGGAAAACCAGAAGTATTATAGGTAAGTGGACATTTGGATTATATGTCTTCTTTGGTTCTGTAGAAATAGAGAGAGTGGGATTAGTACACACAATCAACCCTTTGCCTTGTGTACTTCCACTCACCTTAGGGCTTGCTGGCTGTCTCCTAAGTGCTCATATGTGACAACTGTGTTTAATAAGCGAGTAGTAGTGTCTACACCTCTTTAAGAATATTACCCGAATTGCTGTACAGTTCAACCTAATTGCTAAGTTCATGCAAAAAAGAAGATTGGCCAGGAAGAAGCTATCTTGTGAAATGTTTGCTTGGCGGCAGCAATATAAACAAGGTATAGTAGAATGGAGAAGAGAGAAAACCTGTTATCTAAGTATTTTAAACAAGGTGAATTCCTGCAATCGATCTATTTGTGGAATATAGCATTAATAACTGGTTCATAAGATAAGCGGTACATATGTGTTCATTACAATACATCATTACATTATTAGTAATAAGTGTAAAATAAACAGAAACAAACATGTGAAGCGTTGGGGATTCCATCCCATATACTTGAAAATTAGGCAAATGAAAATATATCTTTACAGACACAAGTTCAGAAAGGTACTAAGAAGCAAAACAAAACATGGCAGTTATATGTTCCATGGACAGGAAGATACGGGTGCTAGGGGACCAGAACTGGAATTGGTGTCTTAGGAGGCTGGTTCTTCTGATGGTCTGTAGAGTGAAAAGAGGAGAAAGTGTCAAAGGGCAGTGCCTAACCCAGGCCTGGCTGAGAAACACATTTATTTGACCATGTAAACTGCCTCCCATGCGCACATTTGAGACATAAGTTTATTTTTTTTTAAATAGGTTTCAGTTAGAAAAGTGTATATAAACACACTCGATGAGTATTTACCAAAAGCATCAGAATGTTTGGTTATAACAGGAGATGGATGTATGACTATACTGTCCAATCTTACATCAATGTGGTCTGTGTATTTAATAAGCTTTGCACAAACATACGTAATTTGTTTAAAAAACAGATTATTGTTTCATATGCAATATATATTTAACACTTAATTACTGTTATTCTTATGTTACATTGCTTCCTTTTCTTTTTATATTATACCTTCTTAATGATAGCTTTCAATATTATGTTGAACTCTCCCAGCAGAAATTCTGAGAAAGTTATTCTCAGAGATTTCTAGCAAAAGAAAGGCAAAGCTTCAAGGTAAATAGTTTGATTTTTTATACCAAAGCAATATTATCTAACAGCTTTTAAAACCATTATCACACCACGGCAAATGAGAACCCCACAACTGCTGAACCCTGGATACTCTGGAGCACCACAACCTCCAATCTGTTCAACTCTTGGGTACGTTTGAATTGCAGCCCCCTGTAAACTTCAACCTCTAAACCCTCTGCCCAACCGAGAGAGCACCAGGACACCTCAGCTAACACAGAGAGAGAGAGTGAGAATGACAGAGAGAGAGAGAACTTCCTGACCACTGCAGATGAATTCATTCAAACTCCAGAATCACTAACCCATTTGGGTTAGCTAGGTAGAGTTTATTATCCTAAAGTGAAATTTGTTAATAGATGAAGACAGCCTATTTTGTGAACTCAGTGAGCAAGGCAGAGCTTCATCTTGGTACCTCTCCCTTGAGCTCTATGTAACCCTAAAAGATTCTGCACTTTAAGACAGCATCTGCCCTGCCTTCCTTAAGTGATCAGCTCCTAAGTACCAGTATTTAACGGGCTGAAAATCCCTTGTAGTGCTTCTGATTCTCATATTTGAAAAGTCAACATGAGCCTAACGTTCATAGCTGTGGAATATGTTTAACCACTATTTTCTTAGTGGCATTTTGGCTTCTAATTAAAACTTATTGACCTTATTCTGGTGCCCTCTAAATAATTTCATTAAAAGCATCCATAACACATACATGACTCACAACATTCTGGTATGCAGATTTGCTTTCCCTTTCTCTTTCTGTCACTCTGACCAGTACCAGGCCATTGCATTGAACTGTGATATGCATGTGCATCTTACAACCTTAACATTTGGCTTTTGTCATGTAATTAGAAATTTTAAAATCTGAATTTCCAGAAGTAGAAGCTGAAGACCTTTCTTTCTTTTCTGACAAACACAGAGTGTGTTCTTAGTTCATTTGTATCCTCTGCCTGCTCTGTATGAGCTAATGCCATAGCATTCCTTCATCCCTTGCACAATTCCAGCCTGGAATTTGATGTACCTTTCAGCATTGCTCTCCTGGGAACTTTAACTCATTCAGTGATCCAATAACCTCTCATTAAAAACTCAACATTTTTACATGTCTCATTCTTCTTAGAGCTTCTACTGAAGTTGTTTGTAATTCTAATAATCATTTTGATTGACTGCAACCATTTTTTCTCCCATTCTCTTTCTTTTTTTAGGTTCCTGCCATGGCATTTGTTGTCCCTGCCATTTTTATTGAGCTTTCCTTTCTGATGTTGGAACAAGATTATCAAAATGGTTTTGGAGGTAGTGTTAGAGTTTTATTGTATTCTGCTGGAATGATTGCTGTTTACTTGTGCTGTGACATGTTGTGCAGCTTTCATAGTGGGCCTGGGCAGTTAGCGTACTGAGGATAGTTGGAATCTGGGAGTAAAATGTTTCATGCTTTACACAATTTTGTTTTTTTTCGTGTATGCCATGTTGTAATTTAATAATAATAATTGTAATAGTGTATAGTGTGCTTGCTTCTATGTTTCAACTGAACTTAAAAGGATAAACTAAATTAATAATTCAGTCTTATTAAAATGATTTGACATGTCTTAAGTAAATAGTATTTTAGACCAGCCTAGAGAACAAAAATATATTTTTATTGTTATATTCACAATTATTGATACAAGCAAATCAGCAAATCGGTAGGCTTCAATAATTTGCTATTTTTCTGCTTCTATTTCTTTGTTCATTTTAATCCTCTAATATGTAGTTGCTTCCTTTAAAATTTCACTTGCAAGCAGAAATATCCGGTTGGGCAAGTTAATAACTCAGTGAGATGCTCTTCTTTGTAAAAGATACAAAAAACATAATTAAAATGGAAAATAATGCTTTTGTTGTTTCTTTACGAAACACTTCATCGACATCTTTGTGACCAGTGTTTGATGGACTTCAAATAGACCTTCACCAGGCTTAACCAAGATCAAAGCGAATGAATGCAGCAGTTATGAAAAATGTGTTATTTGCATCTGTGTGGTGCTTTTTCATGGATGAAAATTATATTATGTCTAATAAAAGCATGCCTTGATGCTTAATCTCTTGGTGAACAGCTCCTAATGTTTTGTGGAATTTTCAAGCCCCAAGGTTTTTTTTTTATCTCTATGTTGATAGTTTCCTCTTACAATATTGCCCATAATTCATAATTAAAATGGTTCCAGTGTTAATGACAAAACAGAGCTTAATATGTTCTCATCTGAAATTTCACAACTTTCTTAAATCAGTTTTCAAGTCAACTCCTCTTGTTTCAAAAATATGGTCATGACAAGCAGTGCTGCCCCTACACAAACTAGAACCCTAAACAGAATTTCCTTGCCACCCAAAGCCAGGAATCCACCATAATAGTATTTCTTATAACATATTTAACTTGAACAACAAATATACAAATAAATAAACAAAGAAGTACAAATCACAACATTTACAGTATATTTGATTTGTTTCCTTTAAGGCCTAATTAATAATAATAATAATAATAATAATAATAATAATAATAATAATAATAATAATAATAATAATAATGGTTCAGTGTATCATTTGTTATTTGATATAGTCAACAGTATCAATTGTGACATGTGATACTAAAACAAAAACAACAATTGTGTTGCTACAATTACTACTAATACTACTACTGCTAATGAAAATAAATACTAATAGTACTACTACTGCTAATAACAAATACTAATAGTACTTCTTCTGCTAATAACAAATACTAATAGTACTGCTAATAATAATATATAAAATACTACTATCACTAATGCTAACAACAACGACAACAATAATAATCTTTATATATAATATGCTATCGTGGCTGTATGTTTGTCTGTCCAGGATTTTAAATCACCTGTAGCTCGCAAAATGTTTGACCAATTGACCTGAAATTTTGGTACACATATACTACGTGACGACTACTGTCTGCTTTCGGGGTGATGATTGACCTCCAAGGTTATTCCTCTTTTTATTTTTATTTTATTTTATTGTAGAATCAACTCTTGGCAGCAGCCAGCAGGGAGGCCGAGTGGCGCATGTGTACCGGCTCCGTTCTCATCCCTACCACCTTCGCCATCATTTCCCCTACCTCTTCATATCTTAAATCATTCTTGAGGCAGATTGAAGACTTACAGTAATTGCCAGTTTAATTGAAAAGTGAAAGAAAACGTAATTGCAACACAAACGCCGACTTAATCAGTTTTAACGCGAAAAGATGCAGATGAAAGAAGAGAAGAAGCGGTGCACTAGGGTGGAGAAAAGAAGGGCTGCTCAGGAAGCAGCAAGCGCATCAACCTCTGAGTAAATGAATGCTAAATATACAGAGAAAGAGTCTGAAAACTAGGAATGCTCAAGTCAAGTGTATTCTCTGCATGTTGTCGTGCAGTGCGCCATTACTGGTAATAATATAATGCAAGAACAACAACTACTAATACAGAATATGCTTAATAAACTTACTTAAAGCAGTACATAAAGGGTCAAAATGAAGCTGAATATTGAGATATTTAAAAAATAATATAATTAACACTTATGAATTTATGTAAACTTCATTTCGGATAGCATTAAGGCATTAACTAAATCGGTGATATTAACTACCAATAAAACAAACCAACAGTTGAAGTTAATCTGAGCTGATTATTCTTTTTGGATGTCAAAGTTGATTGTCTTCTTCTTTTTCATAATTCAGCCAATAACTAGCTAGTAAGCAAGAAGGCAGTCTGTGTACCAGTAAAATTTATAAACATGTCCTCAATACAACAACACTCAGAGTACTTTATATGTCAACTAATGTTAGCAGCCTTTAACAACATTCATGGTCCTAAGGTCTTCATGGTGGTAATAAGTAATCCTCAACCATGTGTAAGCTAGGTACTGTAACATCAGATAATATCTGTTAAACACTTGATATCTATCACTAGCTTTTATGTAGTGGCAACTAATGTAACATTAGCTAGCTTAATGGAAGTTACACAAATTTAGATTTTTAATTATGCTGCAAGTGCTACACGAGCTGTTTCTTCATGCTTTTGCTTTTTTTCTTTTCTGTGCTCCTGTCTTTTGTTGATGTGAAGCCATCACTTTGCTTGTTAATGGAAAATTATTACAACAGGTGACTGTGAACCAATGTTAATTTGATGATTCATGGAACAAAATAAACAACAGATTCTAGCTGCACACCTCCAGACCTCTGCTTCGTTGAGGAGGTTGTCACTATACATTATAAGTCAGTGAAGTTATGTGATATGCCAGGTTACACTATAGTTTAAGATTAGGGTTGTGGGAGCGTTATCTAACTCAAGTCAAGAAAACCATGTGACAAAAGCATGTAATCCAATTGGCTGTCCTGCAGAGCTCCTGAATCATGGAGCTACACAGGTATGTGGGAGGACTGCGGAAATCGGTCTTTCGATTTCAGGCCCCAACACTTAGTGTGTGATCCCTGCATTATCACAGGGCACACTTGCTCAAAGCACCAACCAAACTAACCTGTACATCTATCTGATCCCGTATGAGTTGTTTGTTTGTCTACTGTAGTGTATGCTAGTGTACTGGCTGTGTATTGTACCATTAAAAAAGGGGTAGAGAGGCTTCTTCAACATGGGGAGAGCTGACTTTATTCTCTGGAAGCATCTATTTTCCACCATATATAATGTAGAATAGCACATCACGCTTCTCTCAGGAACCACAGTTCCACTAGTGGTCACACAACTGAACATTGATCAAAATGCTGTAGATTAAAGTGTTGGATTGTAGTCCTTAGAATTGCTAATTCAGTCTAAACCAGCAATTCACTGTGTAAGCCTGAGTCAATTAATCTGTTTATTATTTTGAGATGCCATTTGCTAAAAAAGAATCATATGATATGAGTGGGAATTTGCCTTGATTTATTAATTACTATAATTTATGTTGATATTGGTATTTGCATATATATTTTTTCTAATTATATACTCTTATGCAAATTATCTTTGCTCATTGTTTTCTTCTAGAATTTTGTGTTTCTGTATTTTTTAATTCCTGCTTGCTGTTTGTCACTCTAATTTAGAACTTTGAGTTTCATGTATTAATGATTTATTTGGTACTAGCAAAATAACCGCGCTTCGCAGCGGAGAAGTAGTGTGTTAAAGAAGTTATGAAAAAGAAAAGGAAACATTTTAAAAATAACGTAACATGATTGCCAATGTAATTGTTTTGTGACTGTTATGAGTGTTGCTGTCATCAAGGATTTGATTATCATTATTTGTTTCAATCAGGTTCGTATTTGGAGGATGTGTTGTGTTCAAGTTACATTCCGTGTTTGTCTAGTCTATCCCTTACCATCTCATCTTCGTTGTCAACCGTTGTAAAGATAACAGGTTTCATTCATCGAAGTGATCACTACCCAAATCGGTACTCGTGAATCTAAGATGTTTAACAAGCATTCCCAGTATTAAGTTGTGAATTTGCCTGCGAATATTTAGCGGCAGCGTGTCTATGAACGTAAAAAAGTTTCTCTCGCACTTTTGCTGAGTTTGTGCCAAACACTAATCTATCCCTGACCATCTCATCTTCATTTGCATAAGCACAGTCCTTCACCAGCAATTTTAACTCCGTTACAAAGTGATCAAAAGTCTTGTTTATACCCTGCGTTCTCTCATTAAACTTGTATCTCGCGAATATCGTATTCATCTTAGGCATGACAAACGCCAGCGGCAGCGTGTCTATGAACTTAATTTAAAGTTAAGCTTTACACCTTGCTTTCCTATTCGTTTGCATAAGCACAGTCTTTCACCAGCAATTATTTAATGTTAGCTCAGACCAGGCACTTAAAGGTTTCTCTCGCACTTTTGCTGAGTTTGTGCCAAACACTATTCTATCCCTGACCTTCTCATCTTCGTTTGCATAAGCACAGTCCTTCACCAGCAATTTTAACTCCGTTACAAAGTAATCAAAAGCCTCGTTTATACCCTGTGTCCTCTCAGTAAACTTGTATCTCACGAATATTGTATTCGTCTTAGGCATGACAAACGCCAGCGGCAGCGTGTCTATGAACTTAATTTAAAGTTAAGCTTTTCTATTCGTTTGCATAAGCACAGTCCTTCACCAGCAATTTTAACTCCGTTACAGCAATTTTAACTCCATTACAAAGTGATCAAAAGTCTCGTTTATACCCTGCGTCTTCTCATTAAACTTAGGCATGACAAACAGCAGCAGCAGCATGTCAATGAACTTAATTTAAACTTAAGTTTTACACCGTGCTTTGTTTCCGCAGTAGCTGCACTTATGAATATGCTTGTATGCGTCACTCGCTTCATATTCTTTTGCTGCCTTCTCAATTGTGTAATGCGTTTTTTGTTCAGCGCTCTTTGGAGCTCTTGCTTGTTCTCTGCGTACTGCGTACTCTGTTTACTGTGTAAACTTACATTTTACTGAGGTGTTTACAAGTGAGCACGTGGATAACCTCCCAGAGGTAAACACAACTACTAAGGAGGTACTGACGGATTTGGAAATTGTAGAGGGAGAAGTGCTGCTCAGATTAAATAAGATGAAATGAAACAAATCACCAGGCCCAGATAATATTTATCCTTGTGTTCTTAAGGAGGCTAGTGAGTACATATATAAACCCTTGACACATATTTTTAGGAAATCACTGAGCACTGGAGAGATTCCGAAGGACTGGAAAATGGCAAATATCATCCCATTATATAAAAAGGGTGACAGGGCAGATCCAAGCAACTATAGGCCAGTAAGCTTAACATGCATCACAGGAAAATTAATGGAAGGAATTATTAAGGATAAGATTGAGCAACACATGGCAAGGACAGGAGTTATTCTGACCAGTCAGCATGGGTTCAGAAGAGAGAGGTCGTGTTTTACTAACATGTTGGAATTCTATGAGGTTGCAACAAAAGCATACAATCAAAGTGGAGCTTATGATATTATTTATCTGGACTTTCAGAAAGCATTTGATAAGGTGCCACATGAGAGGTTGGGCATCAAGTTAAAAGAAGTGGGAGTTCAGGGTGATGTTTTTAGATGGGTGCAGAATTGGCTCAGACACAGGAAGCAGAGGGAGATGGTGTGAGGAACCTCATCAGAACTGGCCGATGTTAAGATTGGTGTACCACAGGGGTCAGTGCTAGGGCCGCTGCTATTTTTAATATATATAAATGATTTAGATAGGAATATAAGTAACAAGCTGGTTAAGTTTGCAGATGATACCAAGATAGGTGGATTAGCAGATAATTTGGAATCCGTTATACTGTATCATTATAGAAGGATTTGGATAGCATGCGGGCTTGGGCAGATTTGTGGCAGATGAAATTTAATGTCAGTAAATGTAAAGTATTACACATAGGAAGTAAAAATATTAGGTTTGAATACACAATCGGCGGTCGGAAAATCGAGAGTACACCTTATGAGAAGGATTTAGGAGTCATAGTGGACTCTAAGCTATCAACTTCCCAACAGTGTTCAGAAGCCATTAAGAAGGCTAACAGAATGTTAGGTTATATAGCACGATCTGTGGAGTACAAGTCCAAGGAGGTTATGTTCAACCTTTATAATGCACTGGTGAGGCCTCATCTTGAGTACTGTGTGCAGTTTTGGTCTCCAGGCTACAAAAAGGACATAGCAGCACTAGAAAATGTCCAGAGAAGAACGACTAGGCTGATTCCAGGGCTACAGGGGTTGAATTATGAGGAAAGATTAAAAGAGCTGAACCTTTACAGTTTAAGCAAAAGAAGATTAAGAGGTTACATGATTGAAGTGTTTAAAATTATGAAGGGAATTAGTACAGTGGATCAAGACTTGTATTTTAAAATTACTTCATCAAGAACACGGGGACACAGTTGGAAACTTGTTAAGGGTAAATTTCGCACAAACATTAGGAAGTTTTTCTTTACACAAAGAACGATAGAAACTTGGAATAAGCTACCAAGTAGTGTGATAGACAGTAAGACGTTAGGGACTTTCAAAACTCGACTTGATGTTTTCTTGGAGGAAACAAGTGGATAGGACTGGCAAGCTTTGTTGGGCTGAATGGCCTGTTCTCGTCTAGAGTGTTCTAATGTTTTAATGTTCTAATGTACTGCGTTCACAGTCAGTTTACGTGAGCCGCTCGGAGTACATGCATCGAAGGTTCTCAGCTGTGCTTGTGCTATCTCGTGCGATCTTGCGATGTCCATGGCTTTATTTAATGTTAGCTAAGACCCGGCACTTAAAAGTTTCTCTTGCACTTTCGCTGAGTTTGTGCCAAACACTAGTCAATCCCTGACCATCTCATCTTCGTTTGCATAAGCACAGTCCTTCACTCGCGAATATTTAGCAGCAGCGTGTCTATTGGATTGCTGCAGACGGATGGCCTTATATGGGCAGGCACTCAATTACGTGGGAGGCGTGACGATGAGGGACGCAACTCTACCTCACACGGCGACCAAGCTGCAGGCTATGGCCATATATATGTATGTAAGTAGGTTCCAGTTATGACCGTTACGCATAGAATTTTGAAATGAAACCTACCTAACTTTTGTAAGTAAGCTGTAAGGAATGAGTCTGCTAAATTTCAGCCTTCTACCTACACGGGAAGTTGGAGAATTAGTGATGAGTCAGTGAGTCAGCGAGGGCTTTGCCTTTTATTAGTATAGATTTATTATTTGATATTAGTTTATATCTAGTGTTATTAATTTGAGCTTTTTCTGTGCTTTTCTTGTGCTATAATTCCCTTTGTACCTGTTTCAATATTTCTGAAGTGTTTTGAGTATGTGAAAGGAGGTATATAAATGCATTTGTTATTCTTAATTATTATTCTCAATCAATTTTATTATTTTTGTCTATTATTTAGCTTTTATGTGAGTAATTATGTTCTTTGAAGTTTCTTGTGTTTTGTGGGTAGACCCTAAAGAGGCAGGACCATCATTACCTCACTGCAAAAATCCACCCCAGTCTATAAAGGCAGGCTGGGAAACTGAGTTTTTTGAATAGGCATTGATTAGAGAAGTTTCCTATTGGGTATATTGCCCTTATTTGAATTTTCATGGTTTCCTGGAAATAATGCCTGTCTTGCATTTGAATTACTGGATTTTGCATTGGGACTTGGTCTCTGTGGATTAGGCAGATCATTTTGCCTTGGTATATTTTTGAATATTTTGTTATTTTTTTCTCTTTTTTTTTAATAATCACTTTTCTTATAATGATTCTTTTTGTTGCCATTTTTACACAGTAAAGGGGATGATGTTACTCACTTCAGTTGGAGGCATTAGAAAAAGCCTTGCCTGCTTTTTGGGTTTTTTGACTATGTTGTAAGCGACATACATTTTTGCCATTCTTGTGTGTGCAAATCATAATAAAATAAATCACCTACAAAAAAAACAAATAATGTCAATGCCGCACATCTAATTTCAAAAGGGCGAAACTCATAAGGAGCACTCTAAGTGTAAACAGAAGTCAAAAACCAAGGAAACCTCACACTAACTGAAAATCACTTCCAAAAACATAACAAAATGAAAATGCAGACTAAGCACAGAACTGAAAACTACACATCCCAAAATCTTAACAAAAAACAAACTTTAAAGTAACTCAAAAAATAAAGAAATTGGTATATGAAGGTTGGCTGTGCCTGCACGTAGGGCGTCTCGTTGTGCACCTGGATCTGAAGAGGGGAGACTTTGGTTTTAGAAGATTGCCCCAGGACTTATGAGTTTTTTAAAGGACAGATTCCTGCTTTGTGATATTAACCTCATTTTAAAGGATTATTTACTAACTTGTTTTTAATCTCCACACTTTTTCACTGGTTTGTATAGATTATTTATAGATTTCCTGCACTGCACTATTTGAACACTTTGTTTTTCCTTGATTAATTTTAACCTTCTCAAAAGAAACTATTGAAAGAAAGGTGAAAGGAAAGTCCGGGTTGGGTCCACATTCCATGATTGCTTCTGGGAGCCTCTTGGACCAAAACCATTGATAGTCATGTACTGAGATGAGCTGGGCAAATGAGGACACACACATGCAGTAAGGGGTAGAGGCAAAAATTCTCAGTGCTTTTATTAAAAGCAGCAAACTTTGTGAAAACTAATATTTGTGTCATTCTCAAAACTTTTGGCCACAGCAGTATGTGAAATGTCTCATACACAACTTATGATCATGTCCTTTGACAGTGCAATAGCCTTTAGTTTTGAGGCACTAGTTTCATCCGCCATTACAGACCTCATATCAAAGGCTGTGGGGAGAATTAGCTCCTCTGCTATTGTGTGTGCTTTCTTGCTTTGTGCAACTCTGTAAGCGACTTTGTCTAAGGCTATTTGTGCTTTGGTATGCATTATTGTCACTTTTACAAAGTGACTTTCCTACTCACCATATGTTTTATTTTTTTCTGAAAAAAGTCAAGTGGTTTATGGAATTAACTGGGGTGTAATGTTTCTATGTACCTTCTTAATTTGTTTGGCCTCAAACTGTCAGCTGCCAGAGTTTTCAGACATAGAAGACATAACGGTTTCTTCTCATCTTTGGCCACACTGACACACTGTTTTTCCTTAAATCCCTATCACAAATCTGTGCATGTTTTGCTTAATGTTTGTTTCACTGTCTTACAAACAAAAAACTCTTAAGGCACTGTTTGTTATTGCTCCCATGCACTTGAAATATGTAAATTTAATTTTAGTTCTGCTAAACATTTTAGCACATCTCCCACCTGGGACTTGGGGTACTTCGCTTCCATCTCCAGTGCCACGGCACCCCCTGGGCGGGCACATCACACACTTTGCTAATCACTGCCTTAGGAAGTGGGACTTTGTTATGAATCCTATTTTCTTTGTATTGGGGTCATTTAGCAGACATTATTTTTATTACAATATATTTTGTGCATTGCATATTTCATTTTATTGTTATGACAGTGATATCATTTTTACCACCATCTTTTGACGCATCTTACCATTTTGTATTGTTTGCTTGCCATTTTGTATTGGTTGCCATTACATGATTGATGTCGACGGTGACTGCATAAGTTTCCCAGCTTTTGGATAGAGCCAAGGTAGTCCAAATTCCTAAATACCAAAACCAAATTACAAAAAAAACTAGAAAATTGAGCAATAAAAGGTCAAAACACTTTTAAAAACAAAACAGGAAAAAACACTTGATTCAAAAATGATAAACAAGGCTGAATGACTCTGAATGAGAGGCAGTCAGAATTTTTATAGCTTTCAGGTGCTGTAGCTTAACCAATGTATATAGAAACCTAACATAATCCAAATCTGAAAAATAATGAATAAACAATATCATGTTAAATATAGGGTGGCACGGTGGCGCAGTGGTAGCGCTGCTGCCTCGCAGATAGGAGGCCTGGGTTCACTTCCCGGGTCCACCCTGCATGGAGTTTGCATGTTCTCCCCGTGTCTGCATGGGTTTCCTCTGGATGCTCCGGTTTCCTCCCGCAGTCCAAAGACATGCAGGTTAGGTGCATTGGTGAGCCTAAATTGTCCCTAGTGGGTGTGTGTGTGCACGCCCTGCGGTGGGCTGGTGCCCTGCCTGGGGTTAGTTTCCTGCTCCAGCAGACCCCCGTGACTCTGTAGTTAGGATATAGCGGGCTGGATAATGGATGGATGGATGGCAAATACAATCCAGAGCAAAATCAAAAATAGACTTAATAATATAATGAAGAAAACAATACTGGAAAAACTACAAAAAGATTAAACAAACAAAAAGCATACTTGAGCCAGGAATGTAACCTGGGTGAAATATAATAACTGCAAAGAAAGAAAAAAAAATACAAAGAAAACAAAAACGCAAGCCCCACTGCCACATATAACAGGTAGTTTGTTCTGTGGGGTAGTGCAGTAAAGAAAAAGGACCTCTTTTGCATCTCTGTTGACGACTGCATTACTCAAAACAGATACTGTAAAAAGATTATTCTCTTTCACATGTTTGAGTACTCAGCCCATAACATACACTAATACAAAAGGGAATTTTACTGTATTTGCAATAAAGTGGCCGTAACTCATTTTCTACTATTAATGCTACTAATGAGGCACTAGCTAAAGTAACTGAAATGTAATATCCAAAAAATGATTTTCACAATGGCACTTATGTTGCTGGCTACAGTACAGACATAAAAAGAAGGGGGAACAACACTTCAGAAATTGATCAAACCCTACTGACGTCTGAACTCACAGGGAGTGGACGATAATAAACAAAGTTTCACAGAGAGTTTTCAAAAGGATTCACAAACATTTGCTTTCCTTCCTAGGAGACACTTTGCTTTGTAGAGTTTGGATGATTTTTTTTTTTTTTGAAACTTCATATACTGTATTCTCTTTGTGTGTCTGACAAGTAGGTTGCTTTAATGTGTGAATACTTCATTTTAAGTTTTCAGTCTATGCTTCTGTAACATTTTCTAATTTAGGAGGGGTTCAAAAATGAATATATTACATTTTTAAAGGGTTCTTCTTCTTCTTGTTCTTCCTCTTCATTTTCCCTCTTGTATGTAGGTTGAAGTTTTATAGGTTTCGGCATGATTTTTACAGTATTTACCCAAATTTATATCTGCATTAATGACACTGCAATTTATGTGACTGGACAGGGCAACGGGCAAAGTAGAAAAAAGAGGAAATATTCCCCCAAACTATGAAAACCAAGGGCTTCCATTGTTGGGTTACCATATGTCAGGCAGATTTTACAAAACTGTCAATTTGTCTGGGTTTTGTCTGAGTTTTTCACACTATGACCCATTTCTCGGTATTGGGTTTACTTTATTACAAGTGGTCAAAATGAGTTGTCTCCTCATGTAAATGGCTCTCCCTTAGAGATTGGGTGAGAATTGCAGATATCTGGGAGAAGTTAGGAATAGAGCTGCTGACCCCCCGAATTGAGAGGAGCCAATTGAGGTGATTTGGGCATCTGATATGCATGCCTCCTGGACACCTCCCTTTGGAAGTTTAATGGGCACAACTAGCTGGAAGGAGACCACGTGGAAGACACAGGGCTTGCTGGGAGGGTTATATGTATCTGGGGAAATTGACATATGGCCTCACTGCTAAGACTATTGTCCCCATGACCCTGCTTCAGATAAGCAGTGTAAAATGAATGACTGAATGAAGGTTTACTTTTTTCAATTCACCTACTTTTTAAAAAAAAGTGTTACCTATTATTTTTAACAAACATTAGATGAACCCACATCAGTGAGGCCATAGACGAGTGGTTCTGAAACGGTGTGCCACGCACATTGTGGAAGTAATTGCAAATGCGCACCCCCCAACTCTTACACAGAGAAAAACTGCAAGGAGGAGGACAACACCGCATTTACAAGAAAAAAAACTCTAAGGGAGAGATGTCTTTTTTTTAAATTTTTCACTATTCCATAGTGACCTTTAGTTATTCATAGATTCTACTGGACTCATTTTTTTTTATTTTGAGCAACAATCACAATTCTTTTGGTACAAATATGTTTTTCATGTGAGTAGATGGCAAATTAGATAAGTTGTATCCTTGCCTATATGTGTATATGTGGACAGTAAAACACTTAAGATTCCTCATTGCGGAGTATTGTAATTCATGGTAATGCTAACTCAACACAATTTGTAAATATTTCTTCCATCTGATTTGACATATTGATACAATAGTATTTTTTTTCAAAGAATGGAATAGAAAAGGGTCTGTAGCCTAGTTATTCAGTGCCAAGACACTGGTCTGTTACAGTCTTTTAACTTATCAGCCATTTCCCATCCATACAGGTCCATTTCAAGTCCATACAGTTCTTTGCTAGGCTCTTCTTTACACAAACAATATACTTTTTTCAGGGCAGAGGTCATTGTCATAGGCTGCTCTCAAGTGAACTGATTCTATCCTTTTTATCAATCCCTAGGAGTCACATGACCAGAAGGGGGCTGATCCACACTGCATCATCACCCTTACTGGGAGTTCCTTTTACACTTGGTGTCAAGAGATCTTCTTGGAATGGCTACCTGAGGCTGGATTCTGGTTCTCACCTGAGAACAGAGAAGAACACACTCTGAGGCATCCACAATTTCTTATCAGTACTCCTAGGCACCCCTTGTGCTTCCAGCTCGGAAGTCAGGAAGAGGAGGCCTGAACCATGACATATTACCTTGTATTATACAGGATAGCAACCTGTAGTTTTATTTTGTCTGAGTATTGTTTTGGCAGCATTGTTTGACCAGAAAATAACACGTGAAATTGACTGAAACCCATTTTGAGCTTTTGGTGTTAACCCCGAGTGTGACTTGGGCTCAGAATTCTATGTAATTGCTGTTCAGCCCGAGTTAGACTCGGGGTGATGGTAATGATCCACTTTTACATTGTTAAGTCCGAATAACTCTTGGGACAGTATTCTGTTGACATCTAGTGGATAAAATAACATTATTCTGCAAAAAAAATCATGTATATTTGCATGAATTTGACCACTTTAGGGTAACTCATCAATATTTAGAAGTAGGGCAGAACTTTCAACCAAAACACAAATGGCATGTAAACGAGACGCTGTAAACTCAGTGTTTTCTGTGTGTTATTTTTCTGTGTAATAATTTATGCCTGCCTTTAATGTATACTATGAATGTACCACATAAGGAATGCATTTTCAATTTAGATATGTCATGTCATTCTCAAACCTGCTTTATCCATTCAAGTTCATAGAGATGCTGAATGTTAATAGCATAATATAAGCTACAGTTAGAGGAGTCAATTTTTGCCTGCAATCCCATCATACTGGGCATTTCTTTATAATATATTTTATAGTTTCTGTTTCTCCATAACAATTCTTTCAAGTATTATAAAGATTTTTGAAGGGCAAATCAGATTATAAAAATGTACCCATGCACCTTTTAAAAAAATGTTCTGTTTACTTTTTTTTCTGAGTGTTAGTCACAGTATGTCAAATGTTCCTAATTGAGCACAACTATAAAAAAAACACTTTCTATTTTAGAATGAAATGGTGTTTTAGGTGGTAGTGTTGCCTTCATATAGTATATAGGAGGAAATAACACATAGAGACTGAGTTAATCTAAAGAACATGAATATGGCAGTGGAGTTGCATACAAGATCTGAAACAATAAAACCAGTTTAAAAATATTTAAATAGCATTCTCCTTCAAGGTCAAGGTGAGATTAGTAGCCCTGAATGGGAAATTGAACTGATATTGTGCTTTACAATGGAATAAAAAAACACCAGACAAAAGAAAGACAAGGTATACTGTAAGATAAAAAGAGAAATGCTCAATTAAACACAATGTGTTTTACGGTGCTTCATGCATTACTATTTATCATTAAACAGCTTAATTGCTGATATCACAAATGATCTCTTGTATCTCTTGTTTATTCTGCATACAAGTATTCTGTTGACTATTACCCAGATTAAATTAAATTTACAGTGCAAAGGGAGAGTATAGTCATTAGCGGTTTGATTCAACTTTTTTTAGAATAAGGTCTACATATAGGTCATCCACATTTTAACTACCCCTTTTTGCTTGCTGTTTTAATCCTGCTCATAATTTTGAGCCACTATATCTATTTACTTTTGTAGATTTATTAATGCATATTTCTTGTGATTTTGATTAATTTTGAATAGTTTAAAATTACACCATGATGTCATAGCCATTTACCTATTTAAGATGCTGGTATGGTAGAACTTGTATACAATGTTACGGATAAATTCTTTCTAAAATTTTTTTTTTGACTAATGATTTCTTAGGTACAATTTTATCTCCTGTTATTTTGACTTTTGGCTCAGTTATTTTAATTTTTACTTTTAATGAATGTTTTTTGGTTTTGTTGATCATTTTCTCTTTGACTTCCATGATGTTGTAATGTAGTGTCAGAACCATTATGAGAAAGGGATGTGAGGCATAACCCCAGATCTACTGGTCTGCTTCAGCCTAAGCTGAACAACCCAAAATATCGAAAAGGTGTCTTTCGAAGGAAGGTAAGCATAAGATCCTTTCATTGAAGAGACAGTTTCAAGGAAATGTTTATTTAAAACAGCAGAATTTCCCAAAAGGTTACAAAAATGCAATAAGGAGTTGCCAAAAGCCAGTACTGAGAGAACAAGTCCAAAAAACGTAATCCAGAAAGAGAAATCCCAAAAATAGAGCAGAAAAAGATCAATAACCAGAAAATCCAATAAAGAAACACACTAATTACTTAGACTCTGAACAAACTACAACAATGCACCACAAGGGATATAGGAGAACATACTTTTACACAGAAACAGAAAATTTATAAATGAAATAATTAAAGAAAGCAAACTCAAAGAGCATCGTTTTATACCAATAATTAATTACATTTATTTCACACTTGTCTAGCTACTGAAAATGCTTTCTATAGAAAAGGGGAGCCACTTAAACCACCACCAAAGTGAAGCATCCACCTGGATGATGCAACAGTAGCCTTTATTGCATCAGTATGCTCACTACACATTAGCTTTTAGGTGGAGAAGGGGTGAAAAACATAGCCAATCAGAGACAGGGGATGATTAGGGGACCAGAATGAGTTGTGATGGGCAACTGTTGTTGAAAGATGCCCAGGGATCTTTTATAACCACAGAGAGTCAGGACCTTGGTTTTACATCACATATGACTTTTTACAGCATAGTGTCCTCGTCACTGTACTAGGGCACTGAAATCCATACACTGACCTCAGGGTAAGCCCCTCCTGCTTGTCTTACCAATATGTCTTCCAACAGTAACCTAAGCTTTTCTAATACGGTCACCCATCCAAGTACTGGTTAGGCCCAAACATGCTTATGGCTTACTTTTTCTGTAAGTGCAGAAGGTATGTTTGAAAGAAAAGAAACAAACATGGAAAGTTAATACATAACCACAAAGTATTAAATATGCAAAAAATAAATGTAATCTAGGGCAATGACTCTGGCTGAACCATAACATAGCCCTTCCCCAAAGGGATGGATTTCAGACACCCTAACCTATACCCAAAAGTCTTCCAAAAAGCATAATCTCCTTCCCCAGCAGGACCAATGAAGCAAAAAGACTTTGCCTAGGCATGATTGATGAAGTCAGAAGACTTTGGCACAGCATTGCCGATGAAATGCTAGGACTTTGTCCAATGGGGTAGACAAGGTGACAAGATCCTGGCATGACAGGGACAGGGTAGCAGGCAGGACAGACTTGACAGCAGGCAAGGTACTTCCTGGCTGACTCAGCCATAACAGATAAGATAAGAGTTGAGTGATTTGTGTATATACTTGCCTCTTTTTCATTGGAACCTTTTAGCAGTAAGATTGGCTTGTAGCTGTCAAGTAGCTGTGAGTTGGCTGCAACCTCCTAGCAACACTCTGGTAGCAGCAAGGCAAAGCTGACCTCCTGGCAACACTCTGGTAATAGGGCAAGCAGCAGCTTAGCAACACCTCTTACAAGGAATGGAGACTCATTCAGGGCAATAGAAACAGACGCAGTCAAAATACTACAATGAATTGTTGAAGGCAAAATTATAATAGTAACAGAAACACAGTGTTGGTTGCTGGATCAAAAAAAAGTTGAGACATCCATTGGTATAGATGGGTAGATGGCATTAACAACATCAGGTATGGATAGTGGAACTTTACACATAACAAAATTTGATACTGGGGCAGGCCTAAAACCAAATAAGAAGTAATAGGTTCAATAGAAGCAGAAACATAACTTGGGGTGAATGGTCCAAAAACTTCAGCAGTAAATATTTGTTTTAATTGCCCCCCACTCATAATTGTTTTTCTGTGTTTCAATATTTATTATGTGAATGAAAAATTTCACTCTACTCTGTACAAATAACTATATCTACTTTATATATGTTGTGGGGAACAGCCCGGACACAGACAGGTAGATATGATGTTTTAGCACCACACACACGTTTATTTATAATATTATATACAATAGTGAACACACACAACCCAGTGCCACAGCACCAATCACCCTCAAAAGTCCAGGCCCTTAACAATGCCTTACTTTTCAGGCCACCTCCTTGCCTCTCCTCCCGAGCTCTGTCCTCTTCCATCCGATTTCAGCGCTCAATGAAGGGAGGCGGCCCCTTTTATAATTCCCCAGATGTGCTCCAGGTGCTTCCCGGCAATTTTCCACCGCCATGCCCCCGTGTGACGGAAGTGCCGGCTGTATCCCCGGAAGCACTCCGGGTGTCTCTGCTCCTCTTCCCCCCAGCACTTCCGGGTGTGGCAGAAGTGCTGAGGTCCAGGCTTCCAAAGGCATTGGGGCGCCCCCTGGCGGTGACCATGGGCCTCTACAGGGTTGAGCTTCAAAGCTCTCTACCCGTGGTCCCCAAAGCAACCAGGGCGGTCACCCCCTTGCGGTCTGGAGGAGGTGCAAGCCCTCCTTCGGTCCTCCTTGGCAGCCCGGCTAGGTACCACCCCCAGCCGCGTGCCACAATATAAAATCCCAAATGTGCAACAATTTTATGTGACTTTTTATATCACTTTTTTGTCACGCTTTAAATCACCTTATTTTAAAACCTACATATATATGTTTGGTATCATTCTTTTCAGAATTTATCAAAGTTTAATGTGATGTTGTTAGATTTTCAGATTCTTATTCTTGTCGCCCTAATTTGGGGTGTTTATAAGAAATGTAATAATTTACTTAATTAGGTAGACATACATAATAAACAATAGTTGCGTTACTTATTTCAAATATTAAAATGTATGCCTTAATTTAAATGTTTATGGTTTAAATATTCTTGATTATGATAGAAAGTTGTAATTTTTCATCCTGTGATAGAGGTCCATAGAGGGCTAGATACCTAGCAGAAGATAAAAAATCCAAAATAGCATCATATTCCTAATCACTGATCTTGAAATAGTCTAAAATGAAATCCCACCTGTTTATGTTTGAAATTTGTCATTGTTGATGTTCTGGGTGCTGGCTCTTAGAGGACTGGAACTACTGGAGAAGAATCAAATATCACAATTATTGTCATATTTTTGATCAACAACTTTCAAATAGTATAAAAAAAAACTCCACATGGCCTTATTCCCAATCCCCATTTTTTCTGAGTTTTGTGAAAAGGAGTAAATTTGACCTCTTTTATCCCATTACCCCTAAGGTCAGTTTATTTGGTAGGCACCTCTTCAAGTCCTCTGATTATTTCTGCTGAAGACATCTATTGGTTTAGTCTTTATTATACGGATGTAATTTCCTGCACAAAATATGGTTTGAAAGTGATTTAAGAATAATTGTGTTTTGGCCTAGATGGCCAAAAATATTGGGAGCCCCAAAAAATCTCAAAGCTTTGCATAACTGGGCATCAAGACAAGTTGAATGACATATGGGTTTTTTTCTCTTATTGGTGAGCTGGAGGTGCCAAACAAAAAATACTGAAGTGATTTCAAAGTATCCATATGTAAATCTTACTAACACAATATTGTCAATATATGTAAACAAAATTAAACTGTTATAATCTGTTGTTTAAAACCTCTCACTTTTGTACATTTTGTGTACATGCACTTTGTTTTTTTGCAAATGTTTAATTATTTAATTGTTGTTCTGGTGATGTCATATTGTGTTCAGTGTTTTGGATGGTGTCTGTCATTTTGAAATAATCTTTGGTCCCTAACTAGGAACTATTGCCAGTCACGTGACACAGAGGTCACAAGACATATTTTGTTTCATGGAATTTACTATGTAAGATGGTGGTGCACAGTTCCTGCCTCCAGGGACTTGTGTGCTAGTTCACTGTACTATGTGTCTTTGAACAAAAGCAAAAGGATCTAACATAGATTGTAATGTTAGAAAAAGCAGGTCTCTAGTTGTTCTAATGTTCAAATTAAAAAGACTGGAATAATTACTGTAAGTTCTTAAAACTATTTTGAGACAGCTTTTCATCCCCTGCCTTCTTTTTTCTCTTTCAGTGGTCTAATTCCAGTTTTTGCTTTATAAAATATGATAAATAGATAGCCAAGCTTACAATATTAGACATTTCCCTTCTTGAGTCTGCACTGCACCCCACTCAACAGTATTAACAGACCCAAGAGGCTGGGGATGAATTCAGAATAACTTGTATGCAAGTATATGCATTTCAATGTTAAACTGATGTTACGTTTTATTTAAAAAACATTTTTGGAGGGTTGTAGTAGCCATGGAGAACCTATGCAAACATTTACTGCCAATAGCAAGAAGCTGCGTTGCAAATTCTTGTATAGTTTAATATAAACAGATCTGATGTGAATAATTATTTTCCATATGTAAGTTCTTTACAAATCTGCTAATATAAAAATTGTTTGGAATGAGTGCTTGCAGCCTCAGTGGTGCCCTAAGGCCAAGGATGGAAATAATTGCAGTAGATCAAGCATACATAACATAATTGAGATATGACTACATTTATTCTCACTATATTCTTTTTATTGCTTTCAATAATGTAATTTGCCAAATGGGCATTTTCCATCTTCAAGTTCTAGTTTGAATGACAAGGAATAAGATATTCCCCAAAGGACAATGTTAATGGTACATATAGTCAAGACTGCTTTCCTTGAACTTTCAAAACTGTGCTTTTCTGCTTACAATATTTACATATTGAAATACTGAAGTTTATAATACTTAGAAAATGCAAAATGTTCTTTCATTAAACAAGTAACACAATAGGAAATGAAAAAAGACTGAATCATTTTAGTAATTAATAAAGAATTGGCATTATCTAAATAAAGTACAGAAGGACTGTAGAAACAAGGTAATAGCCTTGAAATGTTTTTTTAATTATTGTTAAATTTGAAGGCCATAAAATAAGATGGCATAACACTATCAAACCTACTGTAGATACACAGGGGAAAAAAAACAGTCCAGACCAAGGTGTCACTCCAACCCAACCTACTGTACACGCAATTGAGGGTGTGGGAGCAAAAAACCCAAAGAGACAAAGGGAGAATGTGCAATGACTGGGTACATGATTTAAATCTTGGATGCAGGATCCACAAGGCAGCAGGAATAACAGTTTCCTTAGTGTACCCCTAGAAATGAAAACAAGAGCCCAATTTTTCTTAAACTAAGCACGAAAAAGAAAAATACGGAAAAAGAAGTGAACTCTGTTATTACAATGTACATCGTTATATCTGCTTAACCCCTATTCTGAGGTACTGAGCCATACTTAGATATCACACCAGAAAATAAAATGGTATCAGGAGACTCTTTTTGGAATAGATTAATGGCCAAACCTTAAATGGCCAAACAATACTTGTTCTTTATTTCCAGCCCTGGGCGTGGTTCTTCTCTTTCTTGCAGGACGTATAACGCTGCTCATGTTTTGAAGGAGATGCCGTCAGATCATCTGCTGTCTTTCTGCTGCTGGTGAGCTGCCTGTTCTGCTTTTCGCTTGTCGTTGTTTTAAGAGCTGGGAGCACATGATGCGTGTCTGCCAAAAGCAATCCAACAACTGCTAGGCTAGATGTCTGTGGACTTGTTTTAAATGATGGCTCACTGCCTTGTCTTGGGTGATATTGTAAAAACAATACTTGTCTTTCATTTCTGGCCCCGGGCATGGTTAAATCTCTTTCTCGCAGGATGTATAACGCTGCTTGTGTTGTGAAGGGGGTGTAGCTGCTGTTGCACTGCCCGTCGATCATTTTAAAGCCTGTACAGCCACTGTCCTTTTTGCCACTTTGTGTCTCTGCTACTCGTGTTGTGAATAGGAGGGGTTAGGGTGGCTGAACGCACGCAAGGAGAAGTGGTCGGATCATCTGCTGCGAGCTTTTAGTTGTCGCTTGTCATTGTTTTAAGAGCTGGGAGTAAGTTAAAGTGTCTCTCGCAGGACTTCAAATTGTCTTCTGAGAAGATTACATCTCGTCTCCCTACTCTGCCTCCCCAAGATTTTTTTACAATAGAGAGATATTTCTTCTACATTTCTCATTTAAGCATACTGTTCTTAGGGTATTACTATGCAATATCTACAGATTTATTAAGCATCTGTCTTCAGATGCTCCTTCTGTCTTCTGTCTACCTGTCTTCATTTCTGTCTCTCTCTCCCTCATTTTCCCTCCAATAGATTCTAATCCTACTATCCATGGTCAGAAGACTATTGTTGGGATGACAATGTTATGGGCACCTTACAAGGTGGAGGTGTTGTGGAAGAATTGGAAGGTAAGATAAATGAGTAGGAGATTACGTTATTTGTAAATGCAGAGGTAAGAATACCTAAGAAAACAAGCACAGTTGATCATCCAAGCCAATATACTAAATTACAGTCATAGTCATAAAATACATTGCAAATCTCAGAATCCTTAGCCATTACTTTATTGAAAGTGCATAAACATAGCAAAAAGGTTGAAGTCCTATGAAAAGACCCATTAACCAGACCAAAATGTTCAAAGCCCTGTGAAAACATAGGCTTCACCCCACAATTCCTGACCACAAAATCAACTGGCAGGCTTTATTCTGCACAGACCAAAAAATCGGGTTTCAACTTTTAAAATTCAGAAAAACACTTTAATGTTCAAAATACATAAAACATCCTTCAAGAGGGAGGATATACCGTCAAACCTCTGTCTTTAATTTATTTAAATTACACAAAAGATGCACAAAAAATAGCACAAAACAGAAAACATTTCAGGAAATGGGATAAAAAGGGTTTGCCTAAAAAGACAACCTAAGACTAACAAATACAAATCGATGTCTAACAATCAAAGATAAAGCAAAAAATAATCAAAAACCAGGAAAATCAAAGATATACTTACACAATGAACAACACTCCACAACTTTTTAATGAACCCCTTCTGGAGCCAGCTCCTTCACTTGAATATAAAGGTGGTGTTTGGTCCCAGCAGTAGTGACATCATGATAGCCCACTTCTTGAGGTTCCACCCACAGAATACAAGGAATGTAACATAAAGGCAACAATACACAAAACATAATTGGCAAATAATATTTAAATTAAACAATTCATATAATAATAAGGGCAGTACGGTGGCGCAGTGGGTAGCGCTGATGCCTAGCACTTAGGAGACTGGGTTCACTTCCTGGGTCCAGCCTGCTTGGAGTTTGCATGTTCTCCCCGTGTTTGCGTGGGTTTCCTCCAGTTACTCCTGTTTCCTCTCACAGTCCAAAAACATGCAGGTTAGATGCATTGGCGATCCTAAATTGTCCCTATGTGTGCTTTGTGTGTGGGTGTGTGTGTGTGTGTGCGCGCCCAGTGTTTGTTTCCTGCCTTGCGCCCTGCTTTGGCTGGGAGTGGCTCCAGCAGACCCCCGTGACCCTGTAGTTAGGATATAGCGGGTTGGATAATGGATGGATGGATATAATAATAAACAACAACTGAAAAATGATAATTCAGAATTAACAGAAATAAGAAAAACATACATAAGTCTGAGAACAAATGCTAGTTTGATGTGTAACTCACTCTAGCTAGCAGTACTAGCTGTTCAGTAGTGAATTGAGCATCTCAATGCCTAATGCTGTTTGTAACAATCTTAAATAGCTGGGGCATGATGACATAACACTGTGACTTTCATGAAACGCGACTGGCAAACAGCATAGCAACAGTAAACAGTATGGTGATGTCAAAGGCACAAAATGGCCGTGACATCACCAGGATAATCATAACATTTCAGCCAGAAACACTAATTTAATAAGTTCAGAAAATGATTCTAAGGACATCAAAGCACAGGTTCATCACAGACAGGAACTTTAGTTGAAGTGCTTAGTTGTTTAGATGTTATGGTCCCTTTGCAGAAGTAAAGTTACTAGTGTAAAACTGAAAGAGAAAATTAATGAGGATGTGCATAAAGCAATTTAGAGCCGGGAGAAATCTCAAAAATGTCTAAAACAGAAAAAAGTGAGAAACAAATGGAACCAGAAATGCTAAACTAACATTTAAGTCAGAAAACTGTTGCAAAGGTCCTCACGCAAGATATACTTACTTGTCCCAACAAACTCTAAGAGAGAATCAAATACTTGAATGTTAGACGTTGTTTGCTACCATCTGAAATAGGCAGAATGTGATAATATTATGTGTTATGTGTCATCTGTGTCACATGAATGGCAATGGGCAGAGTGATTGTAAACAATTACAAACAAGACAAAGCCATCAGAAACAAGCACAAAATGGTAACAATTCCATCTAGCAAGCCTCCAAGGTAATATAACTGCCAACACTATACAATTAATAAATAATAAAAATTAAGGAAAAAAATTAATAAAACAAGATTTCAGAAGGACAAAATCCAGAATTCTAACAGGAGCTAGATGGATGTAACTGTTCCTCTGTTTCCAGTATGGCATCACTTGGTTTGAGGCTCTGTCTCTTACTAGGTCCCCTTTAAATGATCCACTATAAATGTAGTCCTAGTATCACACTCTTGACAGCAGCTACATTTGCCCTTGTGGTTGCTTATTAGATAATTCCAAATACATACACACACACCCACACACCCAAGCACACACACAGTATTTTCATGATAGCAAATATAAAAAAAATGCACCTCTTTAGAAAAGGCATATTTCTAAAGTCTGTAATTTGGCTATGGTGTTTTATGTATGTTAGGAGAATTGTTAAAGAAAAAAAAATCATAGTGTAATATGATTAACAAAAAATTGTTATACAGCTATTATTTCAGGTAAGGAAAACAGAACTTTTGAGATAAGGAACTAGAGTGCAGCACATTTAAGTAAGGATTTTGCTGTACTTTGCACAAGTGACAATAATGGCCCTTTAAACCAATACACCTATTTGTTTCTGTAAAATTTTATGAATTCCTTTTGAGCAGTTTGTTCAGTATACATTGCCAACTCCTCTTTCAAACAGTGCAAACACAACAGAAAAACACCAATGTTGAATTTATTATCAATGATTTTAATAGCAGCTCAAGCAGTCCTAGTCAAATCTTTGCAGAGTAGATACTTAATGCTGCAACAGTGTAGCTATGACACTAATTTCAAAGCATAATGAATAATAAACATCACTCACACTCTGCTCCTTCAGAGAAAATTGATATGCTGGTTTTACTTGTCTGTGATAGACTAGTGCCAGTTCAGGAATGGTGCCTGCCTTTCACCCAATGCGAATGGGATAGTCCCTGTGTTGCTGGGACCCTAAATTAGATTAAGCAGTGTGGAGGACTGCCGGCTTCCCGTGCCGGTCCTCACCCCCAGGCCGCCAGGAGGAGCTCTCCCGACAGCAGGATCGTGCCCCGAGGTCCAGCAGGGCCTTATGGACTTTGTAGTGTTTATACACAGCCCTGCTGGATACCTTGGGGACCAGCAGGAGTCGCTGTGGAGGGGCTTATGGGCTCTGTGATGCCGTATGACCCGGGAGTATGTCACGGTCACGTGATGGGAAGAAATGTCGTGCTCCCGGGTTGAAGAAAAGGACTGATTGCCCTGACCCGGAAGGAATTAGGAACTATGGGTCTGATGGGACAGAAATACCTCAGGGTCAGGGGCTATAAAAGGACTGTGGCTCAGTCCAGACACTGAGCTGTGCTGGGTGGGAGAGGAGCAAAGTGTCTGGGCGAGGAGGAGAGTATTGTGTTTATTGGGATTTAGTTTATTGTATATGAGTAGTGTGGAAGGTGCTTGGTGCAATGTGCTTAAAAATAAACAGTCTTGGACTTTTACCTGGTGTCTGGAGTCATCCCTGAGGGTTCAAGGGAGCACTAGCGCCCCCTACTGCCACAGCAGGCTTGAGTATATAGTATATGTATGTATTATGTTTGTATGAAATTTAACTTCCGAATAAAAGCTTTTCATGTTACTTAAATATTTTTGGAGTAAAATAAGGTCATGGGGAAAAGTAAATGAGGGGAGGTCCCCTGAATTACTAATGTGTGTCTTTTTAACTAAAATCATTATGAAGTCAGCTTGAATGTGTACAACATCACTGCCCTAGTTACTCCAGAACAGAACTGTAGAAAGACAATTAAGAAAGGTTTGGTACCAGGCCAGTTCACTCTGTGTATTTAGGAATATTGGGAACAGATACAACACCATACTGTTAGGCCATCTGTAGATCTGGTCATCTTAGGGTTGGTTCCAAAAACACAAGGAGATTGGCCCTTCTACCTCCTAGCTCATCAAACTCTCATTGGTATAGGGAGAGAATCAGAATGAGCTTTAAAGATTTCTAGGACTTCATGATTACAGAGCAGGGAAACAGAGAAACATGTTACCGTTCCAGTTTAGACTTCACCTTTTCTTTGTGTCTTTGTCTATGTAGAGCAGACTTGTGGTCACATTATGAACATTATAGACGTTTACAATTTTGATTATTTTTCATTGAATGTTTGGATATTGGCAGTCAATCAACAACTCTGTCACAATAATTTTATTTTAACCAAGTATCTGGTTATTTGCAAAAGACCAGCATTGAATGTTCATTAACTGATGGGCTCAATCCATTTTTTCTATCCACTTTTTATATTAGATTGCAGGCAGCTAGAGTCAATCTCTGCAACACTGGACATAAAACAGTGCCATCCCTGTCCCACCAGCTAGTTCATTTCAAGGTACTGTCATGCACATGCCCAAACACATTCATACTGGTTTAATTTAGTATCCCTGATTTATCAAACATTCATATTTGTGGAAGATGGGAGGAAACAATGCAAGTGCCAGAAGAATATCCATCACATTTAGATAGATAGATAGATAGATAGATAGATAGATAGATAGATAGATAGATAGATAGA
>JANRMT010062809.1:3524162-3600611 GCA_026402145.1 Polypterus bichir lapradei
AGCTGGTGGCCACACCAGATACTGACTGGTACTTTTGATTTTGAGCCATCCATCCATTTTCCAACCTGTTGAATCCAAACACAGGGTCACGGGGGTCTGCTGGAGCCAATCCCAGCCAACACAGGGCACAAGGCAGGAACCAATCCCTGGCAGGGCGCCAACTATATATATATATATACTGTATATAATGTAATAATGTAATTTTCAATGAATTTACTATATATAGTAAATTCATTGAAAACTACAAGATAAACCACTTAGTATACCCATTTATTGTCTAAATTAGAGTAAGAGGTTTTCAAAGTATACTGTATGTTGCATAGACGTCTTGTCAAACACTTCAAAAAAATGAAAGTGCACTCTTCTTGGAACTGGTGCTTATGAAAGCTAGGTTGCAAATGATGAGGTCATGTATAGTTGAAGGGTTTAAGTAGTGGAGTTTAAGTAGCAGACATGGGCTGACTGTGGCTACTGGTGAAAGTGGCGTTTATGTCAGTGGTCCTCCACCTGGTCCTCCTTCACTCTAGAGTAAATGGAATTTGGGTTAGTGATGTCACCTACAAATTCCTCCCTGTAATACTTGAGCAACCCATCCTATTTAGATACAACCTAATATCACATACTTGACAATATATATAGAGATAGGGTGAGAAGCACAGACATCTGGGAGATTCAACCAGTAAAACTGCTGACCCTACCACCCAGATGCCTCCCTGTGGAGTTGACAAGTGTGGGTGGGGTAAGGGACGTATGACCTCCCTGATAAGACTGTTGCCCCTGTGACCCGGTCCGGGATAAGATCTGGAAAATTAATAAATTAATGATTGTTGCGATGCTCCAAGGGAATGAGGCTCTGTAGGCATGAAGAAATTTTGGGGTGCCAAGCTGGTTGTCCCTGTTTACTTCTTGAAGCAGAATAAAAACACTGCACAATGGCATCAAAACAGAAAACAAGAGGCAGCCATAATTATCATTGGCTATTAAATGGTTAACTCTATCTCTTCCTTCGTATTGGGATCTTTCTGTCCATCAACTCCTCTAGTCAATATTCAAAACCTCCTTCCACATGGTTGCGCCTTTATTCTTTGTGAAGTGGCAGATTCAGTTGCCCTTCTTGAGTGGCTTCTTGGTGCTGCAGGAGAAAGGGAAGAAAAGACTGTTAGTGGCTGTGCCCCTCCCACCTTGCAGTGGAATACATACCTGAAAAGAGCCCGGAGGATGCCCTTTGATATGTGACACACCCTCCCCTCAGTTCCTCCTCTTTAGGTTGACAGCGTTGCTGTGGAGAGAGCCCCATCTGTGGAGCACCATGTATTTAAATGGCTGAAGACTACGAAACCATTTCCACCTCAGCCCTCTTGGCTTCCAGGAGATAATATACGACGTAGATGCTCCCTGACTATGAATCCTGGTTCTGTAACAATGTCATGAGCAATCAAAGATGTCTGATCTGGACAGGGGTTCACCACTCCATAGGTGGAGGCAATTACCTGTATTGCCTGGGAGTCAGCGTGTTCCTGTAGTTCTAATGTGCAGCACCTATGTGGAGGAACATGGAGGGAGTAACCCTGTTGTCCTTGGGGGGTCACAGTCGTACAATGGTTTTAGTAGGTTTACCTGGTAGATCTGCTTCCTTGGGCACTGGTTAGGTTGGTAAACTAGGTAATTCACAAGCCCCTTCCACTCACACATCTCCTGGGGCCCCTGCCAATGGGCTGGGAGTTTTGACGGGGATATAGGGATCAGGACCATTACCCTATCCCCAGTTCGCAACTTGTGGAGCCGAGTGCCTTGGTTGTACAGGCGGGTCTGAGATCACTGAGCAGCCTCAAGATGCTCTTTCATGAGAGGTCATACGTTAGTGGATCGTTCATTTATACCACAACATATTCAAGTATGTTACAGGAAAAGGGAGTTGCTTCTTCCTCCCACCCTTCCTGTATCAGGTCAAGCAGTCTGTAAGGTCTCCTCCCGTAAAAAAAACTCAAAAAGGGAGATCCTGGTAGAAGCTTGGGGTACCTCGCCAAAGGCAAGGAGAACTAAGGGGAGGAACTGATCCCAGTCTCTACCGTTTGTCCACACCATCTTTCTCAACATTTGCTTGATCGTCTGATTGAATTGCTCAACCAATCCATCTGTTTGAGGGTGGTACATGGAAATCTTGAGGTAGGTGATGCGGAGCAGGTTACTGACTTCTTTGAAGTTGCTCAAGGTAAAGGGAGTCCCCTGATCCATCAGGACTTCTTTGATGATTCTGAACTATGAGAATATCCCCATAAGCTCCTGGACAATGGTCTTTGAATTTGCCACCCATATGAGTATGGCCTATGGGTACCAGGTGGTGTAGTCCACTAAGACGAAGTTATTTTTGTCCTGGAGCTACTGGAGGATTGAGCAGACTGATTATATCCACCCTGAGAAGTGCGCAGCCCCGCTAGGGTATTTGGGTTAATTGACAATCTGGACAGGACCTGCAAAACTGGTGTACATCCTTATGTATGCCCAGCCAATAGAATTGGGCAGTGATACACTTCAGGGTCTTTTCCATCCCTAGATGAGCACCTAGTATTGGGATCGTTTTGTCCCTCAACTCCTCTGGTTGATATATATCTATTGATATATCTCTCTATTATATAAAGAAATCCTGGGACGAGAGGAAACTTTTTAGCCTGGGACGAGACATGACTTTTTCAGAGAGCTACTTTCAAGTTCCGCTAGACAAGAATTTGTGCCAAGAAATTTAAGGAGTAGATGACAAAGTAGAACGTTGTAAAGAGGTTCCAAAACGTTGCCACGATACACATGCAGAGCAGGTTAGAGATAATGAAAGTACTAAAATTTGAAAATCTCAAAAAATGAAAGTAAAGATCGCATTAGCGCAAATTAAATGGAATTATTACTCAGTGAAATAAAGGAACAGCGAAAAGAGATTGAATATATTGTTCAGAGTTAAACTTTAAGTCGGAGACTTGTAGATCATCTAATTCGTGTTGCCATCAGGGAAAAGTAGTGTTTCTTCCCAATGAAGAAGTTTATCTGCATGAATTAAAAGAGTGTTGTTTGGTGAAAGTGAAATCCACATACGCAAGAGGCAGAGACGTGAAGTGGCTGGCGTGTAGCGCAAGCCGGGGGTTGGCCAGTGAAGCGAGCAGGGGGCAAAGCTCCCTAGTATATATACTGTATATATTCATGTGTGTGTGTATATGTACGTGAGTGTGTGATTGTGTGTGTGTGTGTGCATATAGTGGCAGTTCACGTCCAACAACGTGCTTCTTTTCCATGACAAGGCTTGGAATTCTTTTCTGTTTTCTTCTTCCTTTTTGACCACTAGACAGATAGTCTTTGTCAAATTCCACTTCTGACTCAGAGGCAGAGGAGCTTCTTTTCAAGCCAGAACTCAAGCGCAAGAACAACATCTATAGGACATTGAAGCTTCCTGTCTGGCAGCTCCCTCCAGTGGTACCCAAAAACACCAAAATGTTTGTCAACTAAGACTACAATGCCTGTACTGTCCTACAGGTGTCCAACTGAGAGCTTGATCAAAGCAATTCTCCCAACCAGAGTGCTGGGGAACACATGGCCCAAATAGGCAGTTTCCTGCTCTTCATCCATTATAGTGGCCTCCTGACTAGCTAAGGCAATACCAGCCATCCTGATATCTATACTAATAAAAGGCAAAGCCCTCACTGACTGACTGACTGACTGACTGACTGACTCACTCACTCACTCACTCACTCACTCACTCACTCACTCACTCATCACTGATTCTCCAACTTCCCGTGTAGGTAGAAGGCTGAAATTTGGCAGGCTTATTCCTTACAGCTTACTTACAAAAGTTAAGCAGGTTTCATTTCGAAATTCTACACGTAACGGTCATAACGGTCGACAACATCCGCCATGTTGAACTTTCTTATTTATGGCCCCATCTTCACGAGATTTGGTAGGCGGCTTCCCTGCACTAACCGAAACCGATGTACATATTTATTTCGGTGGTATGACACCACTTTTGGCCGCCATATTGAACTTTCCAATGTCACTAATTCTCCAACTTCCCATGTATGTAGAAGGCTGAAATTTGGCAGGCTCATTCCTTACAGCTTACTTACAAAAGTTAAGCAGCTTTCATTTCGAAATTCTACATGTAACGGTCATAACGGTCGACAACATCCGCCATGTTGAACTTTCTTATTTATGGCCCCATCTTCTCGAAATTTGGTAGGCGGCTTCCCTGCACTAACCGAAACCAATGTACGTACTTATTTCAGTGGTATGACGCCACTGTCGGCCGCCATATTGAACTTTCCAACGTCACTAATTCTCCAACTTCCCGTGTAGGTAGAAGGCTGAAATTTGGCAGGCTCATTCCTTACAGCTTACTTACAAAAGTTAAGCAGGTTTCATTTCGAAATTCTATGCGTAAAGGTCATAACGGTCGACAACGTCCACCATGTTTGAACTTTCTTTTTTATGGCCCCATCTTCACGAAATTTGGCAGGCGGCTTCCTTGCGCTAACCGAAACCAATGTACGTACTTATTTCGGTGGTATGACGCCACTGTTGGCCGCCATATTGAACTTTCCAACGTTCTTTGTTACTTATGGGCCCATCTTCAAGAAATTTGGTATGCGGGTTCCTAATGCTAACTGAATCCTACTTGCGTACGTATATACATCCATAGCCTGCAGCTCAGTCACCGTGTGAGGCACCGTTGGGTCCCCCATCCCAACGCCTCCCACGTTGTTGGCTGCCTGCCTATATAAGGCCGTCCGTTACTCCGGTCTCTACATTCCCTGCCTTGCTTCGCCACGGGATTCACGTCTCCCTGCTGATATATTACAGCCTTTTTATTTAATCCATGGCTTCTCCGCTGTTTTATTGTTTGTTTATTACGATTATAGTTATTGTGTAGGTATTTTAGACTTCCTTTACATTGTTCAGGTACCCATTTCCTTTATCGTTCCAACCATACCCCTATTAACATGTCTATCGAGGTGCTCACCATCGATCAAAGAACTGTCACTTACCGAGTGGTTTCCATGCCCGGAGATGGCACCTGCCTTTTCCATTCTCTTTGTTACATATTGCACGGCTATATCAGGCTCACTCTTGATATCCGGAGGAACATTGTGTCTTATGTATTGAATGACTGGGACAGGTTCAAGGTGTGGACTGATGACGGTACAGGAGATAATTATACTACACAGGAGCACTATAAGAGTGGAATGCTTAAGCCCTTCACCTATGGTTCTGCATGTGAGTTGATGGCTGCCGCTGAATTATTCGGTTGTTGCTTTCAAATGTACTGAAATAGCCAAATATTTTACACCTTTGGACAACCGCCACTGCCTCTTAAACATCTTAGATTCACAGGTGACGATTTCAGTTGTGGACACTTTGATGTTTATGAATGTTTAAACTCTCAAAAGCTGGATGTGAAGTTATCGATGAAACCGGTTGTATGCTTACAACGCTTGACAGATGCCGAATGTCACTTCAACACAAGTCCTGAAAATACTGTCGTAATTGAAACAAACCATGAAACTCAAACCGATTATGACAGCAGCAATCCAAGCTGTGAGATTTGAAACAAGGTTAATTTCACATGGCCAACTGTATGTTGCATGCTCAAGAGTAAGCTCAGCACACAGCTTAGTCATATTACAACCGGAGGGCCGAATTGAAATTGTGGTATACAAAGAGATCCTTAACAAATAATTATTGGTATATTTTCCCTCAGTTTAAAAAGGTTTAATTTTCTTCTTAATAAAAACTAGCAAAATACCCGCGCTTCGCAGCAGAGAAGTAGTGTGTTAAAGAAGTTATAAAAAAGAAAAGGAAACATTTTAAAAATAATGTAACATGATTGTCAATGTAATTGTTTTGTCACTGTTATGAGTGTTGTTGTCATATATATATACACACACACACACACACACACACACATATAAACATATATACATATACAGTATACATATAAACATATCTACATATACACATATCTACACATACACAAATCTATATATATATATACATATACACATCTACATATATACATATATACATAGATCAACATATATACACACATACATATACATACATACATACACACACACATATACATATATACATACATACAGATAAATATGCATATATATACACACATACACATACATATATATACACATACATACATACATACATACACACACACATATATATATATATATATATATATATACAGACACATATATACAGATCTACATATATATACATATCTACATATATACACACATAAATATATATATATATATATATACATATCCACATATATATATACACATATATATACATATCTACATATATACTGTATATATATAAACATACATACATACATACATACATATATATCTATATATATATATATACTGTATATAGCAAAATCCCCGCGCTTCGCAGCGATGAAGAACTGGTTTTAAATTTTTATTAAGAAGAAAAGAAAACCTTTTTAAACTGAGGGAAAATATACCAATAACTATCTGTTAAGGATCTCTTTGTATACCACGTTGTCAGTTCAGCAGTCCGGTTGTAATATGACCAAGCTGTGTACTGAGATCACTTTTGAGAATGCAACGTATAGTTTTGTCCAGGAGGAAAGCAATGTTGCCTCAAATCAATGGCAACCTTTTATAGGGTGTGTCCCTGAGACTTATTAATTGTCATCGCGAAGCAGAGCCTTACTGGAAATTTGAGGCATTTCAATTGAAATGGGAGATCAGAGGGTATAACGGTGAAGCCAGGAATACATTCAGAGTGTGGCGCTCTGCTGTTTTTTTGTGTAGCTGCCTTCACACAGCTTCTCCGCTGCTTTATAAATGAACGCCATATAAGGCCATTGTTTTTCCTTGCTTCGCGGTTCTGTACTGTTTTATTGTTCGTTTATTACGATTCTTATAGTTATTATGTAGCTATTCGAGACTTACTTTACTGTTCAGGTACCCATTTCCTTTATTTAATCCGCGGATTGTACATTATTTTTTGTTCGTTTATTCCGATTATAGATATTTATTGATTCCCTTCTTTAGCTGACTGCCTGCTCATATAAGACACTCCACTGGTTTTTTGTGAAACAGCCTTTACACAGCTTCTCCGCTGTTTTATAAATGAACGACATATAAAGCCATCACCTTGTCAATTGTGTAATGCGTTTTTTGAACAGGTTTGATGCATGGAAGTGATCACTCGTACTGCGTTCAGTCAGTTCACGTGAGCTGCTCTCTTGTGTGATGTTGCGATGTCCATGGCTTTATTTAATGTTAGCTAAGACCCAGCACTTAAAAGTTTCTGGCTGCACTCCGGTTGTAATATGACGAAGCTGCGCGAGCTCACTCTTGAGAATGCAACATATAGTTGTCCAGGAAAAAAGCAATCTTGCCTGAAATCAATGGCATCGTTTTGTAGGGTCTGTCCCTGAGACTTATTACTTGTCATCGCGCAGCAGAGCCTTACTGGAAATTGGAGGCATCTGAATTGAAATGGGAGATCAGAGGGTATAAAGGGGATGCAAGGAATACATTGAGTGTGGAGAAACTCTAGAGACTGCGTGTGTATTAACTTGTGGATTTTTCTGTGAGTATTTGGTGGCAGCATGACGAAGTAGCTTCCGCAAGACCGCGTTAGCTGTGGAGCTCAACTCGGAGCATATTCTTTTCCTACCTTGTCAATTGTGTAATGCATTTTTTGAACAGGTTTGATGTGGAAGTGATAACTCGTACTGCGTTCAGTCAGTTCACGTGAGCTGCTCTCTTGTGTGATGTTGCGATGTCCACGGCTTTATTTAATGTTAGCTAAGACCCGGCACTTAAAAGTTTCTTGCTACAGCAATTTTAACTCTGTTACAAAGTGATCCAAAGTCTCGTTTATACCTCGTGTCTTCTCATTAAACTTGTATCTCGCGAATAAAGTATTCAGCGTTTTTCTTCAGCGCTCTTTGGGAGCGCTTCCTTCTTTTCTACGTACTGCGGTCACAGTCAGTTCATGTGATTACGTGGGAGGCGTGATGATGTCACACGCAGCTCTGCCCCCCATGGACATCAAGCTAACGTTCATTACAGTAGATGGAGAAAAATAGGTTCCAGTTATGACCATTACGCGTAGAATTTCGAAATGAAACTTGGCCAACTTTTGTAAGTAAGCTGTAAGGAATGAGCCTGCCAAATTTCAGCCTTCTACCTACACGGGAAGTTGGAGAATTAGTGATGAGTGAGTCAGTCAGTCAGTGAGCGAGTTAGTGAGTGAGTGAGTCAGTGAGGGCTTTGCCTTTTATTAGTAAAGAATATATGGCAGTACTTCGCCGCTGCGAAGCGCGGGTATTTAGCTAGTATATATATACATAAAGGGACCCTGCATGGTACAATCAGGAGGAAAAGAGGAACAGAATTGAGAGAAGAAGGACAGAGGTCAATGAAAGAGAAGGGGTAGGATCAAGTAGGAGGAGCCCGTGCGATGGAAGCAGGTGGTCGGGAAGGTAACCTATACAGAAGCACAAGGCCAGTGCTTAAGGGGTAGTGGTCACTCCTGCTCAGTGATTTTACGAAGCAGAAGTGACTGACTATGTGGGGCTCCTGCATAAGGCTGAGAAGTGGCAGTGTGAGTTGGAGCAGCAAAGCCTGTGACTGGCAGGGGACGCGAGCCATGTTAAGGTTGACTGCCCATTTTAGTGGATGTCCACTCTGGCTGTAGAGATCCCATCTGGAGTAAGCTGGGGCGACATCAGTGTTTTAGAAAGAATGCACTGTGGCTTGAAATTGGATTTTAAAGGGCAGATTCCACCTGGGATTATAACCTCATTTTAATGGATTTATGTATTGGATATGTTAACCTCCACGTCACAGAATTGTATGAATTATTTATTTAAGGAAACCTTGAAGCACTGCATTTTTAAACACTGTTTGTTGTTTTAAATAAAAGCACTTCTTCATTTTGCACTAACTCCTTGCTGACTTTGTAAATCCTTATTTTCCTGACTCATCCTTGGGTACTGTATGTTATCAATGGTTCCAGGTTCAAGAGGCTGCTGGAAGTAACAAAATTATTGTACCATGTGTGGCAGATGACCAAGGATCTTGCCCCACCGTGGTGCCTGGAAGAAGGACGGACAGGGAGAGGAGCACTATCTTTCTCTGGGCACAAGACAGGGTGGTATCGGGGCCACAATTGTGGAACACCGGAGCTCATGCCTTTTGGGCTCTGTGGCCACTACCAGGGGGAGTGGAATGACTTAACGAGCCTGTTTGGGCTGTGATGCAGCCACACCCGGAAGTGCAGCCTGATTAGGCTAATTATCACCTAAAGTACTTCCTGGTGGGCTATAAGAGGAGCCTGCAGCCACCACTCTAGGGGCCGGAGTTGGGTGAACGAGGATGGAGCTTACAACGACAACGACAACGACGACGATGATGACGACGACAACGACGACGACGAGTAGTAGGACGAGGAGTGGAGGCAGCCTGAAGTGAAGGACTAAGAACTAGTGTATCACAAAATAAAGGGTGCGTGTTTTGAAGGCATCTGGAGTCAGTGTCTGCCTGTGCAGAGGCTGATGTCTTACACATGAAATGTAGCTTTACAAATATTGATGCAAAGATAACTTCTATAACAAACTCCCAATATTAGGACTATACCCCTGTTGCTTTCTAGTTAAATCCTGATGTAGCTAATCACCTATTTGAAGCAGACAAGCATTCAGTTTCTCTTGTACATACAGTAAACAAGTATTCCACCTTTTAGATTTTGTCTATCTTTTCTTAATAATGTGTACTGCGTCTCTTTATATTATATTCATGACCATTCCTCTGATTTCGATAGTCCTTTGTTATTACTATGATATAGTAATTATGTGCAAGTATGTACATATAGCTACAGTTCACTTATTTAGCTCTTGGTACTTCTAGCATTAAGACAAGCACTTTTATTGTATTACTCATGTTTTGTCATATTAACTGTAAGCTAACTTATGTAAAATTATAAACATGGAGTGTTCTAAATTCCCTGTGCCCCATCCCTCAGTTTAAACAATCCTTGAGTCATGTGTTCATATACCCCGCCAATGCATTGGTGCCCTCCGGTGGCTGAAATTCATCTTGCCATAGTGGTATCAGCCCCATCTATTGCAGCGCATGTCCCAGTATCCCATAAACCTATGGCCTTCTAACCTATACCAGCATTTGACCTCTGTGTTAAATCATCTAGTTTCTTCACTCTTACCTTGCCTAGAAAATGGCAAGTGGCAGAAGCAGAAATTCTAAGAAGACCACCTTGTCAGTGCTGTTCCTCAGCTTAGCCCCTTACTTTAGGTTAGGATTGCAGAAGTGGCAGCCTACCCTTACTTATGTAAATAGTGGCAATGTTTACAATGACAACTGGATCCACCCTTCTCTGCCTAGGAGCCTTTCAACCTATCTATGGAGGTCTCCTACCAGTGTACCAGAAAGGCAACACACTGTAAGAGATGCTCTGTCCTTTAAACAAAACCTTAGTGTCAATCCTCCTAATAATTTACTTCTCCAATATCATCACTTCCCTCTTTCTGATGACTGCTTTTGAGGTGGCCTATATGTGCTGCTCATCCTTGCTTAGACCTCAGAATTATTATTGTCCAGTTCCACAATTCCTGAAAACAGTTGTACACCTGAAACTCTGTGGTCGATGCCTCTGGACAGTATAGTACACCTTTTGTTTTGCATCTACATTTGACCATGACTCACTTACATCTCAGTCTCACCTTTTTGGAGTCTTCTATTGCTCCCCTTTAGGGGTGTGCATTATCTCCCTAGCAGCTACATAGGTAAGATCTGCCATCTTTCACAGGCTAACTACCTCCTACTCAAGTACAGTGAAACTGAGCTTGAGGTGTCAGATTAACTGGTATCTCCCACATATTTATTGAAGCAAGCCTCCAAGATGTCCATTTTCAAACAGGATTTGCAATGCATTGGCAAACAGGTACTCCAAGGCCTTTGTAGCTTTTGATAGTTCTTTTGATTGGGACATGGTTCACATTGACACATCTTTCTTGAGAAGAGTACACTCTGTCAATATCCAAACTTTGCCTTTTTTATAGAGCAGGGCACCTCCAAACACATCACATTGATTTAAACACCAGACTTCAATTGGCTTTTGTCGAAGTCTTTGAATTAGCCTAGGAGTTCACATGATATTTCCATCCTAGACTATGAATGTTTGTATGATGTATTCAGTATTGACAGGAGGCAATACGATTGTTTGTGTGCCATTAGTTTGTCTATTATGTTGATCTGGTGAAGATCACACCACATTGTTAGAAGCAATTAATGCATAAATCCATGCAGTTCTTTTTTCTTTTTCTTGCAACTGTAAGTGTCCATGAAGGACTTGTGAAAACACAACATGTTATAGTGTAATCATTGTATTTAATTGCAGATTTTCTTTTTCCATATAGTTGTGATGTTTTGAAACAAAGTATTTTTGAAGTCTTCTTCTCATTGCAGGCTTTCATGGCAAAAGAGTCTTATTTGGAATTTGGAAAACAGCTCCTGTGGTTAATGCATGCTATGTCTGATTATACAGCAGTAAGGAATTTAGCTTTGATTCTCAGATGGGCATTATCTGTGTAAATTTTGTAGACTATAAACTGATTAGGTTTGTATGAATAATATACAGTAAGTTCATACATGTACCCTGTCTGCTTTTTGAAACCTTTAGAATGAACACTGGCAACCCACCACCACATGTTATGGTAAGTGACTTTATAGAATAGAATAGAATGTAAGCTATTTGCTGAGTTTAAAGGAATACTCCACCCAAAAATGAAAATAATTGTATCTGTCACTCATTCTGCATTATTCTCACATTTCAAGTGAATGGATATAACAAAATTCTTGACTCATTAGACTTGAGAGAGACAACTTAAACAGATACAAATATAATTTTTGGGTAGGTTATTCCTTTAACAATGTGAACCAAATAGAAAGCTTTTAGCTTTATAGAGGAGTGAGTGGGGGTCAGTGGGGGGGCCCATGGTATGTAAAACAAATAACATGATAACACAAATAACATATGTTAGTAAATTGACTTGTTTAGAATTAAATTTGCAGCATAGTATTATGGTTTCAAAGGTGAACAGGATAACAGAAACATTTTTTAAATACATAATAGACTAGCCATCCCCCTGTGGCTCTGCCTGTGTAGTAGTGAAACAGGACAGTGAGTAGGGCTTTGCCCGGCTCCCCACTCCTGACGTCACACTTCCCCCTCCCCTCAGCCTGCAGCCTCTGTCTCAGATTAGCACAAATATATTGCTCCTGTAAGCAAACTATGAGAGAAGTCGCAAAATCAACTGGAATGTTGAAGTAAATTATAGAAAATAACCCGATCTAAATCCATTAAGTAGTTCTCTCATTCACTAGCTAAGCAGAGGTAAGGTACTGTCCAAGGCTGGCGCGTGAGTGAGACAAAGAATTATTTAAAAGTGTAGAAATAGGGGTTTTGGCAGGATTTGATGCAAGACAACTGCAGTGGCTGAAGGGTATCATTAAAGCCAATCTGACAAATCACCATTTGTCTGCCTTTGAAAGAACCTTTACATTTGTTCATTTCAGTTTAATTTAGCTCACGTATTTGATAAAATACTGGTCATGTTGTGAGTGGACAATGCTGTGAGTAACAGGTACAATTACATTATTCATTATTCAGACCGGTGTTTGCTCAATAAAATCTGCCAATGTCTAGAAAAGAAATATTTCGACTCAAGCTGAAGAAATAAAACCAGAACAATAATATGGGCTCAAAAATAAATACCTACAGAAGATCTGTCTATTCATTTTCTGACCTTCTTGTTCAGTTCAGGTTTCAGGGGAGCCAAGGTCTGTCCCAGAAGGATTAGTGTGAAGGGTAGGAACCAATGAATTACAGTTTTTTGGTGACTAATTTTGTTTTGTGTAATTTTAGTTTATTTGGCCTATTGTTTTCCATTGTTATTTTATTTTATGTCATCTTTCATGACATCATGGATTATTTCCTGGCCATGATGATGTGGCACAATATGACAGTATGACAACACTGTTGCTGATGACTTAGATTGGCAACTCCAGTAATAATAATAATAATAATTCTTTGCATTTATATAGCACTTCTGTACTGGGAACTGAGCAAGATGGCTGTGGGAGCTCTGAGAGCAGATAAGGAGGTATTTATTATAGGAATCTATGAGCAAGTTACACGTCATCTATGGTCTAGTGACCCACGTCCTGCTTACAAAGGAATCGAATCGTTACACACATCCGAGTCTATTCCTCAGAGTGTCACAGTCAGGGTAGGTGATGGAAAGGTCCTTATGGATGATGCTATAGTTGTGACCCCCTGGGCTGGCTATTTTTAGCAGCTGTTTGAAACAAATTGTCCAGCTAGGACATTAGACATCTCTTGCTCCACGGTGTTTGAGGCTGATCCTCCAATTACCTCTGAACCACCCAATCTCACAGAGATTGCACAGGTGGTGAACCAACTGAGTGTAAGGAAGGCTGCAGGGATCTGTGGTATCCGGGGTGAACTTCTCCAGGCTGATGCTAAGGCTGTCTTCCTGGCACTGCAAACAACCTTTGCTTCCATTTGGGAGACATGCGTCATCCCAAATGACTGGAAAATGGGACTTGTTGTCCCTGTCTGGAAAGGGAATGGCTACAGGGGGCTAACACTGCTCTTGGTGCCAGGTAATGTCCTTGCTAGGATCATCTTCAATAGCATCCATGATCACTTGTTCACCTATCAGTGACCAGAGCAGTCTGGTTTTACGCCTAAGAGGTCTACCATCAGCCTCACCCTAGCAATTAGGGATCTCATCAATCGCAAACACGAATATTGGCAGAATTTCTTTGCAGCTTTTGTAGATTTTTGTAAAGCGTTTGACTCAGTTCTTAAAGTTTGCCTTACAAAAATAAATGTAACTGTACTTGGATTAGAATACTGTAAAATTTATTATATTATGCATACTAGATCATAACGGTTCAACCTTTATCCCTTCAATTCTATCCTGATTATTACAGAATACTAGACAGACCTCCAACTTTATTGGTGCTTTAACCTATTGTATTAAAAAACAGTTACTGATTACATGTAAAATCTCCTGTTGTTGTGTCCCACTATTTGTAAGACTAGCCCAGCTAATATTTGGGCAATTAAAGTCACCCATGCCTATAATATCTATCGCTAAACCTGCCTTTTTAAAATTTTTAAAAAGTCTAAATCTAAACTGTTTAAACACACTTCTAATATGAGCACACTCCTCAATCCCTAATGCCATCAAGTTGAATTATTTTTTTTACAAGCATGATGATTTCACTTTTATATGTGCAGTTGTACCAATATATTAAACTGGGTCAATTTTAAGATGCCATGCTGTGCCCTAAGAGGTGACTGTAAACTGAATAATTAGAAAAAAAAATACTTTCAGTGAACTACACATTTATCTATAGAGTACTGACACTCTTTGCACCTCAATCTACCTCGAAGACTATAGTAAAGTGCAGCTTTGGACACTACACAAATAAAATATTAGGAACACCGTACCAATACCTGATATGGCTTCTTTTTGCTCTCAAACAACCTCAGTTCTTCATGGCATTAATTCTAAAAGATGCTAGAAACTTTCCTTTGAAATTCTGTTCCTTGTCAACATGATTGCAACACATAATTTCTGTAGATTTGTCAGCTGTACAGTCATGCTGCGAATCTCCAATTCTACCACATCTCAAAGCTGTTCTGTTGACATCTAGTGACTCAGAAGACAACTGAAGACCATTGAACTCTGTGTCATATTTGTGTAACCAGTTTGAGATGACTTTTGCTTTGTGATATGGTGCATTATCATACTGGAAATTGCCATTAGAAGATGGGTAAATGGTGGCCATGAAGGGATGCACATGGCCAGCAACAATAATAAAATAGGCTGTGGCATTTAAGACATTATTGATTGGTAATTAAAAAATATTTCCCACACAATTAAACCACTACCACCAGACTGAACTGTTGCTAAAAGGCAGGTTGCGTGCATGGGTTCATACAGTTGGTGCCAAATTCTGATCCTAAAATCTTTGTGCCCCGGCAGAAACTGAGATTTTTCAGACTAGGGTATGTATATCAAGTCTTCAGTTGTCCAGTTTTGCTGAGTCTGTACCCACTGCAGCTTTAGCTTCCGGTTCCTGGCTGACAGAAATGGCACCTGATGTGGTCTTCTGTTGCTGTACCCCATCCACCTCAAGGTTTGATGTTTTGTGCATTCTGTGATCCTTTTCTACTCACTGCAGTTTTACATTGCATGCATTGCACTGCTGCCACATGATTGGCTGCTTGTATAATTGCATGGTTAAAAAGGTGTACAGGTGTTCCAAATAATTTGCTCAGTGAGTTTATACTTAAAAGCTTTGCAATAAATTTTCTCAAAGTTAAACATAGTTGACATTTTTCCTACTTATTCACAAAAATGTCCAGAGGTCTCTGTGTGAAAAAAAAAGAGGCCAAGGTTGTGGAGTTTAAAATATTTAAGGTATAAGATGAAGGAAAATACATTCTCCTAAAGAAGGCGTTAAATATATGTCAAAACAAAATATGAGCAGAACCCATTCGAAATGTGTGCCATGGTCATTTCTTTCGGTGCATGCCATTACTTACCGTACAAAGGGGATTAAATGCCTAGTATGATCATTTCGGCGCTTGCGCACTTTTCTCAGACAGTAGCCACGCTTCCCTGATGATTTGCATACTTCCGGTAATCTACATACAGGGACCTGCCCACTTCGCTAAGGGAGGGAATAAAGTTGACACGACGGAACGGCCGGCGTCTGATTGGCTTTACTTTGACGTACCGTACAAAGCGATTGGTTACGCTCAGTGACATCGCGCGACCAAACAGGTTAATTTAAAAGACGATGTAAACACTGTCAGGAAGATATATCTTTTGTCCTTTTTTTCTACTGTTGAAATAAATTGGAGTAAATGATACTGCATGGCAGTCCCGGGAAGATGCGATATAAAGACCGAAGGGACGTGAGGTAAATTAAGGAGGCTTCTTATTTCATACAGCATCTTATGTTGAAAGCCGCGGTGCTACCCTGGGCGCGGCCTTGTAGTTGCTCTCTGGGTCTGCGATATGTCGTAGTCGGCGCGGCACGTCTGGGTGACATTCAGTGTCGAGCACCTGAGTTTGACTGGCACTATTATGAAGTGACTGTTAAACCGTTTATGTCTGTACTCATGCTTTATATTATAAAACGTAGCTTACAGTATGTTAGCGACCATTATTTTAGTTAACATTCATTGGCTATCAAAAAGGGATTAAAGGTTTGCTGGCGATTATTTGTGTATAGCTGCTAAAACGATCATAAATTTTCTAGTAATTAGTCCGAAAACGTACTTTTAAAAGTGGGAAATAAAGGGTGAACTCGATGTACCATTTCATCATATGTGGTGTGGGTGAATTAATACAGATTTGCTTTTCAGAAAACTGACTGACTCATCTTTTTTATCAGATAATAAATGTCCTTGTCATAGCTTACGTACGTCAACTTGTGTGATTACCTTGGTTCTTATGAGAGAAGCAGTTACATTTTGGTACTGAATTTTGCTAAGTGTTGTGTTCAAAAAACTGTTCAGCTTACCATGGTGATATATTTGTAGCTCTCGTCAGTAGATGTTATCTTAATTTACTTGTACATATTGAAGATACGGAAAGAGGTTAAATTAGAGGAAGTGAATGTTAATATTTAAGTCATCAACAGGAACTCTTAAAGCATGTTAGGTTCCGAGTACCCCGATTTCTTTGTGTTTTGGATTATTTGCTCAATGTATATAGTGACGTGTATGAAAAAATAAAATTGGATCCCTTTTAGCTGCTGAAGGAACAGCGTGAGTTGGGAACTAAAGTTCACCGTTTCGGGTAAAAAGCAAATATGACATCGATGTTGGCTTCGGTCACTTCTGTGGAATTTTTGTTTGTTCCCTACCTGCTTCTTTGTGTTTTCTGTGGGTAGTCTGCTCATCGGAAAGACATGCATGTTATGCTACTTGGTAACTGTAAATTCGGCCAGCATGTGTGATATAATTGTTCACTGTGACAGACTGGATTCTCATCAAGGGTTGGATCCTGCCTTGAACCCACTGTTGCCAGGATGAACTTCAGCCTGCACGATATGGAAGTGCATTCAGAATTAATGAGTTGCCAACTTTCTACCTTGCAACTCCAATGACTAATTATTTATTTATTTATTTTGCAAAACTGAAACTTAAATGTGCCATTGTACTTTAAATGCTTTTTGACTTGCTTTCATTTTACTGAAAGTTAGATGAGACCAAAAAAAATAATATGCCCAGTTTCAGAATATACTTTTTATAGCAAAGTAGTTGCATACAAATGATAATAGATGGAAGAATACTTAGTCGTTGGTGGGCTAGTTTTTGTAGACCACCACCAAGCCATTATTTATACAGACCAAAAGTATTGCACGTTTCTGAGCCTTGGACGAACTACTGGTGCTCAAAATATGCTGATAAAATTAATAGTCAGTTGAAATATTTAGTTCTCTGTTGCTTGCATTACTGTTGGATGAAGCTGTTGTGTAGTTTTGCCAAGGGCTTATCGCGGTCCAAAAATAATACATTTTCACATTTGGTTTTTAACTCTGATTTTAAAGTGTGAATTTGAGCAAGATACTTGCTTTGCCCCTTACGCTAGCTGTTCAAAATATAGGATAAATACATATAAGTGTTAATAGCTTTCTTTATTTTTTATTAAAATTGTAAAATTCATAATCGGTAAGTAGTAGTATATATTTGGTTCCGAAACTATGGTGTTTCACCTAACTGTAGAACAAAACCTGCTTAATGTTGCATTGTATGGTCTAAAGATTATGACTTTGTTTAGAAATCATAGTGTTTACACTATAGCTGTCACCCGGATCAGATGTTTCATATTAAAACTATGTATGTGGGTGTAGGCAAAAAAATTCTGTTCTACTACTGAATCCTACTAGTGTAATTCTGTAAATAGGGTTTATGACAGTAGCAAAGTGATAATTAATGTATTCACCAAGGTTATTATAGTTTTGCCTTTTTATATTAGTTTTTATTTCTGTATTTTTTCTGACCTTACTTGGAAATTCTGTTTAGTTTTAGTTTTCCTTCATTGTGTATTTTCAGTTTTGATTTAGTTTATTTCACTAAAACATTTCTATTTTATTTTTATATCTTTTAGTTTCAGTTTTAGTTTTAGTAATTATGGCATGGAGCTCCTATGGAGTTTAGTTTTGTGTCACAATCAGACAGAACTGTACACTTAATGGATTTGGTTATGAGTTTAATGTTAGTGTTTTCTTACTACATTACTTGGTATACTATCTGGTTTTGTTTTTGTCTGATTAAAAACAAGCATAATCAAAAGCAGATACTGAATATGAACAATTGTGCATAATTTTGTAATTTTTAAAATATTTTCTATGTCATTTGTGCTGAACAAATGTGCGCTGACTGTTGGGACTTTTGATCTTTTTCTTTTATTGCCCAGAATAGACCAATTTGTAGTGAAATTTAGATGAATTTTAAGGTTTGAGGGTTTTTTTCTCAAAATGTCTACCGCACACAACATATCTCACTCCAAGACAATATTCTTAAAATGAATGTCTTCAATATTTCATTCAGAAATCTCCCATACTGAGCTTTATTTTCTACCAACCATATTAATCTCTGATTCCATCTCAGGCACATACAATTTATAGACAGAATTTTGCCACCTGCAGGCCTGAAAAGATATCAAAAATCAGAAAACAGATTCAGCTGTGTTGTAACAGGTCTGATCATGAAAATCAGAACAGGAAGAACAGGACTCTTATACTTGAATCAGTGTGCAGACCCCACCTAGCTGCATTGAGGAAAACAAAAAAAAAACCATGCATTTAGTGTCAAGGTTAGGGGAGTGAGACTTGAATAGTCAATGTATTAGAACAGTAAACCCTTAATGAGCAGAGGAAGAGCATGTAATAGATGTTTGGACGGGCACAAAACCACAGAGACTGCATCTAAAATTAAGAACAATATATACATAATCTAAACCTGTTAATCCAGAGTAGGAGTGCAGGAAACCTGGAGCCTACCCCAGCAGGTTTGGATGTAAGGCAGGAAAAATCCCTGGTATGCAATATGTGTGATATGGCTGAAGTTAAGAACAAAAAGAATATGATATTTCAACTGTCTGTTCAACTATCTATTTTTAAAGAGAGACATTGAAAAAGGCGGCACGGTGGCGCAGTGGGTAGCGTTGCTGCCTCGCACTTAGGAGACCCGGGTTCCTGCGTGGAGTTTGCATGTTCTCCCCGTGTCTGTGTGGGTTTTCTCCGGGTACTCTGGTTTCCTACCACAGTCCAAAGACATGCAGGTTAGGTGCATTGGCGATCCTAAATTGTCCCTAGTGTGTGCTTGGTGTGTGTGTGCGCGCGTGCACGCATGCGTCCCTCTGGTGGGCTGGCACCCTACCCGGGGTTTATGACCTGCCTTGCGCCCCGTGTTGGCTGGGATTGGCTCCAGCAGACGCCCGTGACCCTGTAGTTAGGATATAGTGGGTTAGATAATGGATGGATGGATATTTCTACTGGATCATTTTCACAATATCAGGTATTTTGAGTTGTGAATATGAGCTAAAAAAGATAAATGAATACATACAAAAACACATTATTATGTTTAGTTTTTCATTATTTGGCAGACTGTCTTCACAAACCTACCTGTAGTTCAGTAGAGACTTTGCCAACTCAGGAATTTTTACGAAGATTGTATCGCTTCGCTGTTAAAACGATGTTTTTAAAACAAAAGTGATTGATCATTAACAATATGCTGATCTTATATGAAGACCTAGTCAATCTCTCGATCAGTGTCGTTTTATTTTCAAAAACCGGAAATGGTCTCCCCTGAACTTTTTCGTATACTCGGATATGGTTATGGATATTTGAGGAGTAAACTGCAAGACAATGATTATATTTTTATATTTTGTACATTAAAGAAATATCAACAACAAATCAAATTAATAATATATTAAACAATTATAAAGTAAAGTTGAATAAATTGGTCTCTGCAGCTGAGTGAATGAAAAAAAATCAAGTATGTGTTCAGGTAACGTACCACTTCCATTTGATGGATTTGGCCCAAAAGTTAATACAGATCTACAATTTTGGTGTAACAACCACATGCCGAATTTCATCCATCTATTTTGTTGTGTTTTTGAGTTATTGTGTTTATACATATACACGAACACACAGACAGATAATTCCAAAAAACGGTATTTTTGGAATCTGGGAGGTCTATAACATCAAGATTCATGAAAATCTTGAGATCGAATTTTTTTTCATGATTACTTTACTTTCTGTATACTTCATACACGAGAAAGTAAAAACGATGTTTTCTTGTGCGAAGTGGCAGGTTAATTACTGTCAACACAACAAAAAACAGTCACCTGAGAAATAAACTGAAACGTTACTCGCTTGTGATTTTTCTGTCCATATGTCGATCATCGAGCTGCGACCTTGGGCATCCTGGTGCCAAGTGCACTTATGGACACCCTTATGCTTCAACATGGTGTTCGATTTTGGACAATCCATGACCAGCACAGAAGTCCAACAACTGAACACCACTCGAGTTTAGATCAGGGAGGCCGTTCCTCCCAATCACGCCTCTCCAGGTTTCACTGTCGTTGCTGATGTGAGTGTTTAAGTCTTCCAGCAGGACGATAGAGTCCCCAGGAGCTGCACCTCGCAGCGCCTCTTCCAGGGACTCCAAGAAGGCTGGGTACTCTGAACTGCTGTTCGGCGCATCAGCGCAAACAACAGTCAGAATCCTTCCCCCAACTCGAAGTCATAGGGAAACAACCCTCTCATCTAACGGGGAGAACCCCAACGTACAGGCCTCGAGCCAGGGGGCCATAAGCAAGCCCACCCCAGCCTGCCGCCTCTCATCCACAGCAACTCCAGAGTGGGGCAAAGTCCAGCCTCTCTCAAGAGGAATGGTTCCAGAGCCCAGACCATGCGTAGAGGTGAGCCTGACTATATCCAGCCGGTACCTTTCAACCTCTCGCACCAGTTCAGGCTCCTTCCCCGCCAGCAAGGTAACATTCCATGTCCCAAAAGCCAGTTTCGACAATCGAGGGTCAGAACGCCAGAGTTCCCGCCTTCGGCTACCATCCATATCACATTGCACCTGACCCCAATGGCCTCTCTTGCAGGTGGTGGGCCCACAAGAGAGTGGAACCACGTTGCTCCTTCGGGCTGTGCCCAGCTGGGCCCCGTGGTCGAAGGTCCAGCCACCAGGTGCTCGCCAGCGAGCCCCTCCCCTGGGCCTGGCTCCAGGGTGGGGCCCCGGGTACCCTTTCCCGGGCAAGGGAAACGCCGATCCTTGTTTTAAGTCCATATGGGGTCTACCACATAACCCTCCTTGATAAAATAAGTTACTATCAGACTGTTGTGTTTCTGAATGATCTTGTGCCAACTTTATGTAACGGTGAAATAAAAAGATCAACTTACATTTGCTTATAAATAACTAGCATTGCTAGTAAAAGCAAAAAAGGTTAAGTGAAAGAGTATTTCCTTGTATATGAAAAGCACAGCTGATGTTTATGTGCTTCGACAGTTAAACATTTTGTTCTAAATAAAAAGCATTGCTGAAGTGCATTAGCTGTAAATGTCAAATTTAGGTAGCCAGCTAGTAATTAATATCTGAATATAGACCCAAAGAAAGCCTGCTCGTCCTCTGGTTAGCACAACTTGGATTAACAGTACGCTCCTTGTCACTGTGTGAATCATCTGTAGTGCTTCCACTGTTTAAAAATGCTATTTCACATTATTTTCTTTGAAATTGCAAAACTGAAAACAGTTCCGCATAGATTCTACATGCCACAAACAAGAACCCGCTCTCAGAAAACAATAAACACCATCAATTGTCCTCTCATTGGCAAAGACTAACATCTGTCTACATATGATCTTAACATGCAGATTTCAAATGGAAGCAAACAACACATTGAGAAATGATTTGTATCTTTCAAAAGATTTGATTTAACTTGTAATTTGAAATGTCTTGAAATGTGAAATTTAAACTTTAATGAATAAAGCCTAAAAATGTATACTGTTTGCAAATCTGCTCTTATACATTCAAATCTGTAATCAATAGTCAATGACCCTTCAAGATCAGGAATTTAATTACTGTTTATAACATGTTCAACCAGTCATGTGGCAGTTCTCCATTTTTTTTACTTCTTACTGCATAAAATGTGACATCTCTGTGTGATAGACAGAATAAAGCTGATGTTACATTACACAACATCTTCTCGGAGGATATGTCAACCTTGATGACATGTAGTTGCTGATCTCTTCATTGCTGGGCATGTCACATTACCCGTCTATATGACAATCGCATTTTCACACTTCCAAAGAATAGTACACTCTCCCTTTCTTCTGACAGCCAGTAATGTGCTGCCTAAAGATAAGGTGAGTTCAGTTGTAATCCCTGTGTCTCTCCCCCCCCCCCCTTTCTTTTTTTCCGTCTGTCATGGTATTTAAAGCCCAACACATCACACAAATGATCCCCTTTTCTGTTTGCAAGGTCTAAAAGACCCATGTCCTTTTATTCTTTATCACTGCGTTATATGCATTTTACTTTTTGGTTAGCACTCATTGGTTGTCTGCTTTCATGCACACTCGGCCTTACCCTTACAACTCCAGACAAAATCAAACCTGTTTGATTATGTTAAGATGAGTCACTGACTAGTTGGAGTGAGTCACTGGATATGTCAGACTGTGACTGATAGAGTATGCTGCAACTGCCTCTGGCTTGTTAAGATTATGATGAAGTCTGCAACTGGAGATCACTGGAGAAGTCATGAAGTGTGAGATCTCCTTAAATTACAGTGCCAATTGCACACCTTCCCTTCTGTCATTACAGTTGGCATCTGGGTATTTCTGAAATTTGCATCAGTCAGCCTTCCAAACACCTTGTGCCTTGTCATGTGGAGATAAGGAAGTTGCACACCAATCCACTACTTCAGGTCAAAAAGAATCCACAGAACACATTTCAAAAGATAAAAAGCAGCTCTTTATCATTGAAAATTCACACTGTTCATTTAAAAATATTAATGGGCTATTTCAGAAATTGCTGTTATGACCCGGCAACCTAAAAAAGACTATGTAAAGCTTCATAGAGGTGCACAGAGTTTAAATAACGGTCAGATAATTAGATTAGCACACAGTAAATCAAGCAACAGTTCTTTTTCTGTTTTTAATTTATGAAATATATTCAGCTACTGAAATTCATTTTAATGGTTTGAGTTTATGCAGTCCTAATTGTAAACATGTTGTGTGGCACTGTGCAAGTTACTTAAGCTTCAAATACTACAGGTAAAAGAAAATCGATGTGCTTATAAAGAGCATTTAGAGGGTATTCAATACATGTGTTTACTTTTGTTTGTTTATATTTAAAAAATAAGTTATTTCAAATCCGTTTTATTTGTAAAATAACGTTTTCATAAAAATGGCAATCTTTTAGTTCATTTGCTGTTGAATTTTTTTTTTTATTTAAGATGTCAAAAAATTATGTATTTTGGATAGGGTGTCCCACTTTTGCATGGAACTGTATATGATCTATTACTTTATTTTTTCTTAAAGTACTATAGTATGTTCTATAGAAATTATTTAATTCTTTTTTTAGAAAGAATGTGGTAGGCCCAGATCACCAGGGGCCTCATGCATAACGCCATGTGTAGAATTCGCACTATAACATGGCGTATGGACAAAAGTGGAAATGTGCTTACACACAAAAAAATCCAGATGCATAAATCTGTGCAAACGGCAGCTTTCACGTTCTTCCGCTCCATAAATCCTGGTCAGTGTGAATAGTAATGCACGTGCACGTGCCTGCTGTCCTGCCCCGTCTCCTCCCAGAATTATGCCTATTTGAATATGCAAATCAATATAAATAGCATTGAAGTAGAACATCATAAACTTCATCTTAAAATCGTTTAGTTTACTAGTTTCTCAAATCCCATTGTAACTGAAGTAGCACGTTAAATGCTTTGTTTTGTATTTGATCTTCTATGTGCTCTGTGTGTGAATCACTACATGCTTCTTAAACCGGCTTTCTGTTCCTCTGACACGACACAGAATCCATTACATTTGTGATATTACAGCTCTCTGAATGATTAAAATACTGAGATGTATACTTGATATAATTTTCATGGTGATAGGAGTTAAAGCATGTTATTAAACATGGGAACACAGTGGCGCAGTGATTGCTCATGCCTCATGCAAGATGCTTGCTGCGCTGTGCGCGACCTTCGATGAAATAATTTATTACAGCCGTACTGTCTCTTTCAAAACGTACTAACCTCCAATTCCTGTCCTTGCTTTTCTTTCTCCAAGTAACCAGTCGCCACACAATCAGCTCTGTACAAGACATTAAGCCATCTGTAAGCTTAGAACACAGATTCTTCAAAACTTTTAAGGAACATTGAAATATCTTCATAGTACGTGTTTAATTATTCTATCCATCTATCCTTCCCATGTCGCACCAGCCCCAGCAAGAATACAGCGCAAGGCAGGAACAATCCGTGAACGAAGCGCCAGCTCCTCGCTAGAACTGCAGCACCGTGTCCTCACATGTTTTAATTATTAACAAAATAGATTATTTAAATGAAGTTAAAGTTTTATCTGTATAACATATAAAAAGGTGCTATATAGCGCCCGACCCAGCACAGACTGATGCAGAGGCACGTGTTAAAATAAGCACACTTTTATTTCTCTCTTCAGCTGTGGGGCATGCCTTCCCCGTGTCCCACAGACCCAACACAGTCCCAAAAGCACTTTAGTACCACCAAAACACTCTTTGTCCTGTTCCACCACTCCTCCTCAAGCTTAGTCCTCCTCCTCCCGACTCTGGCTCCTTGAGTGGTGGTGGCTGGCCCTTTTTATAACCAACCCGGAAGTGTTCCAGGTGCTTGACCACCTGGTCCTGATTGCACCTCCGGGTGGGACTGAAGAATCGTCCACCCAGGCTGCTGAGTCAATGCAACTCCCCCTAGCGGCCATCCGAGCCCCCAACCAGGCTGTGGAGGACTCCATCTCCCATGGAGCTCTGCGGGTGGTTGGGGAATTGCCATCGGCCAGGGAGGCTGCCACCAAGCATCCCGGGGGAAGTACTGGACTGCCCATGGTGGCTCCCCCGGAACATAAGCAACAGGGGCGTCCCTGCCGGGCATGGGACCCGGCTGTCCTTCTCAAACATAATAAACATATTTTGCTGCATTTCATCTTAAAAATTATATTGTCATCATATGTAAATACGTTCATTATAAAGTGGCTCATGTTGTACAATATTATAATTGTATTGCAAGTTTACCGTGAGGTAATTGTACTTATAAGTACAAAGCGTTCTACAAGGAGCACTTGATGGACTGATTGAGTGTGTTTCTAGTTCTTGGGATGAAACTGTTTCTGAACCGTGAGGTCCATACAGGAAAAGCTCTGAAGCGTTTGCCGTATGAGAGCAGTTCAATAGACAGCATGGCTGAGGCAGTGTGTGCTTGATGCTGTATACTGATAATTCTCTATCCAGTCAGCTGCTGTAGATCTGTGATTTCCCAGTTGGATACAATGATATAAATACTCCGAGTGGTACAATGAGAGTAATATGGAAAAAAATGATCTGCTGTGGCAACCCCTAACGGGAGCAGCTGAAAGAAGAAGGTGCAGTGAGAGTAACAACGCTAAAGTAGCTATGGTATTTAGAATAGTTTGACCATTCTGTGGACCATAATGTTACAGGTTATTTACAATCAGATGCATTAAACTAATAAACAATATGAGGTTAATTTCAGTGTATATGATAAAGCCGCGTCAGGGATGTGGATCTAAAAAAGAAAGGGAAACCACATTGGAACAGTAGCACTGCTTTCACGCTGGGTGCCACCAGTTTGCAAAACTGAGCACAGAACTTGCGTACGCCAGGGTATGAGCTACCGTGCGTGGTTTTACGCCAAGTTTTGGTTTTATACATCGCAATTTGAATGTGGAAACGGGAGTATGCAACATTTTTGTGCATACGCACCGTTTATATTGTACATGAGGCCCCGGAACTGATCCTTTTTTTTTTTCTTTCTTTCTCCTCAAGGAATGATGTTAACTGGAGTTGTTTTCCCTTTCTCTAATTTCAAATAGCCATATCTCAGTTAATAATGTTAATGGAGTATTTTCAGGGCTCGCAAAATCGCTAGCCCGACGTCCCGGGGCTATTGTGTCTTCCAGTCGGGCTACCAAAATCTATCTCAGCCCTGCCTGTCGGGCTATCATAGGAAGGAAAAATATATGGCAATGCTTTTGCATTCTTTCGCAAATGTAGCTGGGTAATTATGTCATTTACGGGCATCGATGAGCCACTGTCAATATGTGAAATATTGAAATCGCGTTTGAATTCGCGCTTGTTTTTTTACTTTCACTTTGCGATCGCGCGAACTGTGTATAGAAAGCAGCAGTACTGATTGGTCAGTGAGGGATTAATTGCGCACCAATTCCTCTGATATTGTCTTATCACTCATTGGCTTACTATTCAAACGTGAGAAGTGAAATCTCCCGCAGCAAGCTTAAACATGTGATAGAGGTTGATTGCGCAGAGAATTAAAAAAAAAAAAAAAAAAATCGCTGACCGTTGTGTGTGCGTGTGTAAAAATAGATGGATTTACGCAAGTATTTTAGTTCTGCTGAGCCAAAGACGACAGGTCAGGGTGAAGTAGGGACAGCCAAAGAAAAGCCTACCACAAAGCGGAAAAGTTATGACAAATCAGACTATGAGGCAAAAAGAAAGCGCAGCTGTGGCTAGAATATGATAAGCTAAATAACATAATGTTCTGCCGGGTGTGTTGTGAGTTTCCCTCGATTTCTGACTCGACAAGCGCCTTTGTTACTTGGAACAGTAATTTTAGGAAAGACCCTATCAAAACCCATGAGAAATCTCTGCATCACAAGAAATGCATTGGTGCTCAGTCTGCAGCATCTTTCCCAGAACAAACACCAATTGCAAAAACCATACTAAAAATAAACCAAGCACAACAAGAAGTCCTGAAAAAGCTGTTTAGAACAGTGTACTATGTTGCAAAGAGTGAACTACCATCGGTAAAATTTAGCAGTCTTTGCAAACTTCAAAAAGCAAATGGCCTAGATCTTGGTTCCACTTACCTCAATGACCATGCTTGCAGAGAGTTTATTGGAGCAATAGCACAAATTTCAAGAGACCAGATTGAAAAGGAAATTCAAGAAAGCAGGTTCTTATCTATTCTTGCAGATGGCAGTACAGATACTGGTATAATAGAACAGGAGTTGGTTCATGTCAGGTATGTGAGAGATAATGGTGACATATCCACATACATGATCAAATGTCAGCCAGTCGAGTGCAAATGCTGCAGGTATTTTAGAGGCTATTGATGAAGCAGTGAACACCATGGGTATCGGAGAAGACACATGGAAAAAGAAAGTGTGTGCAAATTTTGATGGTGCTGCAGTGATGATGGGTGAGAAAACAGGAGTAGCTGGGATACCCCACATCATAACAATCCACTGTGTGGCACACAAGTTAGAGCTAGCCGTGCTGGATAGCGTGAAAGGCTATGAGTACCTGTTGAAATTTGAAGATACACTTAAAACCATCTTTAAGATGTACTACTATTCCCCAAAGAAGCGAAGAGAACTGTCAGAAATAAGTGAACTGCTAAATGAGAAACTGGCACATTTCAGTGGCCTGAAGAGCACACGGTGGCTTCCAAGCCGGCTGAGATGTCTGAAGGCTGTGGAAAAAAATTACACTCCCACTGTTGTTCATATGGAGAACATGGCAGGAGGAAGTGATGTCAAGTCTGAGGATGCAGCCAAAGCTAAGGGGGTGGTGCAGGAGATGAAGACTGAGAAATTTGTTCGCTTCCTGCATTTCATGTTGGACTACAGTACCATTTTATCCAAGTGCTGTACTGATTTTCAGCATGATAACCTAAACATCACATGAACAAATCAGTTAGTTGAGAGCACCACATCACGCTTACTCAGCCTAAAAACAAAACCAGGAGAATACCAGAAAACCTTGGACACAAAGTTCACAGCGAACGAGGATGGTAGCATTTGCTACTGTGGAACTCTGCTCACAAAAAGTCAGCGACCTGCTAGAAGAGGTGAGGGTACAGACAAAGACACCTTTGGTGCAGAGATTCAGAAGACTGACAACTCAGTTAAGTATATGGACAACAGATTTAAAAATCTGCGTGAAAAGCCTCTCTTGTTTCAAGGTTTTTGACCCTTCCACACTTCCCTACCCCAAAGAAGAGCTGGCAAATTATGGGAATGAAGAGGTGGATTATCTTGTCACACATTTTGCCAGTTTGCTAGATGAGGAAGAGAAAGAGAAAATTCCACAAGAATGGATGGATCTAAAAATGTGGCTTGCAGAACACCGGGGTAGCAAGGTAGTTGATTGCTTGTACAGAGATCTCCTCTCTGAGAATCCAGAACACCTCTCTCATATCTTGTTGCTGGTGAAATTAATGCTGACACTTAGTCCATCAGCAGCCATCTGTGAGAGAGGATTTTCTTGCATGAACCGAGTGAAGACACCACATCGTACCTCTCTACACCCTGAAACACTGAATGACTGCATGCAACTCTCCATTAATGGGGAAACAGTTGAATCTTTTTGCCCTGACAAGTCAATTCGTTTCTGGATGTTTTCTGGAAAAGGTTCAAGACACCTGGATCATAAAACTCCGACAAGAACAAAGAGCAGTGAAATGGAGGCCGATGCACAGGAAGAGAAAGCTGATGGAGGAGATGCTATGCCCTCAACGTCGAGTGGCATTTTCTAATCCGTGACTTCAGTGGAAATTTCAGATTCAGAATCTGACACAGACTGATTCATGTTCTACACAGTTCTTACAAGTTCATAGAAATTTCTGTTCAATTAGAACCAAATATTTGAGTTGATGATTGTAATTTTTATACAGTTGTAATTTTGTGTTTTAACAATTTTTTGATTGATGTTTTGTTTCCTTTACAATATTATACATTAAAAATAATCTTTTTTATTCAGGCTACTTAAATTTATTTTGGGCTACCAAAAACTGAAGAGTGCCTGCCCGAAGGGCTACCAGGGATTTTGAAATTTTGCGAGCCCTGATTATCATAATTACTGTATACGTTAATCAATATAAATTTTTTCATGTTCTCTAGGTTTTGATTTGTTTGCTCACATATACAGTAGTATGTAAGTGCTGCACAGCTTAATTATTTTTGTTACTGCTTTTAGTTGTAAACTTGTGCAAGAGCCCTGAGCACATGATATATAAATACTGTATAAAATTAACTTGAAGAATTCAAAGTTAATGGAACTGTTCATTGTTGAAAATAATACATCAGTGCAAGCGGTTTTAAATTGAGCAACTCTTTGCTTCTGACATGAAAATAATGTGAAGCATGCTAGCCAGTAAATACTGGACATGTACCAACTTGTTCAACAGTTCATCATTGTCTCAAGTGGTTTTCTCTAATACTGTATGTGATTATGAAAAGCACAAATTCTGTATTGGTAAGCACATAAGGAAAAACAGTTCATTTTATCAATCTCCTTTTTCAGGATCATAGGGAATGCACAATATATTCCACAAAAAATGTGCCTGGAAGCAGTCCTAAATAAAATGTCTCTCCGTTACAGAGCATGGTCCGACAAATGCCCCCACTCAAATGCACTCCGACAGTTTTAAAATGCCATATAACTTCACTTAAAAGTCTTTGCGATATTGAAGAAAACTGGGGTCAATGGAAGAAATTAATGCACTGGGAGAATGAATCCCGTGCCAAACATAGAGATATACAAGGTTTATTTCTGAAAGGAGCATGATTAAAAAGTCCCTTCAGAGGTTTGTTTTTTGTTCTTAAAATGTATTTTAGGAAAAATGCTAATAAAGAGAAATGTGCAGTTTGTTGGCTATTTTTTGAAATGCAGCGCATATATGTAGTTGCTTGTTATTTCTTTGAGCTTCAAAGAGAACAAGTGTTTGACATACATTTATATCAACAGCAAGACCAATATCTTAATGTTGCTTATGTAAATGTTTATTTTAAATAAAGATGTTGAAAATATGAATGCTTATTTGGCAGCCTTCAGAAATATTCAGCGTTCAGTCAGGGAAGTTGAACCCACTGCATATATCCAGTGAGAGAGGAGGAGGTGGCAGGAGAAAAGGTTTATGCTTAAGATTAACCTGTTTATTTTTTGCTGCACTTTCAACCTTACTTCAGTTGAATCTGTCAATAAAGAATCTTATAATTAGTATTATTTTTTTTTCCTTCTTAATCTTCCCCCACATCTATATGGTGTTGATGTGCTTTATCAACCTTTTCCATACAGCTCGGTTCCTGCACTTCCTTCTCAGTCAAAACCTTTTCCTTCAGATCTTGTTTTACTTTATCTGTCCACTTTGGCTTCTTGCATTTTCTTTTCCTCTGTACTTCCATTCCCATCACTCTTTTGCCCACATATTCATTGTCTGTCGTCCTCTATACCATTTCAACCTAATTTCAGTACTTTCTTAGATATCTCTCCAATTTTTGTTGTAGCTCTAATTGTCAATCAGTCATTTTCTAACCCGTTTGATTCTGAACAGGGTTGCAGGGGTCTGCTGGAGCCTATACCAACTTGCATAGGGCACAAGGCAATTGCAGGTCCTGTGTCTGATTTCTTATTCTGTCCTTTTTTTGTAATTCCACAGATCATTTCAGCGTTCTCATTTCTAGAACTTCTAACTTCTTCTCCTGTTCTTCCTTTTCTGCCCATGTCTCAGCTCCATACATCTTTGCTGGTCTTAATACTGTCTTAAAAACCTTACCTTTAACTTTAGCCTTAATTCTTTGATTACACAGTATTTTTTAATACATTCTTCATATTGTTCCATCCACACTGAACTCTATGGGTTATCTTGGCATCTAATATTCTGCAAATCCTAGATATTTAAATTTCTCAATTCTTTTTCCATTCTCCCTACTTTCTTTCCACATCTTCTTTCCTGGTTTTACACAACAGTGTCATCCGCACTGTACGAGATTTAATATATATTTAATAAGAAGGCAATGCAGATGGATCTACACATACAAACTCTTCCTTTGTTAGGACAGTTTGAAGCTAAACAAGTTAACTAGTATTGAAATTGTAAGAGCAATGCAGTGACTTAGCTGAAGGTGATAAATTTAATAACATGGTGGTCATAGACAATCTATGCTTCTTATCTAGGAAAAAAAATCAACTTTTTAATATTCGATGCTCTAAAGGAGAGACCAAAATTAAACAGTACCCACATTTTCTGCTAGCAAACTCAGGACTGGCAACTTCCCTTTTTGAAGAGAAATCTCTTAGAACAACTAGGCAAGCTCTGTCCTGCCGCAGTTTAGCTTTAAATAGCTCTGATGTGTCCAGACAATGATTATGTTTAGACATTGTGTTATTTGCCAAGCAGCAAATGCACCATCCTCATTAGGTTTCACAGTTTTCTCTGTTTCTCCAGCATAAAAATGATTCTGCAGACTAAAGCAGGCATTTGTTGGTCCAGGGGGTAGCACATATGCAGTGCCCTTCATAATGTTTGGAACAAAGAAATATTTTTCCTTAATTTTTACCTCTCTTCTATAATACAACAACAACATTTATTTATATAGCACATTTTCATACAAGTAATGTAGCTCAAAGTGCTTTACATGATGAAGAAAGAGACAAAGTAAGAATTAAAATCAGAGAACACTAATTAACATAGAATAAAAGTAAGGTAAGATGGCCTGGGAGGACAGAAAAAACAAAAAAAGCTCCAGACGGCTGGAGAAAAAATAAAATCTGCAGGGGTTCCAGGCCATTAACCGCCCAGTATAAAATTACAAATCAAATAATTTAGACATGATTAAAGTTCACATTGCTGACTTTCATTTGAGTATTTACATATGTTTTGTTCACACCACGTGGAAATGACCACTTTTTCTACATTTTCTGCATTTCAGGGCACCATAATGTTTAGGACATAGCAATGGCAGGTGTATTAAAGCAGTCATAATTATTACTTTGTTGCATATACATTGCAATGCAATGACTGCATAACACTAGAATTAACAAAACCTACGAAAAAACTTCACACCTCTCTGTCAGCGTTGTTTGTCCTGTAAATGTGCCGATAAAGACAAGCAACAAGCAACTTGCTATTCCATCCCTCCACCACCACAGAACGTGCACAGAGTTCTCCCAGCTTATGCCTTGATTATCTGGGAGTGAAGTGCTGGAGTTTTAGAGTGGAAATAATAGATCGTTATTATGTGTTCCGTTTCTACAGTAATCTGTGTAAACGCATTGTTAAAACAGTAACGTTTTTCATACTTTAGTAATAAATGACAAATGTAGGCATAAACTATATAATGTATATAGTATAATACGACAGCTTCCGTGGCGTAGCGGTGAGAATTGCTGACTTATAATCAAGGGTCTCTTGGTTCGATCCTGACTGCCTTGTATATTTACTGTTTTCAATAGTGAGCTGCTCTTATTGTTAATATTATACAGTAAACACATACATTTTGGTTTGTGTCTGTAACAGCCGCTGTACATTTATAGTACTTGTATAAGTTACCATTTTTTTTTTTTTTTTTTCACTTTTATTCTCAGTCACGATCATGATACACACTACTGCCCTAGGGATCTGATGCTGTTAGTTTTTATTTGAAACTGGGGATAACTGTAAATGTGAGTGGTGTTTTGACACTGGAACTGGACATTCTCTGATCTGGATGGATAAAAGCTGACACACAAATGCTGGTGAATCTGCTTTATTCGTATCTCACTGTCACTTTATTTATTTTTTTTTAATTCATTTTATTGAGTGTTCCTGCTTATGCTGAATTAGTATGTACCTTATGGTGCATGATGTCAAAGCCTCACTGACAAAAAAACACATGGCTATATATATGATATTTGGAATTATTCATTTTATGACATGTATAGTACATTTCGGAAAACATTGTGGCAACATTCATATTCATTTGCATAACATATTGCGGTTGTAATCCGTGACCACGTGTTTTTATTTTTTTTCCCGATCTTTCCAGTCCCCACATGTTGCTGTATGGTGGTGTTTCTTTTGTACTCCGGACATGCAGAGGAAAGAATAGTACAGAGGGGTCAGTTCAGCGCTATATGCAATCATCACATTCAAACGTTAACAGTTCACACTCATGCAAGGACCGTCCTTCCTACATTTATGACATTGTGTACCTGTTGCAATGTACACACTTCTATGTTGTAATTTCTATTACACACCCGAAAGAAAGAGACAATATATGTGACATGTTGAAGAAATCATTTTATGACCTCAATATTACCAATCAGAAAACATCATCGCACTAATGCAACATCATTTGAAAACAAACAGCGTCAGATCGGGTGTGAATTTATGCTGACGCTGTTCGTTAGAGTCAGATCAGGAGGGGCCGGAGGGGGGGGGCATGATCGTGATTGAGTGAATAAAACTGAAAAATGCTAACTTTTACATGTACCATAAATCTATACCCAATGTCACATATTTTTGTCTCTTTCTTTTTTCTCTGGTGCTGCGTTGACGTCATGCACCAGAAGGTGTGTGCTTATTCAGTGCGAGCAGGAACACGCAAGTGGCCAGTTGCTGTGTGCTATAACAAGCTTGACCTGGCGGGGATCAACGCACATGTACTGTGCAAGGCATGTATGGGGTCCACAGAGAAATGAAGAGTGTTCATGGCTCACCTTGCAGAGGAACTTCGTTGTTGCATCTTACTAGAAACGTTGATGGAAAAAGATGAGTATGCAACATCGACAAGTGTCTGTTCTAAGACATCCACTTTCCCCAGGAAAGTAAACTGAGTCAGTGTCAAGTGCCCTTTCAATGTAATTGGAACCAAAGCATAGAGAGTAGTGTGTACATTGCAACAGGTACTCGCCTGATCTCGCTGTGTGCGATTTCTTCTTGTGGGGATATCTGAAGGTGAACGTATACACACTCCGACCTCAAAGACGCTATTCACCACAAAATTGCTGCTCTTCCGCTTGCAGTGACCAAACGAGTCATGTGAGTATTCAGAAATTGTCTTGAAGAGTGTATCACTAATGATGGCCAACCACCTTGAAGGCATCATTTTTAAAACACAGTGGAAAAAAAATCAATTTTGTATACTCTTTCTTGTGTTGTAATGAAATTTATTTTATCTTGTAGTGTTTTTGTAGAATAAACATTTGAAATGTGGTATGTCTTTTTCACTCACACTGTATATCTATATGCTTCCACTTAGCCATATTAATCTTAGCTTTGGACTGAGTTATCATTTTATGCAGATGATACTCTGCTCTGTTTCAATGTTAAAAATGAAATTTCATAGTGAAATTAAAACCCGGATGGAGCATAACTCCTTAAAATTAAATTGCAATAAAACTGAACTCCTTTTCAATCACTGTTGATGATGATCTCATCAGACCTTCTTCTAATGCATGGAATTTTAGTATCATTTTTGATTCCTTTTTATTCTACCCACATAACCCACATAACCCTATTTCTGAACAGTGTGATTCTCAGCAGAGAGCTGAAAACAGCTGTTCACAAACAGTCCTCAGCAAAAGATGTTTCAGCCAAGTACAGTAATCCCTCCTCGATCGCGGGGATTGCGTTCCAGAACCCCCTGCGATAGATGAAAATCAGTGAAGTAGAAACCATATCTTTGTATGGTTATTTTTACATATTTTAAGCCCTTAAACTCTCCCACGCTGTTTATAAATATTCCCTGCACAGTTATACAGCATAAACCCTTTGTATTCTTAGGTAAGATTAGGTAAGATTCATTGAAATTATGTATGTAAACACACTGTTTATATCCAGTAAAACCTAAATTATTATTTTAAAGATATCGAGCGTCTCCAATATCACATATGTTACAGACATTACGATAGTCAGGCCACCAGCAATAAATACGTATAATGCAAGAAAAATTGTATACAGTAAATGTGTGTACAGTGACACTAAACCTATGTACATGTACTAAGTACTGTAAGTAGAAAATTAATTATGGTTACCAACAGTGATACAACGACTTGTCCGATAACAATGAGTTTAATTTTACTGCACAACCAAGGAGAGAGTTACAGCCCTTCTAAAGGAGCCTCTTCAGGCGACTGTGTAGCACTGCCGTTGTTCTTCTTCTGGCAGTCTTCAATCCAAATCCCTAAAGCAGATTTCATCCAGACTACTGCCTTATTACGTCCACTTACAACTTGTTTTGCGCCCTGGTTAAAAGGACACTGCGGCCGTGGATCTTATATTCTTTTCCTCCTTTTTAAATAAAAAGAATCGTGGACTCATTGATGCCGTAATGGCGTCCTACAGCGGTGTAGCTTTTCCCTTCCTTCAACATATCCAAAACTTTTACCTTTTCGGCAATTGTTAGCATCTTCTGTTGGCACTTGGTCATGGCCCCAGTAGCAGGAGCAGATCGTTTTGGAGCCATAGCGAAGGGCTTGACTACGCACAAAGATAAACACAAAAGAGCACAAAAGTTAACTCTTTACATAGCAAAACACGTTGATGCTGAATGAGCAAGACGAGACTTCCTGGTTAATGCTGTGGAATCGAATTCGCCGCTCTGTCGCTGAGCCAGTCAGCACACAGGAACTTAACTGCATGCTCTGATTAGTTAGCTTCTCAGCCATCCGCCAATAGCGTCCCTTGTATGAAATCAACTGGGCAAACCAACTGAGGAAGCATGTACCAGAAGTAAAAAGACCCATTGTCCAAAGAACCCGTGAAGCGGGGAAAAATCTGCGTTATATATTTAGATATGCTTACATATAAAATCCACGATAGAGTGAAGCTGCGAAAGTCGAAGCGCGATGTAGCGAGGGATTACTGTACAGAGTAAAGGGTCTGAATGCTTGGGTCAGTGTGATATTTGTGTTTTTTTTTTTTTTTTTTTTTTAATGAGTTTGCAAAAGTTTCTAAAATGCTGTTTTTGCTATTTCATTAGGATTGAGTGTTGCTTGATGTAGTTAAGTAATTACATTAAATGCTTTCAGGACAATGCCACAACATCGAGAAAAGTGTGAAAATGTGAGAAAAGTGAAGATGTCTTAATACTTTCTATATCCACTGTATTTATTTATAAGAAAGTACACTATGGCTTAATATTTTTAATAATGACAATTTTGTATTTATTTTTACAGTAACATGTCTCATGTTAGCTCTGATGAAGACCAGTGAAAAAGGTGCTAATTTCTCCAGTATCTTTCAGGTATGGCTAGTCTGTGCTCTTTCTGTCATGTACATTTTAAGTTGCTGAAACACAAGTATTTTAGCTGTTTGTCAGGTTAAACATTCCATGGTTTGTTCCATATCTTGACATGCAAAGAGTAGTTTAGGGAACATAATTAATTTGGGAAATTGGGGAAACAAATTCAAAACTCATACCGTTTTAGTTTTTATAAATGAGCTAAGACTTCATTGACACAGGAATACATTGCTATTTTGCTTATTTTTCACAAATCTGAAAAAAAAATCTAAGTTTTTAATTTTTATGTTAATAATGTACGTAACACACTGGTCACAAGTAATGAAAAGTGTGAAGTACACTTTAGTCTTTAAAGATATGTTGCTTAGATACTAACTCTTGTATCAAATTTAGGCAGGCAGGGCATCTGGCCTTTAAAGATTCTGCTCCAATAGCTTCTTTAAGAGAAGTATAAAGTATAACGTCAGACAGGGCTTTAGGATATTCAGCCTGATAACAAGTGAAGAAAACCTGATTTATGATGATCCCAGACTTGATGTATTGTAGGGATGGTGGTTAGTTGGCAAGTCAAATAAAGAAAAGGTAGTGAGTACGAGGTGGGAAGGAGAGTGTATAAGGTTTTTGACTTGGAATATAGGGATTATTGCCAGCTGTCAGAATAAGGTGGTGCAAGTGCTGAACAGCAGAAGAGTAAAAGTATGCTATGTACAGGACATGGGAAGGAGAGGTAAAGGAGTGAGAATGCTTAGTGGAAGGTACACTTTTTTTTGGCAGCAATGGAAATGTTGTGATTGGTGTACTTGCCAGCATTACCAACATTGGTAGCAAAATAAGGTTTCTCAATCTTCAGGTATGAATGCCAAGTAGGAAGCCTTGGGAATGTCTGGTGTAACAAATGGAAGAAGTCTGAGGTTGTACTGATGGGAGCCACAGAAACACAAGGTGTTGTGGTAGTGGAGTGCTGATGTATAGAAGGCAGTTATTTAGCAGGGGAGATGCTTGGTGTAAGGAGTGGCCTAAAATGAAGAGAGAAGGCTATATATAATGGAATCCAGGTGAAATGCTAGACGAATAGTTATAAAAGAACAAAAAGCTTAGTGGTGAATGTTTCCAGGTGAACTCCATAATCATGAAGAAAAGAGGAATGTATTAAGGATTGCCAAGCAGATGCCGAAACAAAGAGAAACTATTTTGCTGTAGGTGTGGTTTAAAGAATGTTGAAATGAACATTGTTGATGATGGTAATGGGTGTGAGTATACTTGAAAGAAGTACATGGAGAAGTTGCTGAATTAGGAGATCTAATTTGATAATGATGTTCTTTTATGAAAATATACGGTTTGCTGCAAGTGTGCAAGAGAGGGTTCATAATTTCTGACCTAGTAAGTGTAAATTTAGATATAGGCAATGGAGTTATTTTGAAAGCATGAAAGATTTGCTGCTTGTCTGACATGCTGAGTTCAGATGGTGGTGTAGGCAATGAGAAAAGGGAGAATACAAGAAACTCTGTGTGACTCTGTCCTCCATTCTGTCTTTAAAAGGAGCCTTTCTGGCAGGGAAAGTGAAATGTTTATGAAAGCTGTTTTGAGAGTAGTATCCTTATTAGCAGTGAGACATGGCCTATGAAGGAGGCACCTAAAGCAAAGCTGGAAAGAATGAAGATGTGATGAGAATAAGCATGTTTATCTGCATAATTTCACATAAGCAGCACATCCTGGATTTGGTTTTCACAATATTTTTTTATCTTCTAAAATTCCTCTTCATATGTGTAACCATCCAAATATATTTGTAATGGTATAAATTTTGGCTGACATACTCAAACCTTGGTTTGGCATAACTTCAGACATATATGCTACAGTATGCTAAAAGATCTAAATCCCTAATTTGCAAGATTGATTAAATATTTAGGTAGCGTTCCCCCACCAACAAGGTCTCTCAAAATTTATGTGAGGTGGAATAGGATATAAGACAAATGTCAGCTGCTGTTTCTTGAATAATGTTCTGAGTAACATTGCTGGCCTATAGATGTTAGGTTAACTGGTGACTGGCAATGAATGAATGAGTGTGAAAATGTGCCTGAGCATGCTTTATGAATGACTGGTTGGTGGCTTATACAAGGCTGCTTCATGCGGTCCAGCCATGGTAGACTTCAAAACTTTAGGAACAAACATGTTTGAAATCAGAAAGAACATTTTAACTCCAGATTGGTTATAATTTGAAAAAATGGAGCTAGCCAGAACCTGAACAGCACATTTTGTAATATTATTAACTGTTTAAAAGAGTTGATTGTGTTTTGTTCTCAGTTTTTAAGTACAGCATGCAAAAGTAAACCGGTCTGAACTGTTGTCTTTTAATCTTTGATATATAGCAAGCTATTGTATTTTACAAATGCACAGAGGTGTGCTTTTCTTTTTATTCTACAAATCCTTGGAAACAGTGAATTATACTCCAGTCTATTTCATTAACAGCTAAGCTAAATCTCGGTTACTCTAATTGAAAACAGACCTTTCCACATAAAAAATAGGAATTACAAAAAGAACAACATGCAGCTTGATTAAAAAAAGAAAAAAATCCTTTAGATATTAAGACTTCAAAAATAGACTTTTTTGGTTATGTTTCATTCTGTGTAATTATGTATGATTGCTTTTTTTGATGTCATCTTGCATAATTTCATTTAAATTGGAGCAACATCAATATATTACCAAACCTGAAAATGCATCAACACAGGCTATTTTTGTTAAAAGCTTAAAATTGCATTGAAATTACTTACACTTAAAATTGTTTAAACTATAGCATATTTTGATATAACTTGTTTATATTTATACTTCAGATGATATGTGGATGTCTCTTAATGCATTGTATGGAGACTTTTTTGTATGCATGCATGTGTGTATTTAATATATACTGCTCAAAAAAGTTAAAGGAACACTTTTTAATCAGAGTATAGCATCAAGTCAGTGAAACATCTGGGATATTGATACGGTCAGTTAAGTAGCAGAGGGGGTTGTTAATCAGTTTCAGCTGCTTTGGTGTTAATGAAATTAACAACAGGTATGCTAGAGGGGCAACAATGAGACAACCCCCAAAACAGGAATGGTTTAACAGGTGGAGTCCACTGACATTTTTCCCTCCTCTTCTCCTTTTTTCACTAGTTTTGCATTTGGCTATGGTCAGTGTCACTATTGGTTGCATGAGGCGATACCTTGACCCTACACAGGTAGCACAGGTAGTCCAGCTTCTCCAGGATGGCACATCAATACGTGCCATTGCCAGAAAGTTTGCTTTGTCTCCCAGCACAGTCTCAAGGGCATGGAGGAGATTCCAGGAGACAGGCAATTACTGTAGGAGAGCTGGACAGGGCCGTAGAAGGTCCTTAACCCATCAGCAGGACTGGTATCTGCTCCTTTGGACAAGGAGGAACAGTATAAGCACTGTCGGAGCCATACAAAATGACCTCCAGCAGGCCACTGGTGTGAATGTCTTCAACCAAACAACCAGAAACCGCCTTCATGAGGGTGGCCTGAGGGCCCAACGTCTTCTAGTGGGCCTTGTGCTCACTGCCCAGCACCGTGGAGCTCGATTGGCAGCTGCCATAGAATACCTGAATTGGCAGGTCCACCACTGGCACCCTATGCTTTTCACAAATGAGAGCATGTTCACCCTGAGCCCATGTGACAGACGTGAAAGCGTCTGGAGAAGTCGTGGAGAACATTATGCTGCCTGTAACATTGTTCTGCATGACCGGTTTTGTGGTGGGGTCAATGAAGGTCTGGGGAGGCATATCCATGGAGGGACGCACAGACCTCTACAGTCTAGACAATGACACCTTGACTGCCATTAGGTATTGGGATGAAATCCTTGGACCCATTGTCAGACCCTATGCTGGTACAGTGGGTCCTGGGTTCCTCCTGGTGCATGACAATGCCTGGCCTTATGTGGCGAGAGTCTGCAGGCAGTTCTGCAGGATGAAGGAATTGATACCATTAACTGGCCCCCACTTTCGCCTGACTAAAACCCAATAGAACACCTCTGGGACATATATATAAAAATATACACACATACACAGGCAGTCCCCATGTTAAGTACGAGATAAGGACTGTAAGTTTGTACTTAAGTTGAATTTGTATGTAAGTCGGAACAGGTACATTATTTTAATAAATGTTATTGTTGACCAACTGTAACCAAGTGCTCTGCAAAAGAATGATGGCGTTTCACCTCTCTCTGACGTTTTTTATTATTTCTACTTTATTTTCAATGGTGATTTTTTTCTTTTCTTTACTGTATCACCAACACTCGCATTAGATTTGTGTTTCAGGGACATTCTTGAAGGGTGAAGACAAAAGGTTAAGATGAGCTCCTCTGTACAGCACTGTACACGCTATCACAGCAGGAAGGCACCCGTCGTCAACACGTCTGATGTACTGACAAGAGACAACTTCCTGCTATGTGCGTAACAGTACAACCAGACTTGCTATTGAGAATGAATGGGGGCAGCGAGGGGCGGTTCACCACACCATCGCCTTCACTACAGTATGCTGCCTGCAGCGTCCCACCGAGAATGAACATGGTGCGACCAAAGGCAGGTAGTGAATCGCCCATCACCACCCCCATTCAACAGGCAGCCACCTGAGGCACACTACAATGCTACCCCCCGCTGCCCCGTTCACCCTTAATGGTCTCCGTTGAGCCACAACCAGGTCACTGCTTGCAGCATTATTAGCCGCCCACCGAGAACGGGGCAGCCGTGTGTTGTGGGCGGGCAGTGAAACGACCCATCCACTCCATCCAGCCTACGTCCAGTCAGGAGCCGTAGCTGCGGCGACGTAGTGGGCGGGCAGTGAACCCGCCGCATCAAGCCCTCCGTCCTGCACATAAGTGATAGCTGTGGTCCCGGTGACTATGGCCCATGGGTCACTGCTTGCAGGCAGGAGCCGCCCGAGGGACACTATACTGTGCAAGCAGCGAAATCGCCCCCCTCCATCCTCTGTCCAGCCACTGCTTGCAACGTCCCCAGGCCGAAGATGACGGAGCGGCAGTTACTGAAGCGCATGTGTCGCAGCTGCGGCCCATTTCGTACGTCGTAGGTTGGATGTCTGTAACCTGGGGACTACCTGTATGTGTGTGTGTGTGTGTATGTGTGTGTGTGTGTGTGTCCTGGATAAAAACCAAGATCCAGGCCTTTAATGACCTCTTGGGCACAGCCATCAGCAGTGTGTCTGTTTGCGGAGAGAGAGTTGACCTTGTTGAGAGGTTTACTTACCTTGGCAGTGACATTCACGTCTCTGGTGACTCTTCCTGTGACGTCAGTAGACGGATTGGGAGAGCATGGGGGGTCATGAGGTTGCTGGAAAGGGGTGTGTTTCGCTCCTGATATCTATGCAAAAGGACAAAAGTCCAAGTCTTTAGAGACCTGGTGCTTCCTGTCTTGCTATATGGTTGTGAGACATGGACGCTAACCAGTGACCTGAGACGAAGACTGAACTCCTTTGATACTGTCTCTCCGGAAAATCCATGGATACTGTTGGTTTGACTTTGTGTCGAATGAGCGGTTGCTCATGGAGTCCCGAATGAGGCACATTACCTGCATTGTGAGGGAGCGTCAGTTACGGCACTACAACAATGTGACGCGTTTCCGCGAGGGTGATCCGGCTCATAAGATCCTCATTGTTAGGGACCCAATTGGCTGGACCAGGCCAAGGGGTTGCCCACGTAACACCTGGCTGTGGCAGATGGAGAGTCATTTCCGGAGGGTAGGACCGGACCGCGTGCCTGCTTGGAGGGTTGCCAACTGGGATCCCGAGTTGTTTCAATGTGTTGTGACACTGCTGTTTTCACATAGATGTGCTATAACAAAGGTAAGCTCGAATCATGACTGGCTCTTACATACAAAGGACGGTGCATGTGCCCAAAACATTAACATTTATATGTTACGTACATTAAAGCCAGATCGATCTGGCTCTTGCATACAAAGGACAGTTTACCTCTGTTATAGTGCATCTATGTGAAAACAGCAGTGTCAAATGCGGTGGGGGGTTTGGGATTGTGAACACGGCTGAGGGAATAAAATTGAATAAAAAAAAAAAAAACAAAGCTAACCTTTCCAAGTATCATAAATTACACCAGCTGTTACAGACTGGAATCAAGTGTATGTTTTTATTCTAAAATTGTAAGAATACTTGCAGCTCACTTCTCAAAACCCGTGAAATTTAGATTACCAGTCAACAGCTGATACCGTTGCTCCACCGAAGCGCTCGTAGCAAATGCGTGTCAATGTCGCACCCTAACGCAGGTTGTTTTTCTGCAGTTATATTCTTGAATAGAAGTGCACTTGTTCGATTATATTTGTACCTTTTGTGAAAGTGTTTCTTTGATATTTGGACTTCAGGCTTCACACCTTTATATACGTAAATGTAAGAAGGACGGTCCTTGGGTGTGTGTGTGGGAACTGTTAACATTTGAATCTGATGATTGCATATAGCGAGGAACTGACCTGTCTGTACTATTCTGTCCTCTGCATCTCTTGGAGTTGAAAAGAGATACCAACATGCAGCAACATGTGGACACTGGCCAAGATCGGAAAAAAAACAAAAAACACAGGCAGTCACGTCATGACTGCAACTGCATGAAGGTATGCAAATGAATATAATGCTGCATTAGTGCAACGTTGCTTTCCGAAATGTACAATACAGGTCATAAAATGAATTATTCCAAATGTCATATACAGTGGTGTGAAAAACTATTTGCCCCCTTCCTGATTTCTGATTCTTTTGCATGTTTGTCACATAAAATGTTTCTGATCATCAAACACATTTAACCATTAGTCAAATATAACACAAGTAAACACAAAATGCAGTTTTTAAAACGATGGTTTTTATTATTTAGGGAGAAAAAAAATCCAAACCTACATGGCCCTGTGTGAAAAAGTAATTGCCCCCTTGTTAAAAAAATAACCTAACTGTGGTGTATCACACCTGAGTTCAACTTCCGTAGCCACCCCCAGGCCTGATTACTGCCACACCTATTTCAATCAAGAAATCACTTAAATAGGAGCTGCCTGACACAGAGAAGTAGACCAAAAGCACCTCAAAAGCTAGACATCATGCCAAGATCCAAAGAAATTCAGGAACAAATGAGAACAGAAGTAATTGAGATCTATCAGTCTGGTAAAGGTTATAAAGCCATTTCTAAAGCTTTGGGACTCCAGCGAACCACAGTGAGAGCCATTATCCACAAATGGCAAAAACATGGAACAGTGGTGAACCTTCCCAGGAGTGGCCGGCCGACCAAAATTACCCCAAGAGCGCAGAGACGACTCATCCAAGAGGTCACAAAAGACCCCAGGACAACGTCTAAAGAACTGCAGGCCTCACTTGCCTCAATTAAGGTCAGTGTTCACGACTCCACCATAAGAAAGAGACTGGGCAAAAACGGCCTGCATGGCGGATTTCCAAGACGCAAACCACTGTTAAGCAAAAAGAACATTACGGCTCGTCTCAATTTTGCTAAGAAACATCTCAATGATTGCCAAGACTTTTGGGAAAATACCTTGTGGACTGATGAGACAAAAGTTGAACTTTTTGGAAGGCAAATGTCCCGTTACATCTGGCGTAAAAGGAACACAGCATTTCAGAAAAAGAACATCATACCAAAACAGTAAAATATGGTGGTGGTAGTGTGATGGTCTGGGGTTGTTTTACTGCTTCAGGACCTGGAAGGCTTGCTGTGATAGATGAAACCATGAATTCTACTGTCTACCAAAAAATCCTGAAGGAGAATGTCCGGCCATCTGTTCGTCAACTCAAGCTGAAGCGATCTTGGGTGCTGCAACAGGACAATGACCCAAAACACACCAGCAAATCCACCTCTGAATGGCTGAAGAAAAACAAAATGAAGACTTTGGCGTGGCCTAGTCAAAGTCCTGACCTGAATCCAATTGAGATGCTATGGCATGACCTTAAAAAGGCGGTTCATGCTAGAAAACCCTCAAATAAAGCTGAATTACAACAATTCTGCAAAGATGAGTGGGCCAAAATTCCTCCAGAGCGCTGTAAAAGACTCATTGCAAGTTATCGCAAACGCTTGATTGCAGTTATTGCTGCTTAGGGTGGCCCAACCAGTTATTAGGTTCAGGGGGCAATTACTTTTTCACACAGGGCCATGTAGGTTTGGATTTTTTTTTCTCTCTAAATAATAAAAACCATCATTTAAAAACTGCATTTTGTGTTTACTTGTGTTATATTTGACTAATGGTTAAATGTGTTTGATGATCAGAAACATTTTATGTGACAAACATGCAAAAGAATCAGAAATCAGGAAGGGGGCAAATAGTTTTTCACACCACTGTATATCTAAGTATCTCTTTTTTTTGTCAGAGCGGCTTTGACATCATGGCTCAGGAGGCGCATACTAATTCAGCGTGAGCAGGAACACTCAAGAATAAAACTGAATAAAAACAATTCACATCCACAGTCATTCTCAGTCACGCACAACACTCACACCCATGTCCACAGTTTTCCCAGTCTTGTTTGCCCACAAGATCTGACACAGTTTTCAAATGAAGAGGGGGTATAACAAAATAAGTTTGTTTGTTATACCATGTCTTTATCTGAAAATGGCGTTAAATCCGGGAGGTGTGTGGGAGCTTGAACGTGAGAGAATAAAACTGGAAAAAAAAAATTCAACAAGTACTATAAATTTACAGATGTAAATCAAATGTATATTTTTATTGTATGATATAAACAATAAGAGTAGCTCACTTCTCAAAATGGTAAATTTGGGAAGTAGCTGATATCGAAATGGCAACCTCTTGATTGAAAGGCAGCAGTTCTTAGCATTTCATATCAACCGCCTACCGTAACCTGCTTTCTTTTTTCTTTGGTTAAATTCTTGAATAAAAGTGTACTTGTTTTGCTATACTTGTACCTTTTGTGAAATTGTTTATTTCATATTTGTATTTCAGGTTTCACACATACATTTCATGTCTACATTTTGACAATTATTAGTAACTAGCAAAATACCCGTGCTTCACAGTGGAGAAGTAGTGTGTTAAAGAAGTAATGAAAAAGAAAAGGAAACATTTTAAAAATAACGTAACATGATTGTCAGTGTAATTGTTTTGTGACTGTTATGAGTGTTGCTGTCATCAAGGATTTGATTATCATTATTTCTTTCAATCAGGTTCGTATTTGGAGGACATGTTGTTTTAAATTAAATATATTCAAATATATATATAAAATATAAATAATATGTGGAACTGTATTGAAGGAATTGGTGGTACAATCCATTTTAGAATTTAATTGTAAAATTAGTTTTTTGGTGATTAATTTTATTTATTAATGTGATAAGTACAAGGTGTAATATTGTGAGAAGGTTAAAATAGTACTGCAAAATCTGGGAACGATTATTATCTAAGTCACCCTTCTGATGCCGCTCAGTTTATTATTGAAGAAATCGCAGAATTACAAACTCCTAATAATAATAGCATAACTTAAATTATTTTGATTGCTTATTGTTCAAGTGGCTATTCTTTTTAAAGAAAACATATTCATATTTTAATCTATTCATTTATATTAGTCATCAGAATGGAGTATATGAACTTTAATGTTTCAAGTCCATGGGGATCAGTAAGCTTCACATTTTGGTAATGTTCGTTCATGCTGTAATTTATTATTTGTAGTTTGAGAGAAGTATTAACTACTTTCATTTCACCGTGGTGAATTGCTTTTTTGTTCTTAACTGGTAATAACTGAAATTCACATTTGTAACACCTGTTAATTAAAATTATCCAGAACCCTATAATTCTCTTCTTCTCACAACCTAGGGAAAAGCTTTATGAACAGGACTCCACCTTCTTTACCCTTGAAGGGTTCAATAAAAATCTGGAAATATTCCACGTTAGAGCTTTTGAGTTAAGTCACTTTTAATTAGCTAGCATATGGCTCACTGTGCTCCATAGAAATTGCTGAACAATCTCATACTGATATTTTTATTAACATTATCTGTTAGGTTTGTGAATTTAATAAGCTAATTTAGCTGTACAAACACTTTACAACATAATGTGAAGCCACATATTGCCATATACCTTGCATGTCAAATGAAATTTAATTAATCATTAGAACTTAGTTTGCTGTTTCATTTTTTGTATTATTATAATACTTTGATTATTTCCAGATATTAAACTAATTCAGAGATGTAGCGTTTACCACAGTTTTATCATCTTTTTTGTTATTTTTTAGCGTATAATTTAGCATTTAGGGATAATGTTTGTATTTCAAGCAAAACTATATTTGTTTGATTTATTGGTGATTTTTTTTGACTCCTTTTTAATCTTGAAAACATAGTATATGTGTATTGTAGATGAAAATGGAGGTGTTCAGTATTATAGGGTAATCAAAAACTTTTTAAGCTTGATTTATTAGGAGACAAAGCACAAATACGAAATACTTTTTTTCCTTAGCATAACTGCTGTGAACAGTAATACACCTGTTACAAAGTTAACAACATTTCTGTCATAAGCAAAAACATTTTTCTTGTTTTACTTTTTTCATTTGTTATGTCTTGTGCAGTCAGTTTTCTGTAGAGGACCTGAAGCTGCCTGTGACGCATGGTGCATCCCACACATACAGTCTTTCAGATTTGGGGATTGTTGGTAGTCACACATAGCTACTGTAAGTCTGGAGAATAAGATGAGTGTAGAATTTCTGCAGATCCACAATTTCATGGATAAGCCTTTGTGTCCTAGGCATTGCTATAAAGCTAAGGGGACGGTTAGCAGCTTTTCTTGTTGGTTTTTCCTGCTTTTGCTACCTCAAATGCTATAACATCCACCCATCCATCCATTATCCAACCTGCTCTATCCTAACAACAGGGTCACGGGGGGTATGCTGGAGCCAATCCCAACCAACACAGGGCGCAAGGCTGGAAACAAACCCCGGGTTTTGATTCTTATTCTGACCATGGGTCATACTTTGTCTAAGTTTTAGCCCCAGTTATTAAAATGATTCTTTAATTTTTTTCCCAGTACAGATTCATTACCTGAAGAATCTTACTGCATCGGCTAATGTGGTGATAAAGCACTTTGAGCTACTGTTTGTATGAAAATGTGCTATATAAATAAATGTTGTTGTTGATAATTCATTTTATTAGACATTTTGGGCACCTTGTGTTCACAGACTTTGCTCATCTTTTATTATTCAGGAAGAATGGATTGAACTGACCTAACTAACCTCTGTAATGTGTATCTCAATGATTCCAATTACAGTTTTCTTTAAGTTGGCAACATTGCTTTTGTTGCAATGTCCATGCCTAGGGTCATCTTTGAGAGAAATCCTGCCACAATGGGATTCTGCAGACCATCCCTTTTTTACTTTGACATAAAAAAGGGACAGATTTGGGACATGCGTTAACATACTAGTGTCAGCCTGATACTTTAATTTGTGGTATAAAAGAAACACTAATTCATGTAAAAAAGAGAGGTGGGGCTCTGCAATAACAGTCCCTGTTTAATTAATGGCTGTCAGTTGGGGTGTTTAAAGACCCACTGGTGCTGTCAAGTCAACTTTATTTGCCATCACACCATATACTGAATACACAGACTAAATAATGTGTCTTTAGGAACACATTGCAACACATTACAAACACAACAACAACAAAATAAGTTTAGTTGCAGTTATTGCTGCAAAGGGGGGTAACACCAAATACTGAAAGCAAAGGTTCACATACTTTTGCCACTCACAAATATGTAATATACAATCATTTTCCTCAATAAATAAATGACCAAGTATAATATTTTTCTCTCATTTGTTTAACTGGTTTCTCTTTATCTACTTTTAGTACTTGAGTGAAAATCTGATGATGTTTTAGGTCATATTTATGCAGAAATATAGAAAATTCTAAAGGGTTCACAAACTTTCAAGCACCACTGTAGGAACGAAAGGAAGAGCCTATATACTTTGTAGTACAGGAGTTGTTTTACAGTTTTTACAAAACATTCAAATATCAAACTGATATTGTTGCATTAAATATGGTTTTATTTTTATTTATTTTCTCTTTAGCTCTTGCCTCTAATACTGCTGTGTAGAAATGGATACAAACAATGGCAGCTCTTTTCCCAGTTTCACACAACTCGAGGACTTCCTTGAAAAGCATGACTCCAAATTTGTGTGGTTACTGGTTGGTAAGTTTTTTTTTTGGTTTTATTATTATCATTATTTTACCTTTGGTACTGTTTTACCATCAAACTTTTGTTGCTTTGTAAGGTCCCTTTGTTAATTTTTACTGATTATGTTAGTTGACCCATCTTCATAAAGAGTAATGTGGTGTAGGTTAGTTTTGTAAGTGTATCGTTTAATGATACACAGTGTTTAAATTTTATATTGCCTTGGTGGAGAGATTGAGAGAGAGAGAGAAATGGAGGATGTTTTTTGTGACATATCTACTTCATAGACTTTAATTGGAGCAATTGAACAATTTTCTGTAATTGTTTTGTTGTTGGGATATTTAGGTACCCTGGTAATGGCTTCATAAGAAATGCAGGAGATTGACTTCAAAATGATAAAAGACGAATGGGTCAAAAATAGGTTAAATGAGTTTTGTAATTGCTGTCAGTCAGCATAGTGAGCAATGGGAAACAGTTCCATAAAGTTGTACTTGGACCTCTGTTGGATTCTGGGTTAGAGTTTATTCTTTGTGGAGTCTGTGTGAGTTCTTTCCATGGTTTACATACATGCTGTCAAATGAACTGGCAATTCCAAATACCTGTGAAATGAATGTGTTCCATAAGAAAGACTTCTGTCTCATAATTTTTGCCTCTCACCTTCTTTTGCTAGGGTAAGCTTTATATTAAAAATTAAAACATTAATTTATTCAATTGGAGTGAATCCAGTTTGGGTGTTTAGAAATAGATTTGTTGGTGCTGTTCATGGGTGGAAAACTAATATATCAAATATCAGTTCTATTCATAAAATGTATGTAAAAATGTAAAAAATAGGGATGAGGGGGCTGAGGAGTAGCATATTGTAGCAGAAAGGAGCATAGCCTTTAGTAAGTGTGCCTTTCATACACAACAGTAGCATATTGGATGGTAGAAATTTATCACAGATACATTAAACAAAATGTATCTGGAATGGTTGCTACAATACTTTGTAGCAGTCTATCAAAGATTCTTAATACAAAGTCACCAGTAAATCTTAGCAGTCCTTTTGCTGATGATGGACACTGAAGATCACTAGTCTAAGTGTTTTCTCTGGGTTTGACTTGTTTTTATTTGTCTTCACTTTTTCCCCCTACCACCAACCTTTTGCAAGGGCTTGTTATAATTACTTGCTTTGTGATTTCGCTGTTGCTTCTGTGTATGCCCCATCCAGTGTGTCCATCTCTGTGTATTTCTTTCATTGATTGAATAAAGGACACCCAAGTAATGCCAGATGTTCGTCAGAGTAACACACACTGACACTAGATACCGAAAGACACTATTCCATGAATGTCTTCTTGTCATATTGGTCATGTTTCTCTTCTGTAAAGGAGGAGATTTTAAGTTGGTAGGTTAATTGATTTCGCTCCTTGCTTGGCTTTTCATTTATCTGCAGCACATAAAATGAGCATAATTGTATTTGACATGTGATTAAGTCCTTACAATGTCCTACATTCCCAGGTGAACCGTATGTATCCATTTAATGTGCCAATTTACTGTTCCTGAAAATGCTTTTGATAATTGACCACTTATTTTATTTGAACAGCGGTTATTTTTGTCTGCTACAAACATATCTATCAGAAAATAATAATGAAAGAAAATGGTGCACAAGGAGATAGCACGAATAGGTAAAATCATGCAGAATACTTGTCTATACAATGTTAACAAAACATACGCACTATTTATAAGCTGTGTTGTGTTTTGAAAGCAGTACAGTAGTCACGAATGAAAGTAATATCTGCTTACTTACTCTTACCAGAAGGTCCAGTGATAGACAAAAATGAGCACTCAGTGGTTCTGGTGTTTTGGATTTGAAGCCAAGTTGTGTGATTAATAGTGATTAGTCTAGAAATGGACAAGAAGAAAGTTAATTATGATGAACATTTTTTAGAGTGTAAGCTCTTCTTGACCCAGAATTGAATTGCACGTTTTTCAAAATGCTGATGTTAATTCCTTTCCAGAGTTTCAAAAAGAAAGAGCAGGTTATAGACAGATCTGTGGTTTTAACTCTAAAATCATGGTGTTAACCAGTGTGCCTTGGAAATATTAAGATTTTAAACTTTTTGTTCATGTCTGCCAACAATTCTGTTATATGTATACAAAGCTTCTTCTGTAATTTATATTTATCAATTTAAAATACCATAAATGGATTACATTTTAATTTCTATGTAATGTCTTAAAAAATCTGGTGCTAATTAACCAAAAGTGTATACATTATTTTTTGTTTAACATTTAAAGAAAAATACTGAATTTTGGCTTCACTGAAATATTTACAGTATTTTTGTAAATATGAGTTATAAACCTCACATTTTGTTTTCTTTGTCATTATGTAGACTAAAGATACAAGCTTTATGAAGTCACATAATTCATTTTGGACTGTGTTTTAGAGGATTTTAATCTGATAAATATTTGTTTGTTTTGAGTTACTAAACAAAGAATCCCTATTGCAGAGTAAAGAATATGAATTATTTTTTGTTATGGTTGATATTTGATTATGTAAATTTAGGCAATATATGCAAGTATTTATGATGTATCTTGACATACTAATTATGTTTTCCTTCTACAGCTACCATTTTGTCCTGTGGATGGATTATTTATTTAACTTATTATAATTCAAGGAATGTTGGACTGATCTTAACACTAATTTTAAACAGATTTTATAAAAATGGCTATATCCATATAGGTAAGTGTGTTGAGTTTGTTCTCCTTTAAATTAGTTTACAGATTTGACCAACTATGAAATGTTGTGTTATTGTCTGTTTTAAGTGTTTTTGTTTGTATCACAACACAGTTTAACAGACTTACTAAATATGACACAGTGAGTTAAAAGATAGAACTGAACTGACAGTTTCTGGTTTATTGTGCAAGTAATCACTGTGTATATATCATTGGCTCCATTTGGGACTGGCTGTTTGGCCGTACGTTAAATTGGCTGTATGTAAGACGCCAACAAACCTTAAAGAGCTCTCTAAGAGTCAGAATATATTCAAGCCTCTTCGAAACAGTGGTAGTAATAATAATGACAGATTTCTACTATTTGCAATGTTTTTTATCTTCTTGATGAAACAAAATGAGAACAGGGTGAAACACCTGTACTGATTGGAACAAAAAAAATGCATGCCAGCTGCGTGAGGTGCAACTTCAGAAAAATGCTGCATGGAATGTACAGTCAGTGCTTCGAAGATTGCAACTTTGTAAGTGCAGTGCCATTTTTATTTTGCTTACTGCTAGTTTGTGGCAATTTGTTGGCTGCAGCATCAGTGCCACCCTTCATAGTATATTTTATGGTGGATTCTTTTACTGCATGACTGTGCTATTGGATTAGCAACTATGGCAATTAACAGATTTTTAAACAATTCTTCAGTACCCTGAAAGTAACTGTTTAACTTCGGATCTCTGGTTTACTGTTGATTTGTGCTGGGACTATGAAGAATCCATTGCATCAAGCAAAAGCTGACTTCCTTTTCCCAGAAAATGAAAAGTTACTGCCATATTTCTGATTGTCTTTTTCATTTTTGTAAAGCTTTAATAGCATGTCAGTGTTGACAAAGTTTTGGTTGTCTGCTGACTTGCCACACAATATCTGAAACCATGAGCAAAACTCAAAAAATTATTTAGGTCACGTGTGTTACATATTTGCTTCAACTGTAAAGGAGGGGAAAAAAAAAAAAAATAGGGACTCAGTTTGGTTTAGACCTATATTTATTCCTTGACCAACTACTACCATCTGCAGCACTGAATTGGCATCTTGTGCTGCAAAGTATCAAAGCTGGATGCTGCACAGCCCACCTGTCATCCACCAAAACCAAGTATATCTTATTTTTTTTTTTGTTACAGGCTTTTTGCAAGCTGCTTTGAATTAGAGTGCCTGCTAAATAATAATAATGAGAAAGAAATGCCCCTCCTCGAACCACCACCTTATCGTGGTGAAGGGGTTTGCATGTCCCAAAGATCATACGAGCTCTGTTGTCCGGGGCTTTATGCCCCTGGTAGGGCCACCCAAGGCAAACTGGTCCTAGGTGAGGGATGAGACAAAGAACGGTTCAGTAGACCTTCTATGATGAATAAAAAATTTGGACGGTGTTTTCACTCGCCCGGACGCGGATCTCCGGGGCCCTCCCTCTGGAGCCATGCCTGGAGTTGGCGCTCGATGGTGAGCGCCTGGTGGCCGTGCCTGCATCCATGGGGCTCGGCCAGGCACAGCCCGAAGAGGCAATGTGGGTCCCCCGTTCCCATGGGCTCACCACCTATGGGAGGGGCCAAGGAGATTGGGTGCAGTGTGAGTTGGGTGGTGGCCAAAGGCGGGGACCTTGGCGGTCCGATCCTCGGCTACAGAAGCTGGCTCTTGGGACGTGTAATGTCACCTCTCTGAAGGGGAAGAAGCCTGAGCTAATGCACGAGGTCGACAGATTCCGGCTAGATATAGTCGGGCTCACCTCGACGCACAGCTTGGACTCTGGAACCAATCTCCTTGAGAGGGGCTAGACTCTCTACCATTCTGGAGTTGCCCCCGGTGAGAGGCGTCGAGCAGGTGTGGGCATACTTATTGTCCCCCGACTTGCAGCCTGTACTTTGGGGTTTACCCCGGTAGACAAGAGGGTAGCCTCCCTCCGCCTTGTTGTTTGTGCGTATGCGCCGAACAGCAGTTAGGAGTACCCACCCTTTTTGGATTCCCTGGAGGGGGTGCTAGAGGGCATACCTTCTGGGGACTCCCTCGTACTGCTGGAAGACTTCAATGCTCACGTGGGCAATGACAGTGAGACCTGGAAGGGCGTGATTGGGAGGAATGGCCCCCCGATCTGAAACCGAGCGGTGTTTTGTTATTGGACTTCTGTGCTCGTCAAGCACAGGGGTGTTCATATGTGTACTTGGCACCAGGACACCCTAGGCCTTAGTTCGATGATTGACTTTGTGGTCGTGTTATCGGACTTGCGGCCACATGTCTTGGACACTCGGGTGAAGAGAGGAGCGGAGCTGTCAGCTGATCACCACCAGTTGGTGAGTTGGCTTTGATGATGAGGGAGGATGCCGGTCAGGCCCGGTAGGCCCAAACGTGTTGTGAGGGTCTGCTGGGAATGTCTGGCAGAGTCCACTGTCAGAAGTAGCTTCAACTCCCACCTCCGGCTGAACTTCGACCACGTCCCGAGGGAGGTGGGGGACGTTGAGTCCGAATGGACTATGTTCCTTGCCTCTATTGTTGAGGCGGCAGACTGGAGCTGTGGCCGTAAGGTGGTCGGTGCCTGTTGTGGCGGCAATCCCCGAACCCATTGGTGGACACCGGCGGTGAGGGATGCCGTCAAGCTGAAGGAGTCCTACCAGACCCTTTTGTCCTGTGGGACTGTGGAGGCATTCTGGTCCACCGTCCGGCATCTCAGGAGGGGGAAGCAGTGCAGTGTTAACACTATATATGGTGGGGATGGTGCGCTGCTGACCTCGACTCGGGACGTTGTGGGTTGGTGGGGGGAGTACTTTGAAGACCTCCTCAATCCCACCAACATGCCTTCCAATGAGGAAGCAGAGCCTGGGGTCTCGGAGGTGGGCACCCCCATCTCTGGTGGCAGGACCCAGGGGTGGATGAGATACGCCCGGAGTTCCTCAAGGCTGTGGATGTTGTAGGACTGTCTTGGTTGACATGTCTCTGCAACATTGCATGGACATCGTGGACAGTGCCTCTGGATTGGCAGACCGGGGTGGTGGTCTTCCTCTTTAAGAAGGGGTACCGGAGGGTGTCTTCCAACTACAGAGGGATCACACTCCTCAGCCTCCCTGGAAAAGTCTATTCGGGGGTCCTGGAGAGGAGGGTCTGTCGGATAGTCGAACCTCGGATTCAGGAGGAACAGTGTGGTTTTCGTCCTGGTCTTGGAACAGTGGACCAGCTCTACACCCTTAGCAGAGCCCTGGAGGGTGCATGGGAATTTGCCCAACCAGTCTACATGTGTTTTATGGACTTGGAAAAGGCGTTCGACCGTGTCCCTCAGGGAATCCTGTGGGGGTCCTTCGGGAGTATGGGGTACCAGACCACCTGATAAGGCCTGTACAACCGATGTCAGAGCTTGGTCCGCATTGCTGCCAGTAAGTTGAACCTGTTTCCAGTGAGAGTTGGACTCCGCCAGGGCTGCCCTTTGTCACCGATTCTGTTCATAACGTCTTTGGACAGAATTTCTAGGCACAGCCAGGGTGTTGAGGGGGTCCGGTTTGGTGAACTCAGGATTGGGTCACTGCTTTTTGCAGATGATGTTGTCCTGTTTGCTTCATCATGCCGTGATCTTCAGCTCTCTTTGAATTGGTTCGCAGCTGAGTGTGAAGCGGCTGGGATGGGAATCAGCACCTCCAAATCCGAGACCATGGTCGGAAAAGGGTGGAGTGCCCTCTCAGGGTTGGAGGCAAGATCCTGGCCCAAAAGGAGGAGTTCAAGTATCTCGGGGTCTTGTTCACGAGTGAGGGAAGAATGGAGCGTGAGCGTGATGCGGGCTCTGCATCGTTCTGTCGTAGTGAAAAAGGAGCTGAGCCGTAAGGCAAAGATCTCAATTTACCAGTCAATCTACGTTCCTACCCTCACCTATTGGCATGAGCTATGGGTAGTGACCGAAAGAACAAGATCACGAATACAAGCGGCTGAAATGAGTTTCGTCCGCAGGGAGTCTGGGCTTTACCTTAAAGATAGGGTGAGAAAGTCAGTCATCCGGGAGTGGCTCAGAGTAGAGCCACTGCTCCTCTGCATCGAGAGGAGTTGGTTGAGGTGGCTCGGGCATCTAATCAGGATGCCTCCTGGACGCCTCCCTGGTGAGGTGTTCCAGGCACGTCCAACCAGGGGGAGGCCCCGGGGAAGACCCAGGACATGCTGGAGGGACTGTGTCTCCCGGCTGGCCTGGGAACACCTTGGGATTCTCCCAGAAGAGCTAGAAGAAGTGGCCGGGGAGAGGGAAGTCTGGGCCTCTCTGCTCAAGCTGCTGCCCCCGTGACCTGACCTCGGATAAGGGGAAGAAGATGGATGGATGGAGAAGGAAATGCTTAAAAATGAATGCACTACATCTTGTATTGTAATTAATGATCTAATTTGCATAAAAGAGAGATGGGCCACTAGGAACAAAAAACAGCATAGCTAGGGAAAAGAAAAAATGATTTAAAACTACATTCAGTGTTTTTGAGCAGTCTGAAGTCATTTTTGCATTGGTTTCTTATATTTATTACAGAGAGAAAGGCAGCAGACCTGGCTCTGCTTTCTCTTTGATTTCATATCTTTGTTCTCACAGTGAACATTGTCTTCATGAAAGGCTGTGTTTTCAAGTGTGGCATTTGTTTGAAAGCTGAAGGTTACATGTATGTCATTTAAGGAGCACTACACAAGTCATATACGAGAACTTTAAGAAAAAATTAAAGTATTAAATATAGTAAAAAATATATAGTAAATATACACAGTTCATAGTTTTTAACTTACAAGAGAATTTTTCTGAATATACACTCATTTTTGTTATTAATATTTAAACCTAAATTTTTGGCTAATTTGAAAGCCTTAGTTTGCATATTAATTTATCTTGCTAAGTTCAGTGGGAAAGCAATGTCTTTTATTTTGTAAAATCAGAAAAAAAAATAGTGTGTCATGATTCAAATGTTTCTCCACAATTTGGCAAGAGTTCATTGTTATGTTTTTTTTTTTTTTTTTTTTTTTAAATAAATTGTTACTTTAATACATTCTAAGAGACTTAACAATAGTGCTATTTGTTTACATAACGCTATGAACTTGCATTTTAATTTTTTTGTAAGGAGATTGTGTATTTTCATTGATTATTTTCAATATATATGATACTGTCTTTCTATTATAAAAAGAAATCCTGGAATGCAAAAGCAAGGCGACGATACATGATTTTCTCCGAAGATCTCAAAAGACATTTAAAAGACCCGCGAGACAAAAGAGACTTGCCATGGAGCTTCTCGCGGGGACCGTACACATAACACTTGGTGCCAAGAGACTGTGCCAGGACCGTCCCGCGGGGACGTGGAACATGAGATTCTTGCAAGACACGCCCTACTCACAAATTATATCATACAAGAGCACATGCATCAATAAACAGTCAGTCGTGTAAAAGCATGTAGTGCACACCCATCCTGTGCTCTCAACACATATAAAGCGTATAAGGACAATACGGAGAATAGACGCCCAAAGGCGTTGGAGAGATAAAAAGGCAGATAAGAGATTATGAAACCAGTAAAATTCGAAAGTATTGCAGCGTCCCAGCCACGTTGCATCCTTTTTGGTGTTAAGTGACTGTTTGGTTCAATTGAGGGAGGGCGGAGTATAGCACGGAAGACTGATAGCGGGGTATTGATTGATGTGGTAAGAGGGGGCGAAACGCGGGGGATGAGGGATTGGAGAGGGTGCTAGAAAGTTGTGTTTGGGATTACGAAGTCGGCGATTGTTCAAGTAAAACTTTTGTGACACTATCATGTCAGTCGCTACAGTATCAAAGAAAAGATAGAAAAGATAGCATCACCCCAAAACAAAAGGTGATTAATCATCAGAACCAGGTGTAATTGAAAAAAGAGCAGGACAAATCGAGGTCAGAAATAAAAGGCAAAGAGTAGAGTCTTTTCACATTTGCATTTATGATCACGGAGAAGCAATGCAAATTTTAAAAGGCAAAAAGAAAGCAATGTATTTATTCAGTGTTTAACATTACACACCAATGGAGATCGTGATATGCCATTCGTATTAAAATGTTTACAATTTACTGTGAGAATAGCTTTTGCTATGACAATCAATAAATCACAGGGGCAAACATTAGAAAAAGTCGGATTATTTATTAGAGAAACAGAGACAATATTCACTCACGGGCGGTTATACGTTGCATAGTCACAATTTGTCTACAAAAAATATTGTTTTTAATGAAGATTTAAAGTAAAAGTGCAAATAATGAAATTGAAACCATTCCAAAGAAAAAAAAAATTTAAATTGTATATCCGATTAACCAAACAGGGGTTGGCGAGCGAAGTGAGCAGGGGGTTGAAGCCCCCTAGTATTCTTTAAACTCAACAAAACTTAAAAATAAAAATATCACAATAAGCAAAGGTGTGTTTCCTGTTGCCAGTGGATTTAAGAATTGTTGCTTAGAGATTCACTCTAGATTTTAAAAAATTATCCAGCTCCCTCACATTAATGTTTTGTCCTGATTCTTTTCCATTTCTCTGTTGAACTTGAGATGCCAGATTTACTGCTGTTTTATTTTAAACCTGTTTAGCATTCATTCTTGTAAACAAAATCTGTTTTTGTTCTCATCAAACACAATGTGAAAGATCTGCCATATTTATTGATTTCCTTATTAATTTAGCAGCTTTAAAGTTGACCTTTCAAGAGCATTTTCAGTTTTGGGAAAGCATTCCTAGCTACCTTAACCAATGCATTTTGTTTGAAGGCTGCTTGCTTGATGTGTAATTCTTAAAACAGAATAGAAATGAAAAATACGTATTAGGTTGCATGTGTTATATTTTTAGCTGCACCTGTAATGGAGGAAAAGAATCCTGATTATTTTAATTCTGTATGTTGTTCACCCTGCTATAAAAATATATGAAGTTGGGCTGCTCTTAAGCTGTTTTCTTTCTTTCTTCTGACTTGTTTTAAATTTTCACTGTGTTTGATTTTTTTACTTAGTAGCAGAATTGTTAAATTGCTGTTAATAAAACTGTTCGCCAAATAAAAAAAATATAAGGAAGGTGAAATACGTAAAAACTGTTACAGTGAAACACCTAGTATATTCACAAACTGTTTGTGAAATTTAAATAGACTCCCCGTACCTCGACCCATATAAAATAAAATGGGCCGTCTTTTGCACCCAAGAAACAGAAAGGCACATGGCAGATCAGAGGGCTGGAGGAGGGGCATATCACTTTCCATGGACAGAAAATCACATTTTTTTTTGAGGTGTGTCAGTGCACCATGTGCGAAAAAGTTAAAATATTAATCATTACGAAGCATGCAAAGGCATATTCTATACAAACATACATGTAGTAGGACATAGACCTTTTAACCCACATTAGATTATATTGGAATCCTTACTTATTTTTAATATGAATATTCAAACCTTAATTTTTGTATAATTTGACAACCTTATTATAAATGCAATATTACATGAAAAGTATTTTAAACTGATAAGATCATAGTCTTAGTAGCTTTATTCTCTGGGCAAGGATTAACTTGCTTGATATTTGATGAAATCCATACTTTAAGTTCAGTTTTGAAGTTAATTAGCCTAAAATGAAACATATCAGCATTGCCATATAAATGTATAGCACTGAAGAAAACTCTTTTCTTTGTTTCATTGTATATTTTTGTTACTAAAACTCGTCTTCTTTCCACAGGCTCCTTTTCTTTTTCTGTCTTATCTGGAAAAGTTATGTTCAGAGATATTTATTTAATCAATGAAGATCTATCTGTCAGGTAAGTATGTCTATATGTGAATATTTTAAAATTAATGCCTGCCCACAAAATGTAGTACAATCAATAACTCACATTGTGTAGTATTTTGTTTTAATTGTTTTGCAAGTTGTACTACAGTAAAAAATGCCACTTGACTCATTTACACTGCAAAGTCATTAGTAAAGTTCAGAATGAGACCTTCTCTTCCAAAATACTAATATTAATTAAAGTTGTTCATCCTTAAGAAAGGAATTTTTATTTGGTCCCATAATAGGAAAAAAAAAGAACATTATTGGATATGCTGATTGAGCACCCATATATTCAATGTTTGAATTTTTTGGAATATTTTTTTTCTTTCTAGTACTATCAGAAGTGTGTTTTTTTTTTTTTTTTTTTTTTTTTAAATGACAGACACGGGAAAGATTAGTTTTGCAATTAAGGTTAAATCCTCTTTGAATTAGGCAGAAACACTTGTGTTATTTATCCACTGAGAGAAGTATTTTTAACATTCTTAACTCATATCCTGGAGACACATTTTTTACAGTGTATTACATTGCTACATTAGGTGATCCTTGCCTAAAATGTATGCTTATTACAATTAAACTGAATAAAATATTTGTTTTTACTTCACAGCATACACAGGCAAAACAAAAATATTAAAACCATTTATTTATTTACTTACTTTACTAACTTCCTTTCTGTTGACACCTGGGACTGTTAATTGTTACAGATTTTGCCTTTTAATAAAGGTCCAATAACAGATTGATAATTCATGTGAAAAAATTATAGAGAAGGGGTAAACTTAATTATAAATGTCTTCCACAGTTTAGAACATGCTATTATTTATTTAGTACTGGAGGTGGGTTCTGACAATGTTGGTTCAGAGATTTGCCCACTTATTTAAACTCCAGCACTTTTGGGATTGCTGCCCAAAAAGGTGAGTTTCCCAGTACATAACCAAGAAATTTCATGATTCAGCACCCTGGAATCATTTTTTTTTTTACCTTGGTCTGTCAGATATCATTGTACCAAGTTTAGGTGTCATATTCCGTACCATTTCAAAGTTATACTGTGGCATGTTTTTTCCTTGTTTAAAAACATGTAGTCTCTTGCATATAAACAATCTCTCAAAACAAGTATTGCAGTTGTATTTGCGTATTATTTATTTAAGAAAAAATCTACATACAATCAAACACACACACAATGTTTCACTCTGAAGCAACAAGTAAACAATTTCTAGGTAAGTACTGTATGTATAAGTTCATATTCATCTAAACCTTTACCTTAAAAATGATTTTTCATGCCAGTACTAATTTCTCTTTACAGCTATATCCAGAGAAGCATTTTGTACTGTAATTCACACATCCTCTCCTGCCTTCTTTTGCAGGTGGTCTATAAACGTTTAGTATGTTTTTTATTTATTTATTTTGTTGTTCTTGCTTTTTTTTTGCCACATTTCACATCTGAAATTAATTTCTTTCAGACCTTGGTTTCAGGCTGGGGACAGTGCCTTTTCTGGGTGTACTGCAGGAAACAGCCCTGGACAGGGACCCCCAGAGCTTGTTATATACACATACCACATATACACATGTAAAACAGTGTTTCTCAGCCACTTTTGTGTTGCAAGCACATGAGAGTTGTTCATGGTGTAATCCCACCAGTGTATAGATTGACAATGCCTTGCAATATATTTTATCCCTTGTGTAATTGTACATGCTTCAACCTCCACCCTCCCCAAAAGGCTGGTCTACAGTTTTTAGTGTGATGGTGTGTAAAGATGACCTGTCACACAAGTGATTTATTTCCTGCGTATTATGCAGAAATGTGAAATGCATTGATGTCTATAATTGGTCAGTTGTACTAAATTACAGGAAAAACGTGAAGGTCCACTCTCCAGTGGTAATGAGCCTTTCATCGTAGGTGAGATCTTTGATAAAAGCAGATTCACTCAGCTGTGATGTGCTGCTCGCCTTGGCATATATGTGTTCAAGTCATATATTTTAATAATGAAAGAGAGCATAAAAAATGGAAACTTATGATTTGTTTTTTAATTGACATGTGGGTTTATTGCAATGTACACAAACAACTTTGAAATTTGATTGTGTCCCTTTTGCATTAGTGGTTAAATTCTGTCATCCAATCTGTAAAATACTGGTAGCCTAAAATTATTTCTCTCTGTCCTTTCGTAATATCTCACTTTATGCAGTGCTTAAATAATATACATTATTAGAAGAATAAGTTCCTTAAAATTGTTTGTCCACTCATTTACTATTGTATTTCTTTTAACTTTTTAGAATTCAAGATGGGTTTCTCATATTTCGTTGGTGGAAGATGTATAATCCCAAACAAAAGCTACATGGTAAGCAATAAGCATCAATACCTCTCTCCACCCCCCTTTCAATTAAGGTGTTTTAGTGTGTAAGACTTAATAGACCAACAAATTTGTGCTTTGCTAAATGGTACACTTATTTACAGAGATGTATGTTGAGTTATGAAACCTGATACTTGCGTAGATAAAGATTTGGTGTAACATTATTAAATATGTAGTTCTTTTTCATCTAAAGAGGGTTTAAAAATTAGTTAATTGGAATATTCTTCCTCAGCACGAGAACAAAGAGGCTGTAAGTTAACTTTAAAAAGAATTCATTAAACAATTGTTTAAAATAAACCAGTTGAATTATATGGAAATCACACAATAGGATAACTGAACCTCTAGCCATGGTAAGTTCACAATTAAAGTATGTTCACCTTACAATACCAAAAATGTCATTTTCTCAGTTAAGATGCTAACTCTGGTTACATGCACTGAACTGAAAAGTGGAAGAAAGAACTACTACTTTATCCGTCTTTCATTGATTCAGCTGTGTCCTCAATTTTGTTAGTTATTTTTATTTACCCTCCTCCTGAGGCCTACTAGCTTTTATTGTTTATGTAATTACTATGCTTTAAAGTTAAGCTTGACATTTTACATATATTTGTTGTTTTACTTCAGTTTGCACTTTTTTGTTTTTATGCTTTGTAGCATTTTGGATTTAATAAAAGCATGTTATAAACAAAAAGTAATAAGGATGCAATTCTTTGCTATCCTACTCACTCTGTGCTAAGTCTGTTTTCCAAACTGAGGTTAGGCCATAGGTCTGCTAGTATCAAGACCTTGTGGCTCAAAAACATTTTTTTACCCTTTAACAGTCTGTCTTCTCAGCTGTAGCATCAGCTGTTGTTAAAATAAATAAACTGCACAATAACATTCATTAAACGTCCAACAATATGATACTTAGTAATACAAGTATTTTGTTCTCTGTTTGTACTATTTTGCACTTTTTTGTTGTATTCTATATGGGTGTCCTGTACTTTGTTTCATGTGCTCGAGTAGAAAAATTGATTTCCTATGTACATCTGTACAAAAGGCAAATAAAGAATTTCAGTCCCTGTTAGTATTATTAACTGGTAAGTGAAAGGCTTAATTAATGTTAACATAAAACATATTTTCAAAATCGCCCCAAAATCTGAATCCATTCTAAAGCAATGAAAAATATCCTCTTCACAACTGCGTTCTCTGAACTATTTTAAAGATTGTATAATCCAACATTTCCCAAACTGTACTTGGAGTTCCATGAGGCAAGAACAGGTACACTGTGAAAAATTGAAATTAACAATTTAAAAAAAATTAAAAGGTAAATATGAATTTGAATATATAGGTGTGCATATTTTGTTCTTTATTTGATTTTTGTATTGCAATTTTTTACTTTAGTTTTGGCGATTTGGGTAATCTATAATTAATTATATTATGAATCCTTAAAAATTTAGACATTCTTTTTTCCTTTGTTTTATTCTGAAAGTTGTCTTCATTTCAGCAATGTGTATAAAAAAAAGCCTATGTTGCCAATTGTGATTGTACTCATTCAGCATGACAGTGGTTATGTTGTTTCTCTCTGTGAACTCTCTCCACGTGAGATTTTACTGCTGACTGCTACAAGAACTGTCCAGTGCACAGAGCCAATGATATTGCATGTGTTTTTAGCTTAGTTCAAGTGCTTGAAATGAAATAGTTGTGTGATATGAACTGTCTTCATAATTACAAAATGACTCCTGTAGCAGTGAAGAAATTCCATCCATCCATTATCCAACCCGCTATAGCCTAACTGCAGGGTCATGGGGGTCTGCTGGAGTCAATCCCAGCCAACACAGAAGGCAAGGCAGGAAACAAACCCCAGGCAGGGCACCAGCCCACCGCAGGGCGCACACACGCCCACACTAGGGACAATTTAGAATTGCCAGTGCACCTAACCTGCATGTCTTTGGACTGTGGGAGGAAACTGGAGCACCCGGTGGAAACCCACGCAGACACGGGGAGAACATGCAAACTCCAAGCAGGGAGAACCCGGGAAGCGAACCCAGGTCTCCTAACTGTGAGGCAGCAGCACTACCCACTGCACCACCATGCCGTCTAGTGAAGAAAATAGTACATTTAATACATAGTTAAACGTGATTAATTGCATAAATATTTATTTTGATGTTTTCAGTATTTCAAAATGTTTACTAAAACAACTGACCATGGATTTGTAACTGAAAAAAGCCACTTTTGAAATAAGAAGGAGGTACTTCTAATAGTACATCTACGGTTGATAAAACCAAAGTTAATATTGTCACTTCCTCCCTTACAGAAAAGAAAAAACAACCACAATCTTTTATTCCTCAGAAACCAACAGTGAAAAAAACAGATTCAAACTTGACTTTTGGCTTTATATGTGTTAGAATTAGGGTAGATGATCTTGGCTACGAATAGCCGTACGCAGGTACACTAATCCAAAAAATTAATTATTAATTTAAAATTGTCCCTAATCAATCGCATGAGAATAAACTAATCAACAATAAACAACACTTATCACTTCTCATTAAGACCATTAGGACATATGGTCCCCAAGGCTTTTATCCATTCCATCTCTCTCTTTAATCTGTATGTTTTGGTCCAATAAGATTGTTGTTCAAGACCAAAAAATATTGGTCCATGATCGTCCTGTTGGAAATGTCTATATAACTCTACCTGCTTTGTTTGATTTTTCAGTTAACCTTAAGTGTTGAACACACCTTGCACCAATAGAGTTTTTTGTTTCACCTATATAAATCTTCCTACATTTTCTGCATTGTATCCCGTATATACAATTCACGGAGGTCTTTTGAAGGTCCTGAAAAATTGGCAATTCTACACCCGTATAGGGATTCTTAATGATTTTTTTATTTTCAAATGGAATCACCCAAGCACATTTATTCCTCCGCTTCTTTTTAGTGCATGAGGCCCTCACTAATAAATCCCTAAGTGTTTTATTCCGCCGAAACGCAGCCACTATTTTCCACTCCCTCCAATCCTTCTCCTGTATCTGAAATCCCAGAAAATTCTTTCTCAATTTTTCCACCACTATTCTGGCCTGTCCAGAAAATGTAAAAACCATAGGCAAAATTTTATCACATTTCCCCCTCCTGTCCCTTGCCCTACCCTGCTGTTCGAGATGTTCACTTCCATGTAACTCCTCCTCTCTATTCCGCTCCCCCTCTACTCTCCTTCTATTTCCCTCTTCCACGAACCCCTCAACCCTTTCATCTATATCCCCCAGTAATTCCTTTAATTCCCTATAATCTCCTACTGCCAACCTCCATCGTATCATCCATTCCTGTATTATTTCCCACCTCTGCTGTATATCTGGGCTTTCAAAATATCCAACCATTCTATTCACACACTCCTTCACTCCTATCTCACTTCCAATCTCTCCCTCAATAATATATACCCCAAAGCTGAGCACAGGGTCATACACCTCCCCCCCATACAGTTGGATATACCTCCCAGGATCACTATTGAGGAAGATCTTATTAACCTCAGGGACCCTCCCACTAACATTAAGTTTAGAGTTGTACAAGGGGTATCCCTCATTCTCAAAGCTAGAATCAATATATTTCCAGGGTATATTATTAACCTTAGGAACCCTCATATTATCATTAAGTTTAGGGTTGGGTGAGGGGTAGGCCCTATCCCCCATACCAAAAATGGAGATCTTATTAACCTCAGGGCCCCTCCCACTAATATTAAATTTAGAATTGGACGAGGGGTTCCCCCTATCCTCAATGCTAAAATCCCCATAGCTATGAGTTCCATAAACATCAGTAAGTGGAATATATGTGTTAGAGTTAAAGATTCTGTTGAGGTAGTCTATCATGTAAAATAAGATACTAGCAGTTTTTTTTGCCTCCTGCTAAATGTTGTAGGCACTTGGTAACCGATCATGATGAACACAAAGAAAAAGATTAAAGTTTTTCTAAGAAGCTTTGGGACTCATTGGAAAATTCTAAAGTTTCAATTCTTATACTTGCTAAATCTGACAATGAAAAAGCGACAATGGTATCCTTTCGTGCAATTTAACATATTGTGCTTAACAGTTGAAACTCGCACTAAGCCTTGTGCAAAAAAATATTGCAGAATGAAAGTTAAATGAGCTGTCTTATCAAAAAGTAGATGCGGTACAATTGTCAAATACTGTTGCATGCCATATTAAAGATATTTCTGACATAGTAGAAAAAGAGCTATTTTATTGAATAAAACTTTTACAGTGAATACAAGAGAAACATCTGACAGTTTTTTTTAGCACACAATATTAAAATTCATCCTTCAGTAAGAAACTAAAGTTCTTGATATCTTTGGAGGAGTAAAATAATTTTGACTGCTTCTATATGTTGATTTTTATAGAAATAAATGCTATCGTCCATTAAGAAATTCCTAGTACTATTTAACAGCACATACATGATTTGCAATCGCCTCTTTTGCAATATTTTCTTCAAACCCAATGATAATAATTTATAGTTATAGCTTAGCCCGTCGACTTCACTGCAAATAATTATGAAAGCCTGAGTAATTTATTGGTAACTTTAATATGAAAGAAAAGTATAAGAAACTTTTCATAATTTCTAGGCTTGCTCAAAATGAGAATTCCTCAATGTGTCAAAATGAGTAATTCAAGTATAACTTTCTTTTACCATGACCTGCTTGTGCGACACGATATTCATAAGCTGCAACTAGTGATGAGCAAACCCTGCAAAATTCACTCACCTCAAGTTTGGCAAAATCACAAAAGTGTTTGCAAACTTCACCAAACTCTGAGAAATACATTGAAGTTAATGGGGAAGGAGGAACTCAACTAGTTTTAAGTGGATTATAATGATTCAGTAGTGCAACCAAATTCAACCCCTGCCTGAGAGAAAGAGAAGATAGCCAAGAGCATGAGCAAAAAGAAATGGAGATGAAGATAAATGTCCTTTACCCCAATATAAATGCTTATTCTAAGATTGGATTAATTAAATCTTTCCATATTTAAAAAAAGTTTTAAACAGATCTTCTAAGCAAGAATTCAATTTTTTTTCAATTTCAAATATAGAACATCAGTTAATGTGGTAGAAATCAACATCTTAGGTAAAGAAAGATACTTATCCTCTACTGGGGCAAGTTTGATAAAACCTTTTTGAATCATTTATCAGGCAGGAGAAATACTGTTCATTTCATAATTTAATTACTCCTCTGCAAATGCCTTAGAGGGAGCATCTATCATAGCAGACTATACAGCATCGTCAGGATGATGAAAATATTAAGGGTATAGGTCTATTTTATAAGCAACTGAATTTCCATAAGTGTCAATCAATACATACATTTACAGTCATGGCCGAAATTATCGGCACCCCTGGAATTTTCCCAGAAAATGCACCATTTCTCTCAGAAAATTGTTGCAACTACAAATGTTTTGGTATACGCATGTTTATTTCCTTTATGTGCATTGGAACAACACAAAAAAACAGAGAAAAAAAGCCAAATCTGACATCATTTCACACAAAACTCAAAAACCGGGCTTGGAAAATTCCAGGGGTGCCGATAATTTTGGCCATGACTGTAACTCTAGTTCATTCATAGGTCTACACCCAAATGACTTATATAAAATCAAAGTATGTTAGACCTACAGTATTTAAACAAAAGACCTGTCTGTGTGTGTGTGGAACAGTTTGCTCTGCTCACAATCAACCATATCCATGGGAGTTGGTGTGAATTCTATGGAAGATGTAGAAGCTCATACAATTGTGACTTCCACCAGGTGAGATGGTGCATGCATGCATTTCACATTCAACCCAAGCAGACAAACTCAGCTTTATGGTACAAGCATGTTGTACTTTCACACAACGAGCCGCCATACATTTGCTTGAGACAAGTTCCAGCCTGTCCTGCTCAATTTGTGCCACAGCTGCACTCTACTACATGTCCATCTTGGACAACATACAACCTGTCCCTGCCCACTTAGCTGTTGCTTCTGCAAGTTCACCAATATAGTAAGACTGCTTGGGAGTCTTTGGGTTGTTTTTTGTCCCAAAGACCACACGCAGCTAGTTTTATTATATTCTGGTTCTTCTTACACCCTTTTAGCCACCACCCATGGAATTTATATATATGTAACAAAAATCCATTCTGATTGTTTACAGGAAATCTGCTGATTTCTTAGTCATCTCTTAGTACATTTTGTGTATTACACCTTTGTCTTTGTTGTTCACTTGATCTTTATCTGAGTTCCTGATATGCCTGAACAGGTTTCTGACATTTACAAGTATTAACCCTTCATGCTATGTATTTAAGATAAATGCTATGTTACTCTAAAATTCTCTCACATTACCCACTGACTTAGGTTAGGATTCTCAAAGTCTACACGTTATTAGCGCGATTTAGGCTATTACAATCAATTTTTATGCTGTTATAGGTTATTGGTGTAGGCTATTACAATGTGTCCTTTTCCACTTAAGTCCATCTGGAAGTACACCAAACACAGCTGTTAATGAGTTAGGAGTGATTGTGACAACAAGGCTGTTAAGTGTTCAAATATTTTTGTCCAAGACTGTGAATTTTGTTCACTCCCACAACTTGTGGGCCAGTGAGCTGAACTACAGGGCTCGCAGGTTGGATCTTGCCTAGGATACATTTTGGACAAATTTTAAATATAATGGATATGATCAATGAATAATCTTTAAGTTGATTTATTTAATGCTTTGTGCATACAGATCTAGAGTATTCTATGCATGACAGCTTTCTACTCCTTTTCTGAAATATTAATTGAAGGGTCCTTTTTCTACTGTATGCTAGGATTGCAATGGTCTTAAGTGTCCCGAGGGATAGGGTAAAGTCTGCAAACTATTACTATACTATTAACTATTATTGTGGCCAATGATCTGATCTGTGAGGCAGCAGTTGCTAACCACTGTGCCACCATGCCTCAAACAATGAAAGATGCAATTGGAACAAATACCAAAAACAAAATAAAAGAAACTGCCACAAACTACAAATAAGTAAATAAAATATAGATCATTCCATTCACAAATTCCAATATTGGGGGATACATTTCCTGTGCCCCGAAGTTACGACATGGGACTGGCCTGTGGGCCCTGGTAAAGCGGGAATGTCTTTTTCCATTTCCCATGTATCTGTGCAGATGATTCACACTTTCTGCTTGCATCAAGAAGAAAATGCCTAGTAAATAGTAATAATTTTTGTTTTTAAGATTTTACAGTGTGTTTTGTGTTTTCTGATTGGAGTAGCGGCTCCTTTTTAAGGCTTATTTTAAGATCATTACTGGGCACATGTCTAATTTGTAGGCATAGTTAGCAATGTAGTACTTTGTACAAGGATCAGTGTTATACACTTACAATCAGAATTAAGGAAAAATGTTCATTATTGTAATTTAAAAAGTCACTGCTTATCTGAGTTGAATGTTATTTCAACATGAATAGAAGAGGCTGTAAGAAATTGTAATCATATTTCATCGGTGAGAACTGACCCACATCACTAAATTAAAGATTCAAATAAGATAACTGAAGGGATCAAGTTCTACTAGTTAAAAGCTGGTTCATTTCTGGCAATATATTGAAATACCATGCAACTCCAACTGATTATTCAACATTGGTAGGCGTTTTTGTACAATAGTGAACTGCTATAGAGTAACTGAAACACTGCACCTTCAAGTTGTTTAGATGAAGACTGATGGGATATCCCCATTGGAAAAGAAACTGGATGTTGCAAGAGGGTAATTTTCTGGAATATTGAAACTATATAAAGAAACAAAGCAATTCAAGTCCTGAAAAATGTCTGGCCCTCCTTCTGAAACAAGTACACAAGAAAATAGAATGCTACAGAGGCTCTCAGCGGGGGATTGGTTAATCTCCGCATCTGGAATTTAGTGCTGAACAAGGGAAGATTTTGTCTTCACTTACAATGTCTTGTCGTCTGTGACGAAGCCTCTCATCAGCAACAAGAATTAAAAAAAAAAAGTACGGCGAAAAAAAAAAAAAAAAAGCTAGACTAGCTGAATAACATGTTGTGTAGACTGAGTAGAACTGGTCCAAAGTTTAGTGATAAAAACCAGTTTAATTTAGTTGGTTCAGATAAGAAACATTAAGTTTGCTGTTAAGTTGGGAAAACAGTGAGCCTAAGGTGTGCAAAAAAGTAAAGTTTGGAGGTGGAAGCGTTATGGTGTGGGATATGTTCTCTGCAACAGGAATTGTGCCTCCCATACAGCTACATAGCAAGGTGAATGGCAATGTATATCTGAACCTCCTTCAGCAACATGTGGGTCCATTCCTGCAAGCATCAGTCAATCAGCCAGTCATTTGTATGCATAATAATGCTCTGCTGCAAAATGGGTGAAGCAATTCTTAGAAATGGGGGATATCAAAGTGATAAAATGGGCAGCCCAGAGTCCTGATTTGAACCCAATTGGGAATCACTAAAAGATAATTGGTGTTGAAGTTAAGGGAACGAAACCACTACAGTTACTGAATTGTGGAAGAAGCTGGAATAACATCAAGCCAGAGCAGTGTAAGAAACTGGTTATGTCTTATGGGCGCAGATGTGCCCATGTCATTAAAAGCAAAGGCTTCTACATATCCTACTAAATTTTATAAGCTATAATTGTTAAAAACCGTTGGCAAAATATATTTTCAGGCTTCTTTTGCAGTACACTTGTAACAGTTCTCTAATTGCGATCACTGAAGTTTTCCAAAATTAAATAATAGTTTTTTTGAACAATTTTTTTTCCTTTGGTTATGTTTTTAAAACATTGTAGTAAAGCAGTAATCATACCTATTGAGCTCTTTGGTAGATGGGGAAGGGGATGATTAAAGTGCATCTCAGTAGTTGAAATGCCATTTTTTTTTTTTTTTTATCACCTTGTGTTCATGCAACCCAGCAATGGTAACGTCGGCAATGATCTTAAAGTAGGCATATGTGAAAATTCAGCATATGGCTTATACACCTCTATGATGTCATGTTGGGGCACTTAGTTGAAATAGTTTGCCTAAGCCTGCTGCATGGCAAATTTCCAAGAAAATGTCCAACGAACAAGATCACTGGCGAATACTGCATATTAGCGATGAAAACTGCTTTTGTGAATTCCGCCAATGAAATATAGGAATAGATTTGATGCTACAGCAGATATGAATATTGTTTCCCTTTTTTAAAAAATATAATTATAATATTTTATTTTAAGAAAATAACAACCTATATATGATCAAGACTTTTACATCAAAGAAAATAGCATTACATACTATCAAGAACCAGAATTCAGCCCCCATGTGGCCCATAGAGGCTGGAGCTGGACTACAATGTTTACAAGTTGAATCTTGGCCTGGATACATTTTGGGCAATTTTAAACAAGATAAATGTGCTTGATAAAAGATTTTAAGTTGAATGATTGAATGATTTGTCCATATGGAGCTAGAAGCATTCTATGCAAGGCCACCTTCCACTCCACTTCCACCCAGAGATGTAAGTGATAGATCCTTTCCCCACCATACCCTGGGATCTTTGAAAGGAAAGGACTTTAAAATGTCTTTATATATTATTTAGATGCTGTCTTAGTCTTCCAAGACTGATCAGTATTTCTTCTGGAATAGAAGTGGGTAGAAGGTGAAGAAAGTTGGGCAGGTTCACTTTAGCAAAATTTCTGATTTGAAAGTAGTAGAAAAATTGTGTTGATGGGAAGTTAAATTTGAAGCATAATTGTTCATAAGATGCAAAGACATTAACTATGTACAATTTTCTAAGCGTTTTAATCCGGTTGTTTTCCAAAGATTAAATACTGTGTAGGTTTGAGGGGGTAGAAAAATGTGATTATCATGTAGAGATGCAACAGATAAAAGCTTCTCTTACTTAAAGTGTTTCCCGTATTGGTTACATATTCTGAGTGATTGATGGACAATTGAATTATTAGTATAATAATGATAATTTATATTTACTGGGGTACAAAGCAGGGCATATAAAGAAGTAAAGCAAGATATTATTTCTATTGTAGACCTGGCTTAGATAGATAGATAAATACGAGCAGATACTTTATTAATCCCAAGGGGAAATTCACATACTCCAGCAGCAGCATACTGATAAAGAACAATATTAAATTAAAGAGTGATAACAATGAAGGTATAACAGACAGACAATTTTGTATAATATTAACATTTACCCCCCTGGGTGGAATTGAAGAGTCACAGTGTGGGGGGGGGGGGGAACGATCTCCTCAGTCTGTCAGTGGAGCAGGACAGTGACAGCAGTCTGTCGCTAAAGCTGCTCCTCTGTCTGGAGATGATCCTGTTCAGTGGATGCAGTGGATTTTCCATTATTGACAGGAGCCTGCTCAGTGCCCGTTGCTCTGCCACGGATGACAAACTGTCCAGCTCTGTGTCTACAATAGAGCCTGCCTTCCTCACCAGTTTGTCCAGGCGTGAGGCATCCCTCTTTTTTATGCTGCCTCCCCAGCATACCACTGCGTAGAAGAGGGTGCTCGCCACAACGGTTTGATAGAAGATCTGCAGCATGTTATTGCAGATGTTGAAGGACGCCAGCCTTCTAAGGAAGTATAGTTGGCTCTATCCTTTCTTACACAGAGCATCAGTATTGGCAGTCCAGTCCAACTTATCATCCAGCTGCACTCTCAGGTATTTATAGGTCTGCACCCTCTGCACACAGTCACCTCTGATGATCACGGGGTCCATGAGGGGCCTGGGCCTCCAAAAATCCACCACCAGCTCTTTGGTTTTGCTGGTGTTTAGGTGTAGGTGGTTTGAGTCGCACCATTTAACAAAGTCCTTGATTAATTTCCTATACTCCTCATCCTGCCCACTCCTGTTGCAGCCCACGATAGCAGTGTTGTCTGCAAACTTTTGCATGTGGCAGGACTCCAAGTTGTATTGGAAGTCCGATGTATGCAGGCTGTGTTGCTGACCACAATGTCAGACCTGCAGTCCTCGAGACGCACATACTGAGGTCTGTCTTTAAGATAGTCCACGATAGTCCAATATAGCTTCTGTATATTCATCAATTTCTGTCAATTTGCAGTTCTTTATAGCCTGTATGTTTACCACCCAGTATTAAAACTGAAAGTTAGGTAGTGCCCTGCCTCCTCCTGCTTGAGGTTGTTTGAAAGTTGCCCTTTGGTTGTGTGGATGTTTAGAATTCCAAATAAACAAGGTTAGAATTGAGTCTAATTTCTTAAAGAATGATTTGTTAATGTTTATTGGGATGCTATGAAATTGAAAAAGAAACTTGAGAAAGATGTTCATCTTGGCACTATTGATTCTCCCTGTTAATGTGAGATGAAGGGTAGACCATCTGTTCATATCTTTATTTTTTTTTCCATTCTGATAGCAACATTTTGTAGAAAAAGATATTTATGTTTACTTGTGATGTTTACCCCTAGACGTTTAAACTGATATGCTAAAATAAATGGGTGGTGTCAAGTCTAATATTGTGTGCTAGAAAGTTCACTGGAAAAAGCACACTTTTATTCAAATTAATTCTGAGTCCAGTTATCTTTTGAAATTCTGCTAGTGCATTAAGGACCTCTGGTAAAGAAGTTTGTGGGTCTGATGCATACAGTACCATATCATCTGCATTTAGTGATATTTTATGTTCAAGTCCCTTTGTGGTAGTCCCCTTTATTTCTGATGCATTTTGAAAGTGAATGGCCAGTGGCTCAGTGGCAACTGCAAAAACAAATGGTGATAAGGGGCATCCTTGTCGAGTACCACGTTCTAGTTTGAAATAGTTTGAAATAATGTTATTAATACAAACCAATGCTTCTGGACTGGTATAAAGTACTTTTTATCCAAGCTCATGTGTTGGGCAAACCCAAATTTGTGCAATATGGTAAATAGGTAGTCCCATTCAACCATGTCAAATGCTTTTCTGCGTCCAAAGATGTGTATTAAATTTTATAAGTGAGTATAAACAAACATTGAAGATTAGAAGCCCAGTGTCGGCCTTTCATTAATCCGGCTTGGTCTTGTTATATTACAGAAGGAAGCACTTTTTCAATCATTCAGGCTGGGACTTTGAGTATCTTAACATCATTATTCCGAAGTGAAATTGGTCTTTATGATTTTTGGCACAAAGTTTAAGGTAGAATGTTCTTCTATAACATTGCTAATAATAGTGGAGCTACCTTATTTGATTTTTTTTAATGAAATTCCACTGGTTGGACATCAGGGCCTGCTGCTTTCCCACTTTGGAGTGATTTTATAGCGTCCAGTAATTCTGAGAGTGGTATAAGTATGTCGAGTTCTTCTGCACTAAGAGTGTCTAGCTGTGTTATTTGTAATGCATCAAAAAGTCTGTTAGATTGTGTCTTATGTTAGGTTGCAAAACCTGTCTTCTCCTATAAAGTGCTTCATTTGGAGACCTGGCGTATTCTTAATATGTTCTGGTAATTTTACTGTTAAACTCGGATGCCTTCTTGGCTACCAATTTATTTTTATGGGAAAAAGATTAAATAATATGTCCTCTTAAAAAAGCCTTCAGTATATCCCAGATTATTTCTGCAGAAACCTCTGAGGATCCATTTGTCTCTATAAATAATTTTCTTGGCGATGAATTCTGTGCAGTTCAATTCAGTTATTGATATGGGGTTAAGACTCCAGCTATGAAACGAGTGTGTGGGGCATAGTGTGACTGTGTGACTTTTTTTTTTTTTTTTTGGTAGTATTAGATGTTATCTCCACTGTAGTTGAAGACCTGTCAAGGTCTGGATTTAAAACACAAAGTATCTGGCCATTATAATTTTATGAGTGTTCATATATGCAGATACATTTTGGATTAAATGTCTATCGTCCACATTAGGTGTGTGGATATTTAGCAGAATTACATTAGTTTTAAATAAATTACTCATCACCATGCCATTTCACCCTTCAGGATCACATACTGCCTCTGATGCTACAAATGCAATTGTTTTATGTATTAACATGTATTCTTTGTATAGTTGGAGTGAAAAATTTTGCCAATCCACTCTCTTTGCAACTGAAACTGGACCTTATTTTTTAAGTGAGTCTCCTGTAAAAAATACTATCTTATCATTAGGGATGGGGATCATTAAGATTTTATTGATGTTGATATTGTTACAGATTCTGCTTATTGATTCTCCCCATAATATGGGTAGACAGCGTGTCTCTTAAGGTGGGGTTGGTAACTGGGGTTAAGGGCTTTCGTCATCTCCGTACAGTTGGGGAAAAAAATGTAAACTTTTTTTACATCTGAAATAACTGATTTTGTTCATTTTTACATTGCTAATGTAACACCCCACATCTGTTATTGAGAGAGAACTGACCTGAGTGCAGTTTTTTTTTTCTTTTCATATAATCTAATTATGGCCTCCTTTTATACTGTCATTCTCAGCACTATCTTTTAATGAACAAACTTGTGTTAGTAATCTAATGAACTAATTAATAATCTAAAGCTTAATGATCTACTCATATTCCATGACAAAAAAGATGCACTAATATTTTAACCACTTAACTCCATTATTTACATAACTTTACTGTGAATTGCACCCCTCATTACTAAACCACATTTAATAAAACTTTAGTCACATGTTAAATCGCTATACTCTTTCGCTTTAAGTCACAGCTAGATATTATCAAAAACACACAAGAACTCCATTGTTTAGTTTAACTGTATGAACTACTGTTTACATATATACATCCAACATCCCATAGAAAATCATAAATTCTTTAGATTTTTTTGTCCAGGTAAACAATTTTTGTGTTTACCCAACAGTTCTTTCTCTGAAAGCATAAAGGAAGGAAAAAAAGTAAAATCCCCTTATTGATCTTAAGCCAGCAAAAAAACTAATAGGAAAAAAAAAATAAAATAAATGGTACAACACATAAACATTGCAAGCCTGGTAATTACTATTGTGGTGTTACTTGGTGACTGACTTCTTGGCTTTAATAGAGCATACAGAAATGACTAGTTTCCAGCAGAAGAAAGCCAACACTCATGTCCATCATGGCAAGTGTCACATTTGCTGCGATTGTTGGTCAGATGCAGCAATATCTGACATCGACAATGAACTCCAGTGTCTGCCGATGCATCCTTTGTTCAGCCTTTCACGGATGGTGCCCCACAGCTCCAATTGTCCATTGGTCACCTGTTTGCCATTCTTGACACAGTCCGTCCAACCACTGGCATGTCCATGTATTCTCTCCTGACAGTTATCTTTGTTAAATAAACTTCTAGTTGAGGTTTACCATTGAAATAACAAAATTTCTCAGGGTAACAGCTCAAATATTGTTATCTTATAGACAGCTTTATACTGATACATACACCATTACTCCCTGCTTCCATTTTTTTCTCCAATTGATATCTTAATAGTACAGTCCAGATGCAGTAAAACTAGGGTAACACTATGATGTTAAACATTCCTGTTAGAAGATTAAACAATAGTTAATGATTACCAAAATATGCATATATTTAATGGAATAAATTAAATTATAGTAACTGAAAAAAAAGTGGTCAAGAAGGAAGTAGAATGTACTAGCCGAAGCCCGCTGTAGCATATGGCGGTGTAAGAATAGGAACGGAAAACGGTGAGAAAGGAATTCAGTATAACAAAGGCTTAGGAAACCACCGTCGCAGTATAACGAAAATAGCAAGGAGTGAAACCAATGCCAATTTTCGAGAGAGTACCTTCCTGTAGCAGGCTACGGAAAACATAGACATATACTCAGCAAAAAAAGAAACGTCCCTTTTTCAGGACTGTGTATTTCAACAATAATGTTTTAAAAATCCAAATAACTTTACAGATCTGCATTGTAAATTGTTTAAACAATGTTTTCCATGCATGTTCAATTAACCATAATCAATTAATTAACATGCACCTGTGGAATGGTCGTTAAGACCTTAACAGCTTACAGAAAGTAAGCATTTAAGGTCACAGATCTAAAAACGCAGGACAATAAAGAGACTTGTCTACCGACTGTGAAAAACACCCAAAGAAAGATGCCCAGGGTCCCTGCTCATCTGCGTGAACGTGCATTAGGCATGCTGCAGGGAGGCATGAGGACTGCTGATGTGGCTAGGGCAATAAATTGCCAT
>JANRMT010062809.1:3600621-3625759 GCA_026402145.1 Polypterus bichir lapradei
TGACAAATCTGGTCCAGTCCATGAGGAGGAGATGCACTGCAGTACTTCAAGCAGCTGGTGGCCACACCAGATACTGACTGGTACTTTTGATTTTGAGCCTCCTTTCATTCAGGGACACATTGTGAAACATTTTTAGTTTATGTCTTATGGTGTTGACTCTTTTAGTGTTTATACAAATATTTACACATTAAGTCTACTGAAAGTAAAAACAGTTGAAAGTCAGGGGACGTTTCTTTTTTTGCTGAGTATATATATTATATATATATGACAGCAACACTCATAACAGTGACAAAATAATTACATTGACAATCATGTTACGTTATTTTTAAAATGTTAGGAACTGGGGATTTGGTACATCAGACAGAGACAGCGCGCATGCAATAAAGAAAGCCCGCTAAGAAGAACATCCATTGAATTCTGTGTTCGTGTGTCCGACCACCAGATCACGAACCCAACATTTGCACAATATTTATGTTAAACCTGTGCAATACCCATTCATACATCCAGCTTTTGGAGCCTTGTCACACCTGCCATAAAGTTCTCTACACTGAATGTACACCTGGGGACCACTGCGAGGGAGCAGCACTACCGCCACAGTACCGTGCATGTTTAATACATGCTTTAATGCATTTCATCATGAAAATGATATCAAGTATTTATCTTGGCATTCTAAATTTTCAGAGAGCAGGAATATCGTGATGTGAATGTATTCTGTGCGGCAAATGCTGCCTGCGCCTTCTCTTAGTGCAGAGGAAGTCAGTTTAAGAAGTGCGTAGCGATTAATAACTGGGTCGGGGAACACTTAACACAAAGCATTTAATGTGCTACATTAACTTCTGATGGGGTTTGAGAAAATCTAGTAAATGTAAACATTGATTTTAGGATGAAGTTTAGTTTATGACATTCTACTTTAATTATAAACTATGAGAATAAAGTGGAAATGTTGACTTTATTCTTGACAATAATAAGCTTCTGTAGGGCTATACCAGAAATAGATAGATAGATACTTTATTAATCCCAAGGGGAAATTTACATACTCCAGCAGCAACATACTGATAAAAACAATATTGAATTAAAGATTGATAACAATGAAAGTATAACAGACAGACAATAATTTTGTATAATATTAATGTTTAACCCCCGGGTGAAACTGAAGAGTCGCATAGTGTGGGGTAGGAACGATCTCCTCAGTCTGTCAGTGGAGGAGGACAGTGACAAAGATGTTGAAAGACGCCAGCCTTCTAAGGAAGTATAGTCGGCTCTGTAGCATTATAAATGCAAGTTGCAGTTTATTATTTATGTATATAGCTTAGCTTGAAGCAAGGTCCATTAATGCAGTTTGCCTTAATGATGGTTCAGTTGGTAAAAATGTCATCACCAAGTTGCACTTTATTTTATTTTTGTTTTGTGAATTCTGTGTAATGTATCCGGGCATGAAGTCTAGAATTAATAGTATTATTACTGGAAGATGCACTATTATTTATTTTATTGTTATTATTTATTAGTTTAAATATTATGCAGTTTAATGATGGTAAAGTTGTTTAAAAAGTCACTTTAACATCTCAGTAGACAGAGATTGTTAACGTTAACAGAAAGTGTAGTTGGTTTACAAATAATATTTATCATTTATTCCTTTTCCTGTTCAGTGCAATACAACTTTTGACAAGCACCTCTTTCCACTTTAGCCGGTTGCCTTATGGATATGTAAAAAGAAAGGTGGGAGTAATTTCTAAAGGTGGACATGTAAGACAATTTCTAAAGGTTGATGGTCATGACTGCAAGAGTGTATATTCGTAAAATACATCTACGATGGTAGTCTACTAGTGTCAGTATCTTGCACTATAAGCACTCTGTCGAGTGAATTATTACAGTGCATTTAGACTACAATTAAGACTACAGTGTATTTTTATCACCATTATTTATGATTAGCAGTTTTGAAAAAAAAAAATATAATCATAAAAGTTTGGATATGAGATATTTATTGTTACTAAACAACATCTGAAGAAAATTTCAGTGAACATATAAATAAAAATTTGTGTCCGCCTAATTTTAATGGATTGACGTAGACTTAAGTGTGGGCTATACTTGATTAAGTCAGTCAAATTAAAACAAATATTTGACTGTTGTTTACTCGAATGTCCAAATGAAATAGTTGCCTACATTTAACAGGTCACACTAAAGATGGGCTATAAACGTATTACAATTTTAAACTTTGAATTTACTGTTAAAGTTATATCTTTACTTTTATAATACACAACCCTAAAAATGTGTTTTATTACTTTCATTACTATTTATCAACACGCTTAATGTCAAGACCTTAGTATAACAAGGTTCTAGCTGTGAGTCATGATTTTAGAATACTGAGCTTCAAAAGTTTTGGCTCTCAATCCTTTTCCTTTAATTTTGTTCCTTTATATAAACGCTGCAATTTCAGTTAAAAAATGCAACTTTTATTGAAAATATGACTCTTAAATAAAGTTAAGAACCTTATTGTTGTAGACTGTTTGTAAGTGAACAGCAGTCTTGATCAGGATGCTCGGTTTCCAAGCTGTTTTATCTTGTGGGATTACCATTGAGTCCAGCAAAGTCCATGCCATCTGTAGACCATGTTGATACAAGTGAAGGCTCTGCTCAAATCTATCAGTTCTAGTAGTGTTAATACACTACTGGACTAGCACTACTGGACTAGCACAGATTAAACTAAACACTCAGTATTGTCACTACCATAAAACAAACTTTTACTAATTATTCAGCATAAATTGTACAACTGTTTCAAGAAATATTTACAATTAACAATAATGATGGGTCAGTTGAACTAAAAGAAAAATTAAACAGACTGATCTGGGGAATATACTGAAGCTTAAGTATGCCCACTTTTATATATTATTTATAAATAAAAGAACAATGTAATGGGGATAGACGTGTTTGCTTTTAATGTACAAAAAAGGAATAAAACTGTACAATAAAAAATCTAAAATACAAATAAAGAAAGGGACATGTTTATTAGAGGAGGGGTTGAGATAAAATCCCAAGTTTAAATGCCTTAGTGATGCTCTCCTTGTACTGTATGTCAAACTCTTCTCTCACTTAACAAAAAACAAAAATTACTTTCACCAGTACTAAAAGTGTATTAATGCATATTTTAAATTTCACTTTAAACATATATTTAGTTTATGTTCTTGTCTAAATTCACTACAAGTAAAATGTTATTTTGTTTAACAGAATAATTGTGCTGAAAAGAAAAAGAAAGGATTGTTCCCCCCCAAACCCAACAACACACCCAACAACACATGACATATTATCACTGTCTACTGGTCCATCAATGAACAGATCTTGTGCTTCTGGTAGAGAAATCTTCTCAGCTGTTCCTAGAGCTTTAAGAAGAGCCTATGACAAATGCAGAAAAACAGGATGTTATTCATAAAGACACTTTCTGTAATTCACTGAAGCCAAATGAGCCTCTGGCATCAACACATCCAGAATGATGCGAGTTCTGTTGATCTTTTCAAAAGTGCCTACAGCACTTCATTCAGGTAGTTGTAGAGGCCATTTGTCAGCTCCTCATCTTCTACTGTATATAGGTCATTTCCCAGTGACCTTTAGGATCTTCCTCATTTTTAAACCATTTGGATGACACCTTTTTAGATACAACAGCCTGTTGGGACAATAAAATACAAGAGTTTGGTGCTATAAAGTCATCATAGGCTCTTTGCTACTAGATAGAGTACAATGACAAAGTTTTACTTGTTATCTGAACTAAGTTAACAGCAAGTGAGCATCTGCTCCATGGCCATTTATGATGAACTCCAATAGTTTTCATGCCCTGGAAGCCCTGCTGATCTCTACTGCCACAAAAACCCGAGCCACTTGTTCTCGAGTCAGCTGCTCTACTGCAGCCACACAGCCAGCCTGCTCTCCTACACTGTGGACACACACAAATAAATACATCAAATTGTCATATGTAGTATTTGCCTTGTGTAAGCTATCTGGTTTTGGTATGAACACTTATATTTTCTCAGAAAAGTGGACACTTTGGGATAGAATTCAATTTTTGAGATTTACTCTGTTGTTCACTTCAAAAACTCTCGTTAGTGGTTATCGCAGTAGTTTTGTTTAGAATACATCCATTATTTCAGAGTATTATGAATACAACAATCTGGACACTATCTAAAGTAATATGCAAGTCACAGGCATGTCATCCTAAGATAAAAAAGATATATGCAGTGCTCTCTACTATTATTGGCACCCCTTGTAAAAATTAGAGTTAGAAAAAAAAAATATCCCGTTTGCTGAAGAAATGTTATCTTGCACTGAAAAAATTAGAAACATCTGACTTTTAATTGAAACAATTTCATTCAAAGAAAAACAAAGCCCTCATGAAGAAATAACTATTTTTAAAATTAACATTTTTATAAGTGGTGCCATTAATAGTGGCTGGCACGTTATATGAATGCCACAGTTAAAAGTGTGCCACACATGAAAAAAAAATATGTATTATCAGTATCTTTAAAAGACTGACCATAAAAATCAAAGGGTTCCTCATGGTCAGATAAAGTGCATACTGAGAGAGGACAAGAGAAAAAAGTACAGGCAGTCCCAGGGTTACGTATGAGATGGGGACTTGTTCTTAAGTTGAATTTGTATGTAAGTCGGAACAGGAACATTACAGTATTTTAATAAATGCTATTGTTGACCAACTGTAACCAAGTGCTCTGCCAATGAATGATGGAGTTTCACTGACCTTTTTATTAGTCAGTCAGTCATTCTCCAACCCGCTATATCCCAACACAGGGTTACGGGAGTCTGCTGGAGCCAATCCCAGCCAGCACAGGGCGCAAGGCAGGAACAAACCCCGGGGAGGGTGTCGGCACACCACAGACCTTTTTATTATTTCTACTTTATTTTCAATGGTGTGGTTTTTCTTTTTTTTTTTTTTTTTACTGTATCACCAGCACTTGCATCAGATTCGTGTTTCAGAGACATTCTTGAAGGGTGAAGACAAAAAGTTAAGATGAGCTCTTCTGCATAGCACGGTACACGCTATCAGGAGGATGGCACCCGTCGTCGGCACATCTGATGTACTGAATGAGAGACAACTTTCTGCTATGTACAACAGTACAAGCAGGCTTGCTATTGAGAATGAATGGAGGCTGCGAGGGGCGGTTCACCACCTGCCCACCACACAGTCCCCTCCACTACAGTATGCTGCCTGCAGTGTCTGCCCATGGAGAGCGAACACGGTGCGGCCAAAGGCGGGTAGTGAATTGCCCATCACTGCCCACATTCAACAGGCAGCCACCCGAGGCACAGTACAATGCTACCCCCGACTGCCCCGTTCACTCTCGGTGGCCTCCTTTCAGCCACAACCGGTTCACCGCTTGCAGCATTACCAGCCGCCCACCAAGAACGAACGGGGCAGCTGTGTGTGGTGGGTGGGCAGTGAAATGCCCCCCTCCGCTCCATCCAGCCTGCGTCCAGTCAGGAGCAGTAGGTGTGGTGGGTGGGCAGTGAACCGCCCCATCAAGCCTCCGTCCTGCACATGAGCGATAGTTGTGGCCCCAGTGACTATGGACCACAGGTCACCGCTTGCTGCCCGAGGGACACTACACTGCGTGAGCAGTGAAATCGCCCCCCTCCAGCCTCCGCCCAGCCACTGCTTGCAGCGTCCCCAGGCTGAAGATGACAGAGTGGCAGTTACTGAGGTGCCTGCGTATCGTCCCCCTTAAAGATGAAGGTGCAGCTGCAGCCCCATTCGTAAGTCGTAGGTCGAATGTCCGTAACTTGGGGACTACCTATATTAAAATTCTATACAATCTTAACACAAATATAAGGTTACATAAAGCCTATAATTAATATTCAAATACCATCAACATGTATATTCCACAGTCTACTGAACCAGCAGGGATGTCCTAGGAAAAGAAAGAAAGAAAGAAAAAAGATACACATGAAAGTCAGATACTACACGTGAATTGCAAGTTTAAGAAATGGTTGTTTGCTGTTTACCTTATTTTTCATTAACATCCAATTTCTAGAAGATATTCTTGTAGCAGAAAGGAAAAATATAGATGTCACTTGTAATTAAATTGAAAAGGCTCTGTGTACATCGCGACACTCTGAGTCACATACAATTTAGTGGTGCACTGCCCAAAGTCTTTTAACAGTTTAGAAATGGCATGCATCATCTGCACAAAACTACCATGAAATTTTATTAAAATTGATGGTACCAAAACATGGCAGATTATTTGGTATTACAATTTAGACACATTGCTTCAAGAACTCCAACATAAGGAACTAAACTAAAAATAAAAAAAGGTAATAATGTGCACCACTGTAGTCAATCTGAACTTTGTGAAAAGCCTGGTTCATGACAGAATAACTAGCGTTTCCAAGATACTTGTAAAAAGTTTTTTTTTTTTTGTCTTCCATGCACAGTCAAGGAGTTCTTGTAAAACTTGCCTCGTGGAATTTGAAGAGTTGCCAGTACAGCTGAGTGACAGTCCACTTCAAGCACTGAATATGCATTAATTACTACAGAGAAAATGATTATTAATACAAATGTAAAGGTTCATGGTACAAACATAACCATGCAAAACAAACTTATTAAAAAATACAAAGAAAACTGTGCAAATGAAAATTTCAAACATTTTCATTTTGAAGCACACTTAACTTCCATTGTCAAAAATACTAGCAGTTAGTTTTGTCACTTCTTCTTTTGTCTAATGCTGTTTCGTTGCTGCTGCTGCTTTTTTGTCTTCTTTTGTTTAATGGAGTTTCATTGCTTGGTACAATGGCAGGTTATTTAAAAGGAAACTCTATAAGGCGGAACCTCAACGAAGTAAGGATCACAAACTGTGAAAATATTGGTTAAAGTTACACTTGATAGACAGCTTCAAATGTTGATAACTGGACAAGTTAGTTTTTGATTGTCATACAATAACAACAATCTCATTCATTGAAGTTATGAATTAGCACAATATGATTTGCTGAAGTCGAATTTGATTGACAGTTATCCCGCCTCGAGATCCACCCGGAAGTGGATTTCCCAGGAATGGTCTGCAAGGAACTGAGAGAGACGGTCAGCACACTCTTCCATGCCCTGGTCTGATGTATTATTATACTTACTCAAGCCCTTTAGCTGTCTCCTAATCGCACGTGTGTGACAAATGATTAGGTGAATCTTGCCAAAAACACATGTTGCTCTGAGGTTGCAGCATTTATAACAACTTGATCACTGGTACTCATTCCACCCCATGTCTGGGGTTTTATTCTATACAATCTATTAAGTCTTAAAAAAAAAAAGTCATAACTGCATGTGGAGGAACTTAGGTTATTAATTTTTAGGATGTAAATACCAATGCTGATAGCAGATAGATGACCTTGGTATCAGTCTGAAACATCACCACTGATTTATATTGTTTAATTTCTGATGTTAATATTTCTAATTCTTCTGGTGTGAATTTAGTAGCTTTTATTTATTGAGGGTGTTATCTGTTCTATAGTGTCCATTGAATGATTAGTATATTTAGTGTTTTAACATGTTTTCTACATCAAGCTAGGTTTCTAAAATAGAATACATTTTATTTTATTTTCAAGTGTTAAAATTAAAACAGAATCTCAAGACCCATCATCATCTTGGAGATCTCTCATTCCTGTGATCAAAGTCAACATAAGTACAGTAAGTTTCTGAACCATTTATCTTTCATATTTTCATGTATTGTACTTTAAGCTAGTTTACTTTTCTTTAGTGTTAGCTTTGTACAGGAAAAATGTTTAAAAGCTTACTGTTTTAATTTACAAATATGTATGTTCAAGGTAGTTGCTTTGAATTAGATAATATTGTGTGGCTGCCAATTAAAGAGAATCATACTTTAGAGTTGTGTGTCATCCAGTGGTACAGAAAATATGTGCTTAGATGGAAGAATAGATTCAAATAAACAGCAAATCTTAGAAGCTATGGTCCCATAATAAGCGAAGAAACTGAAACTTAAAGTAGGTTAGAAATTATGGCAAGATAGGTAATCCAAAACATACTAAAAATCAACCATAAACTATTAAAAACATGAGATTAAGTTTTTGGAATGCCTAACACAGTTCCCAGACCTGAATATTATTGAAAATCTTTTGGTAGATCTCAAACACGTGGTGCTTTCAAGATGACAGAAACATTATGGAGAAAAAAAATTTTAAAACAAAAATCAATCTTTGTATAAGAAATATCTAGAGGCTCTAACTTGTGCGAAAGTGCTGTCACCAATACTGACTTTATAGGATACTCAGACCTTTTGCATTTGTCACATTTTATTTTTTATTTTTTCAATTTGATAAATTTTAGCAAATTAATATTATTTGTGCATTACAATTTTTAGAAATGTCTGTGTTGTTCCCTAAAGAGGTTGTGTTTACCTTTTTGAGTTTCAAAGAGAAAAATTACTTGGCAAGAAATGCTCTAACTTTATTTTCTGATGTGGGGACACTGATGAAACCAATGCTGGGAATTGGACCTGTTAATCACAATCTTGAGTAATGAATAGACATACATTCTTCATTGGTTTGTAGAAAACATGGTGTACAGTGATCCCTTGCTATATCGTGCTTCGACTTTCGCGGCTTCACTCCATCGCGGATTTTATATGTATGCATATCTAAATATATATCACGGATTTTTCGCTGGTTCGCGGATTTCTGCGGACAATGGGTCTTTTAATTTATTGTACATGCTTCCTTAGTTGGTTTGCCCAGTTGATTTCATACAAGGGACTCTATTGGTGGATGGCTGAGAAGCTACCCAATCAGAGCACGTATTATGTATTAAATAAAAGTCCTCAATGATATATATGTTTCCCACGTGGTGCTTCGCATACTTAAAAGCCCGAACAGCACGTATTGATTTTTGATTGTTTGCTTTTCTCTCTCTGTCTCTCTCTTTCTCTCTCTCTCTCTCTGACATTCTCTGCACCTGACGCACACTCCTTTGAAGAGGAAGATATGTTTGCATTCTTTTAATTGTGAGATGGAACTGTCATCTCTGTCTTGTCATGGAGCACAGTTTAAAGTTTTGAAACAGAGACAAATGTTTGTTTGCAGTGTTTTAAAGTCACTGTCTCTACAACCTCGTGTTTCTGTGCAAATCTGTGACCCAAGCTTGACAATATAAAAATAACAATATAAACGTATGGTTTTTATTTTGCGGATTTTCACCTTTCGAGGGGGGTTCTGGAACACAACCCCCGCGATCGAGGAGGGATCACTGTAATACTTTTGAAAACTGTACATCACTTGCACCTGTTTTAACTAAGATCACTTGTAATATATCCAGAACAAGACCTGAATTGTGAAATCAGCAAAAATTTGCCTTGCTAGGACATATGTTGTTGAATTTTCCTATGTTTAAATGGTATTGGGGAAATGCTTATTTGTCAGGTAGTTTTGAATTTACAATTACTGAAAATCCTTTAAAAGTATTAGTCAGTGTAATGCTCACTCAGCTGGAAGAAACCTGTTCCACCCTCCATAACTCAGAGAGAAAAGGGTGTCTGATTTTACTTAACACTACAAAAAGTACTCTACAAGGAATGCTTCAAAATTTTGTTTAAAGTTAGCGCAAACTCATTAATGTGGTACTAAAATGAATAAGCAGGGCCTCTGTTAATCTGATGTATGTGTCAGCATATATGAGGTACTACTGTATATTGATACTTTTGTTCACATAGCATTCGGTTGGTTAGGGGAGGGGTGATGACACCAGTTTGGTTTTATTTGATATAACACATAAATGTATAGGAAGTAGTATTAATTGAACCTTAATTGTACTGCATCTCATTCATTGTTATATGATTTATGTAATTAATTAAAATATGTTGAATCTGAGGCAAGTTACAGGCTTCAAGACATAATTTTATAATATGTAATTAATAATTTTGTTTCCATTCCAGTTATTGTATAAATGACTGTATTAATATATTTCTTATTTTTGTAGGGTCGTCTTGCCTTTGGAAATTACTATCTTCCACAAACTCTGTGTGTCAACTTTGATGATGCCTTTCTGACATACACCACAAAACCTCCTTCTAGTCATCTTGACCAGTTTATGCATATTTTGAAGGGATCTTTGGAAAATGTACGCGTGATGCTTGTCCCAAGCCCAAAATATGTGGGACTTCAGACTGATGAGTAAGGGGATTTACTGTGCTGTTTCCATTATAGCCAAGTATAATTTTAATTATTCATGTCATATTCCCTTTGGAATTGAAAACTGCCTGTTTTGAGCTTTAATGCTCAATATAGCCTCATGTATCATAGAGGTGAGAGCAGTAAGAGTCCAGAATTACTTTAATCCTGTTTTACAATGTTTACTTTATTGAAAACATTTTTATAGATCTGTCCAATTGAAGGTAAACTCTGATGAATTAAGATTTCATGTAGATGACATAATGCCCTAAATGGCATTGTGTCCAGTAAAGTCAAAACTTTTTCTATACTGAATCCTTTTAGTGTGACCTTAGTGTTTCGACCCAAACCAGGTCATTTGAAACTGCAACCCAAGGAACGTGAAGTGGTTAATTGATTTTTTCTTGTTTTCAGTTGTTTATGTTTGGTGATTGACTCTTTTTCTGTGTAAAGTCCACAGTGAGTTATTTTGTATTGGTGATGTTTTATACCAAGTTATTACCTTACCCACACCTCATGATGATATTAGCATTCTCAGTTTCTAAAATATATTTATGTAGTTTTGGATATACCATTTGTCTGGAGATGAAGCAGTAGGATTGAATAGTTTCAATATCAGAAGTAATTACACAGGCCAAGTTGTTTAAGTATCAAGATGAGCTTAGGAGGAAAAGTTACATTAAATGTACAGGTGCTTCAAGCACTTTTTGAGGTGTATTTTGTTCTTCATGCTTTTTACATGAACTTAACAAAAATGGAACAGCAGAACATGCACCTTAACCTCTGGCAGATTTGTAAACAGAAGTTAAAATTCCTTTGTCTGCCCCAAACACAAAAGAAAGAAACAAAATAAAGAAAAATGGAAACTGCAGTCATTCCTTATAGGGGAAAAAAGCTAGTAGTGTGGTGGTGTCTCAGATACCACTGTGTTGTAATTCTGCATTTCCATCCATCTGTCTTAAATCAAATTACTTTTTTAAAAAGTACATTGGTTTGATTAATATTTACACATAGATTTTCTCCATGGAATCTGGTTCTCTTTCACACTCCAAAAAAATGTTAGTTTCATTGACATTTTATAAGTTTGCCCAATGGAACCTAGTGAAGGCATATGCAGGAGCATCCACTGCAATAATCTGCTATCTGTCCCATTTTTAGGGTTTATTTCAGCCTCGCATCTGAAATTGCCTGGGATAGGGTCTAAAGCTCTACAGCCTCAAACTGAAAAACTAGGCCAGGAAATAAGGCAAAATGTAATCAGACTAATTAAAAAAAAAAGTGTACTCCAGTATTTTTTTTCAATCTGCTGTGCTAAGCCAAAGACTCTGTTAAAGTATCTGGTGTTTTGAATTTTGTTATTTATTCAATTCCATTTTGAAAGTAGTATGAATAAAACAAACACAGCAATTGTGACACTGCTATTCCTGTTATGAAGGTATGAAATCCTGTTGTTGAGTCCTGTCTTTGCATTTCATTTTGGGGGCGTTGCTTTTTGCTAATTGAAAAGAGCTTTGTAATATTGCCTGTTCAATAATTAGTGCACAACTAAATGATTTCTACTGCTGTTTTCTCCCTGGCTGAAAAATACCTTTAGATTTGTTTACTGGCTTTTAATCAAGCAGCAAGACATTGGCCCAAAATATAATGTCAGTGTAATCACTGAATTCACTGTTTGAGAGAGCTGATAGTATTAGACTTATCCTATCCATCTCCTAATTTAAGTCAATATCAGCAAATAATTTACTGACTGAAAAAGAGAGTAAAACTGTGTGTTTAGAAGCTGTCATAGAAGGGAATGGGCTTTCCCTAGGGTGCCTTGTAGATGGTTTGATATTTCACAGAAATGGAAAGGGTAGGACACCTTAGAAGCAAAATACAGAGCTCCTGATTCAAAATGCTCACTAGAGGGGGTAAATCACTGTCAAAACACAAGCTAGTAATGAAAAGGGCCTCATAAAATCCTACAAATAAAAAGAAAATCCAAAAAATGCTCTAGACAAACATAAGCTCAGTGAAGCACAAAAATTAAAAGTAATTGTCTGATAAGGCAAAGGCAATCCAAGGAAAACAAGTCACAAATTCAAAGAATGGTCAAACAACAGAGCACAAAAATCCAGAAAAACGTCAAACCTCAATAATAAACACAAGAGAACACACCATACCACAACTGCATTTAGATGAAACACAAGGGACTGTGGGTTGCCCCCCAACTTTACAGGGCCAAGGGCAGTCCCTTGCAGGTAACCCTGCCTCTTGGGGAACCATCCAAAAAACTTGAGGCACATAACAAAGACATAGCGAATAATGCAGATAAATAACAAAAGCAACAGTAGCATAAAAAAGACTCAAAAATCAACATTAAAAAAGTGCTTGAAGAAACACACTTCTACTATCCCGATTACAGTTTCGGGCTGTGCCTTGGTGACTGCCTCAAAACCTGTTACACAAAGAAAGTTTACTAAATCTGCATCTGCGCAACAATAGACCACTAGACATACCTTTCCCACTGAATTTATGTTGATAATATGGTATTGCTGTTACACAATATATTTTTTATTGTTGAAAATAATTCAACATTTTTGACTCATTTTTCTTAATTCTAAGAGGTTAGTTAGTCTGAACTGCTGTTCTCTACATTATAATGTCTTCACTTAGACAGAGATTTAATATCACAACCAGAAGATGAAACGTTGTCAACAGGTAATCCAAAAATCCACCCTATCTTTCATGAAATCAAGAAATGCTAATCAATCTTAATTGAGGAATTAAAGCAAAGATTCTTTTAACTAGGAAAGGCTAAGAATATCACACCATCAAACAGAGTTTTATTTTTACCTGTAATCCCAGATGATCAGGAAGTGAACAGCACTGGGCTTTATACTGTTGCAGTACAACTTAATTTTTCCATGATTATGTTGTAGCAACTGACCAACAAAATACTGGTGCCCTTTAAAAACAAAAAAATGAATTCTCAAGCATATAATATTAGATTAGACACCCTACCCTTTATCATTGCAGAACAGTTTAAATACCTAGGGGTAAACATCACAAGTAAACATAAAGCTCTTTATCAACAAAATTTCGCCGTCTGCATGGAAAAAATGAAGCAAGACTTGCATAGATGGTCAACCCTTCATCTCACTCTAGCTGGAAGAATTAACTATGTTAAGATGAATATTCTTTCTAAGCTCCTTTTTTATTTCAAAACATTACAATATACATCAATAAATCATTTTTTAAGCAATTAGATTCAACAGTAACCTCATTTATTTGGAACTCAAAACATCCACGTATCCAAAGAGCAATCCTACAGAAACAAAAGGCAGAAGGTGGCATGGCTCTACCTAACTTCCAGTTTTATTACTGGGCAGCAAACATACAACCTATAAAAACCTGGACACAAATAAATGAACCTACACAGGCTTGGTCTGCAATAGAAGTAAAATCCTGCAGTACTTCTTTATATTCCCTGCTCTGTGCCCCAATAAATGCAAGTTATCGGCAATATACTAATAACCCAGTTGTGCTTGTAGAAAGCATTTTAAGATGGAGAAGCTTTTATCTGTGGCACCTCTGCAAGAGAACTACCTCTTTCAACCTTCACAAGCATATGCAATTTTTAATATCTGGAAAAAATTTGGGATTAACTTGCTTAGAGATCTTTATATAGACAACGTCTTTGCATCCTATAGACAATTACATTCCAAATTTAACATTCCAGCTACACATTTCTTTCACTGTCTTCAAATTAGGAACTTTGTTAAACAGAACCTTCCCGATTTTCCTCATCTTGCACCCTCATCCATGCTGGAAAAAATATTGCTTAATTTAAGGGACTCAGACACCATCTCTGAAATATATAAAATTATTTTACAACCCCTCCCTTTCAAATATCCAAGAGGACACTGGGAAAAAGATCTCTCAATTAACAGATCAGAAAAGGAGTGGAAAATAGCAACGCAGAGAATTCACTCAAGCTCCATATGCGCAAAGCATACAATTATTCAACTCAAAATTATATATTGAGCACATCTGTCTCACCTAAAACTCTCCAAAATGTTTCCAGGGCAAGATCCAACCTGCGAATGCTGCAATCAAGTCCCAGCCTCACTGGGTCACATGTTTTGGGCCTGCACCAAATTAACATCATTCTGGACCAAAATTTTTAATTACCTTTCAGACAGCCTTGGTGTCACAATCCCTCCTAACTCATTAACAGCTGTGTTTGGGGTTCTTCCAGATGGGTTTAAACTGGAGAAGGACAAACAAACTGTGATTGCATTCACTACACTTTTGGCATGCAGACTTATTTTGCTAAACTGGAAGAATCCGAACTCTCCTCTTTTAAGTCAGTGGGAAACCGATGTTTTATACTATTTGAAATTGGAAAAAATCTAATATTCAGTTAGAGGATCTGTACAGATTTTTTTCAAAACAAGGCAGGATCTAATCAGTAATATTTTAGAATAAGCTCCTAAAGCACAGAGGAAGCAATTATTTCTGTATTTCTTTTTCTTCTCCATTCATCTCTATTGGCTTATCAAACTTATCAATTTAGGTATGTTTACAAGCCCTAAGTTTTACTCCGTTAGCCTTGCTCTCTCTCTCAGGGGTGGGGGTCGACTTGTTCTCAATCCTACTTTTTGTAATAATTGATTGATTTGTATGGAATGATTGCAATAAAATAAAAAAACAAAAAGTATTGAAAAGAGAAACAGTATTCAGTATTTTTAAGTACTTTATCTTCCAAGTGCAGAAATGGATTTTGCTGGTTTGAAACCCTCAGAGAGAAAAAAAAGTAGTAAAGTCAGAAAAAATGTAATATAAACCCAGATCACAGGACCAGGAACTTTTGGACTATGAGTAAATGTGACTGATTCAGACTTTGGATTCACGTTATGGCAGTGTCATTTGGTTATTGTAGAATTCCTGGCTTTTGATACCTGCTTGGATTTTGGTTTCTGATTCTGTCTATTTCCTGGTGTTAAACCTGTTCTAAAATTATAGATCTTTTTTATCAGAACAGTAAGACATACAGTACTACTACTTAATAGATCTGGTCAGATACCACCTCAGCTACTTGGAGATGATGAAACTGATGCATACTTAGCCTGGTGATTTCAGTCACTTAAAGCTGCAGCAGGGGGTGCATTATCTCCATGGCAAAAAGGTGAAATGATTGCAATCGAGTGGAAGGACAAGAATAAAGTTAGCACCCTAAGCACTGTTCACAATGTAGCAACTGTCATTGTTAGTGTCAGGGGGAATGTGGAAGTCACTAGCCCTGCACTATGGTAACCTACAACAATACAATGAGTGTGTCAATTTTGCAGATTAGGCACTGACATTCTACCCTCTCAATAGAAAAAATATAGCAACGTGCACAAAGAATCATGTTTCTACTGTCCTGGTTTTGATGCTGGGTTGTGCATTGGTGACTATTTCAAAATGTATCAAATGAAGGATGTGTACCATTCTGCATCTGTTCAGCTGTGGATCATGGAAATACCTTTTCTTTTGTAGTTTTGTTTTAGTTTTGGTATTTGCATGTTTCTCTTAAAGGTAATATTGTTTCTTATTGAAAAAAAGAAATAATTGTTTTGGCTTATTTTTCCAAGGGTAAATATGGTAAGAATGTTGATATATTTCTTCTTTGAGGCATTTTCTGATTGGCTCTACTTTTTTTTTTAATTTTAAGTTATTTTTTTATTTTTTCTCTTGAAGAACTAAACTTAAAGAGGCAAGACTTTCAATCCTAACCACTTACTGAAGTGTGCTGCTAGTTATGGTTACCATCTAAGGCACTGTCCACACTATTATGTTTTCATTGAAAAACACAGACATTAGTCTCCATTAGTGCTGATCAGTAAAATTCGGCAAAGCATTTCTCATAGCAAATATACCATTAACCTTGTTTGCCAAATGTTTTCTTCAAAATTCTGAGAAGTTTCCTGCTGTAGCCAGGATGATTTATAGCTTCTTAAAGATCAGTTCACCTCAGACACAATGAAGCCTGTACTTTGCCATTGCCTTCTGGAGATATGCCCCTTAAACGCTAGTATATTGAGTCCATATGTCATTCCCCTCATATCAGTTTCAGGCCCATTTAGTTAAACTTTCAGATGGACTTGGGAGCTTTGATATCTGTGTATTACACATTTCAGAAACTTATGACCTATCAAGAACTTTCAGATCCGGACCCAGAGCAAGTCACTACTGCAGAATGAGTGTGTATATTATTTTGTATACGAAGTATGTAAAAAGTTTAATGTAAAATAAGAAAATCACAATGTCATCACATTTTAATATAATAAAACATATAAACTATGTACCAAATATTAGTTTTATTTTAGGCAGAATAGTACAAATCACCATTAGATATATTTTGTGCGCTGCCTTGCTGCTACAAATACAGAATCCCATTATTAATTTTATAAATGGACAATTTCCTTAATTGGAATCTAATAAGCCATGTAATTTTGTTAACAGTCAAGCCATGCGATTCTACATGCTGGCCCTTCAGAAGTTCTTTAGACTACTCACTTTGTGGTTTAATGTTATACATATTACTACTGTGTACTGTGCTATAACTGCAGTACAGTATTTCATTATAGTCAGTACAATACCACAGTAAGCCTTGTGGAGAAGTTGGATAATTGCATCCTCCACTCCAATCTTTGTCCTATATTCAGTCTCATTCCCTTTATCAACACACCCTATAAGTGCAAAATCATCTGGAAATTTCTTCAAGTGACATGACCTGGTGTTTATATTTATAGTCTGAGGAGTACAGAATGAAGAGAAAAGAAGACTGTTCCTTGTGGTTCTCCATTACTGCTCACAACTGTAACAGAAACACAGTCCTTGTGTCTGTGAGTTTGTGATGCAGGCTATTTCTGAGTATTGATTTTTGTGATGGTTGATAAATAATCATCAAAGTTAATCAAAGTGTAGTTTTTTGGCCACATTTCGTCTCTTAATTGTGGTGAATTTTCAAGTTTTTATCTTATGACAGTTCGTCTTCAGTTCCTCAAGCAACTAGAAATTCTCATTTTCGCTATTCTGACTTTCACCTTTGCTCTTTCCTCTCAACTTTTGTTTTTTTTCTTAGTGTTTTGGCTGTGGTGATTTAATACAGTTTTGGATAGTGATGCATTACAGTTCTAACCTGGCAACGATTATGGTTAAGCACTTTGGTTTAGAAAAACAAATTTCAATGTTCAGAAAAGTTTACTTTGTAGGTTTCAGTTTTGCCTACTTCTCAATAAAAATTATTTGTTTTTTCTAAAGTGCACATCTTCTGGTTAACTACATTTAACATAAGAGCAGTGCTCACTAACACTTTTTTTGGGTTCATTCCACTTTTTCTATTGCTTGCATAGCAGTAGCAGAGCTCCTGTAAAATTTGCAACAAAATGAAAATGAGTTAAACTGAGTCTAATCAATAGGTAAGTCATAGCCATGGATTAACTTTCGCTCCAGCTTCAACTGGGGATAAAATTACTGCTGACCTTAACTTGCAGCACCCTAGTATGTATGTTTTTCAATTTTAACAAACCCAAAGCATCAGTTGCTGCCCTCTAGAGGTAAACTCAGTAACTCAGAACTTAGAGCTTAGAAAGTTGTTGCAATTTAATCTTTTGTGTTTTTATTTATAACTTTTTGGGTACTTCACTGGTTTTGGATTTTTTTTATTTTTCTGGATTTTACAGTACTGGATTTTTGTTTTTTAATAATTATACTATTTTTGGTTATTTTTCTTTAGTGAAGAATTTCAACAGAAGAGTAATTAGTGTTTATCTGTTTGTTCCTTGGTTCTCCTTTATTTTTGCTAATTAAGTTAATTAAAAAATAAAATTAATTTGTAAATTCATTTTTTGTCTTTTAATTGAGAAAGTTTAAGGGGTGGTTGTTGCTTGTGGATATAATGTTATTCTATTTTAGCTGTGAGTGGTCTTTTGAGGGCTGTAACGGCACCTAGTAACCTGTTTAGGCAAAATAAATTGTTTAGGAAATAAAATACCGGACTAATTGTTTGAATGCTTCCCACCCCAGTTAGTAAAAATCTATAGCTAATAAGTCTTTGCAGACTGGTTTTACTCTATGCTAGAATGTTTGCTGTTACTTGCTTTTAATATCAACTGCAACATGAAAAATTGAGGTTACCCTGTTATAATATACTGTCGTTTAAAAAATAAAAAGTTAAATGATACCACACATTTGATTCCTAGAATAATAGAAGCAGATTAATAAATTGTAAAAATATCATATCAAATACTTTTTATAATTGTGTTAAACTTTTACATGCACACAGAGTTTTGACTTTTATTTAAACTGTTATCTCTTACACAAATGATGACTTCTTATTTGTATATCATCCTGTTGTTTTTAGGCCACCAAGATTAATGGGGGAGGGCTTTGTAGTAATGCAGTCCAATGATGTGGATATCTATTATTACTGTGATGAGCCAGGCAAGTACTCTACTTGTAATATTATAAAATAATTGTTGCTTCCCTTTTAACTTCATACTCAAAAGTACACTGTCTGTTTTGTTTACTTTTGATGTAGGTCTAGTTCCAGAGGAAATGGAAAATGGAGAAATGGAAACATGCAGTGAAGACACAAAGCTTCAAGATTTGCCACCATGCTGGGGTTTGGATATTGTTTGTGGAAAGGGGACAGATTTTAATTATGGACCATGGGCAGATAGACAAAGGTTCTTATTGCCTTTCATTAATAAATATACCACATGTATGGGTCTTAAATTTTTTTGCAGACTGCCCTTTGGCATTCACTTCATACTTGAATCCATTGTCCCGACAATGTACACAGAGAAGATGTCTATAATGCAAAGTAAATGGTATAGAACTGTCAATAGGTGATTGATCTAGGCTTGAAGTCTTTACCTCATTACTTATTATTCCCAGAGGGGGAATTTGGAATATCCTAAAGTGTATCTGATATTAATAGTCCGTGGTATAGCGTCATGCTTAGGAATCTTCAACCACATACCTGGACACAAGAAGTCTCCAACTAGATAAGAATGGAAATGTATTCCTATGTGTCAATACATGAACTCTGTCACATAATATGCTCAACACAAGAGAAACTTGATTGATTAAAGTAAGGAAAAAAAGAACTGTGCATGATGTGATAGAAATTTAGAATTTAGATATCTTGAAGTGGAATAGAGTGTAAATATAGCAATTAATTTAAATTTATCTTTTTTTACCTCTTCTGTTTTGATGTTCCTTTAATGTGGCTTTTTAAAAACAGTTATTTGTTCCACAGATAAATGTATCTTTGAACTTTTATATTTCAATCTTGCAGAGATTCTTTGTGGAAGTTTTTCTTCCCTGCTGACTTTCAACCAATGAACGTTACAGAGATTGCAATGCCAGGAAAGCCTAGACAGATTCTTGCATTTGAGCTAAGGATGAACATCATTGCAGATGCCACAATTGATTTACTCTTCACTAAAAATCGGGTATAATATCTCCCTTTTTTTCCCATTTCTTGTCCATTACCTTGAGTCATGTGGGATGAATGACTTTGAACACAAACAGGATATGATTTACTTCTCTCTCTTAGACTAATGCACTGCTTATTTTATTATGATGGTCAAATCATGATTGTTTAAGATCTTGTATATTAGATTTAGATATTACCAAGGATCTAAGTAGTTTTTTTTACTATCAGTTATAATTTTATTGTTTGCGTCTTCATTAATAATCCTAATAATATGGACAACTTTTTTTTTTTTTATATAAGCAGTGGCTAATATTTTTCTTTTTCCTCACGTTATTTTAGGAAACGAATGCTGTACATGTTAATGTAGGAGCTGGTTCATATTTAGAAGTTAATATTCCTATGACAGTGGGGGAACATGGTAAGGCGGTGAATTTAATACCTAAAATAAAACTCTAGTTTACGTAGTATGGTTCAGTAGTCAAGGCAAAGTGCCATTATGCATAAAAGCACCAGCTAAAAAAAAGGTTTAGATACTTTTAAGTTATACAACATAAAGTTGTTCAGTAAATTCCTTAAACACTACCTTATCATCTAGTAGTTTTTAGTTTATTCCTACAAGTTTATTTATTCTTATAAAATTTGACATTATTCATTAAAATCACCTATTTTAAATTCCATGATTTCCTGCTTAATTCTCCACATGTAACCTTGGCTTTTTTTTTTTTTTTTTTTTTTGGAATTATAGTTTTCCCAAGACTTGGGGAAAATATATTTTTTATAAAATATATAAGTGATGGAAATAAGTTATTATATATTTTTTGAGATTGTCAGTGCTAGTTAGGGTTAGAGCAATGTTAATTAAGCACTGAAATTTAAATTCATAAAGAAAGCATTTGTTTGGCAGTAATATTTTTGGTTGCCTTTTATTCTTCTACAGGTTACTCACCTACAATTAAAGGTCAGCTTTTGCATGTAGATACTACAAGCAGTATGCAGTATCGAACCTTGTTGGAGGCAGAAATGTTGGCTGTAAGTCTCTGCAAAGTTTGTTCTTATAATTGCTGTAATTCTAATAATTTATAAAGTACAAACTTTAGTTAAGGTAAATTTTAAACTTTATTAGACAAAATCAGCAGTTGATTAGTTTAATTGGTTTAGCAATGCCAGATTGTCAACATTACACAGTGACATTTTTAATTTAGAAAAATTATGCATTTATGATAGTTATTGACTTAAGGTTGTAACATGATAAAAAAAATGCTTAGCCAGTAAACAGTTGTACCTTCATTTTTAAAGCTACAAAGCCATGAAATAGTTACTCATCTATGCATTTTTAAAATGTTTTTGTATTTTGATCATTACGCCAGAGTGCATCATATTTCTATTCTTAAGTACTCAGTGTTCTTATTTTTATTGTAGCTAAACCTTGCACTTTATTCAGTTCACACCTATTTATAGGGCCAGCTGCTAGTAGTGGATGTCAGATTTCATTTACAGCTTTTTCATGCAGAATTGGCAAGCAGTTAATGTTTAAAGGTTTCCCATGATGTTCCACTTTAAAATAGCTAAATTGTACCTTAAAATAGTGGCGGGAACAGATTCCAGTGATTTTAAATAAGTCTATGTAAGTGTTTTAGAAAATTGACAGATCATCAGGATTGAACATTCTCAGTTAAATAATCAGGAGTTTTAAGTATTTTAACTTATTACAAGGTTGGTCAGTTAATAATAAAGATTTTTTTAGGTTTACAGTATTCTCCCTAGCTTCTTTTAGCCGGGCGGATTTAGTTGAGCGCCCGGCTGTCATTTCACATGACATTGTGAGATGACAGCTGCAGATCTAATGATCTGCAGAGATGGCAAGGGACGAGCGGGCGGGTGGACAAATACTGCTAAAGCTAATAGCGGGTGTCGAGGCGGAGCAGAGTTCACAAGCAAAGAGTATGAGGAGATGGGGTTTCGAGAGCGGGCTGTACATGGTAATAGCGGGAGTGTAGCAGCTTAATAAAGTTGCAAGGAGTATGGAGAGGTGGATGGGCGAGAGGGGCCTGTACATGCTAATAGCGGGAGCGGAGCGGCAGTTCACAAGCAAAGAGGATGTGGAGGTGGGCGGGCAAGAGGAGGTCTGATAAAATAAAAAAAAATCTAGTGAAACCAGCCTGTCAGATATCAGAAAAAAGGCGCCAGGAAGTGATATCTCTGTTCTCAGCGTCAGCGCAGTCTGTATAGTACAGCTGAGCGTACAGCAGCTCTCTTCTTGTAAAGTACGTTGCAAACCAATATATACACATACAGTTGTTTAAGCATTATGTGTGTTCTGTGTGCAAAAATCATTGTAGCACTCACTGTGGTTCCTATTTAAAGTGACCCCATCTGCTGTTCTTCTATTTGCTCATATTTGCACCTGCATCCATATTGCAAAAAGTGTGCAGAAACCCTTGCAGCACACACTTGTGTCCTGAGCAAAAGTTTTGTCACTGAATTGCTGAGGGCTTTGTACGGAAGCGTATTAGGGCCACGGTGAAGAAAAAAAAAATACGGACAAAGTGAAGAAAAAAAAGCTATATGTCCAAAATAAAGCTGAGATGTTGATTTTATTCTTGACATTTCCACTTTAATCTTGACGCTTATGATGAGAATGAAGTCGACATGTTGCTACATAATTTATGACGGGGGTTTGAGAAAATCTAGTAAATTAAACATTCATTTTAAGATGAAGTTTAGTTTACGATGTTCTACTTTAATGACAAAATTACGAGAATAAAGTCAACATGTCGAATTTAATCTCGAAAACAGAAAAGTTTTTCAGTATTCTGTGTGATGAAACCACAGATACTTCAGATGTAAAACAATTAATTATTTACATTAAATATGTTTGCCAGGTCACTAAAGAGGTCAGAGTTAGTTATGTATCAACCCGCAATATGATTGACGGCAAAGCGGAGACTATAACCAACACACTGAGTGAGACTATGGACACTCTAGGCTTGAAAACTGCTAATCTGGTTGGACTAGGGTCAGATTGAGTGGCTGTTATGATTGGGAAACAGAAAGGTGTGGCAAAACTGCTTAGAGATAAAACCTCTGGACTCTTGGTCAACTGCCACTGTATAAAACCACCGATTGGCCCTTGCAAGTGCCCAAGCAGCAGCTGCTGTACCTTAATTAACAAAACTGAATATCTTAAGGCAGCTATTCTGTTTCTTCCAAAATTCTTCAGTTAGGATGGCCGGTTTAACGGAAATTCAAAATATTCTGAACATTCCCCAGATTAAGCTGAAAATGGCCAGTGACACTAGATGGCTGTCTGATGACTTTGCAGTACAGTCACTATGACTGTACGAGTGATCTCCTTGGATCCTGGGAACTTTGATTATGGGAAATCTTCAGACAACTGGGCCTCTAGGAAGAAAAGGAGAATAAATATTTAACTGAAGACACCTTCTGCATATGCAAGTTGGCTTTGAAGAATATTTTTAAATTTTTCTTCATTAGGTTTCCTATACTTTTTTTCATTGTTTTCATTTTTCTTCCCGACAGCGACAATACTTGTGCCTCTTGGTTTATGTCATAACAATTGTTATTTAAAATTTTTGTTAGGGTTGCAGGATCCCGAATTGGATACTTCTTAAATTTAATAAAAATATTCTTTCACAAGTGTCAAACCTTAAAAAAAGGAAGTCATATTGAGCTTTGGAAAATAATTAATTAACTAATAAAAATAGTGCACATTTAATTTTCCACACCACCAAATTTCTCCATCCCGCCCCACCCGGTTGGAAAAAATTTCTGGGGAGAACACTGGGTTTAACTCTTGGATGTCCATATAGTGCCAGGTTCACAATCATCATGTCATTCTGACTTTCATTAGATGAAGATGTCAGACTTGAAGTAAGCTCAGGTGCATTTTGTAACTTTGTGATGCACTTAAGCTTTGATGTTATTAGTTTTTATTTATCAATACATTTACTTGTCCTTGTGAAAGACACACTCTGTAAGGTTGTAAACAAACTCACCTTTTACTGATATGGAACATGTATTGTAATTAAATTGATCAATAGTGATATTTCTTTTTCGCCTGATTGGTTTACATGTAGAATCTGACATAAGCTAGCTTAAGCAGGGATATAAAAAACAGTGGCTACTATCATAAAGTGTGATTCACATATTCATAATGACTGAATTCCCATCTGTGTTTTTTTGTATTATATATATCTATACTAATAAAAGGCAAAGCACTCACTCACTCACTCACTCACTCATTCTCCAACTTCCCGTGTAGGTAGAAGGCTGAAATTTGGCAGGCTCATTCCTTACAGCTTACTTACAAAAGTTGGGCAGGTTTAATTTCGAAATTCTACGCGTAATGGTCATAACTGGAACGTATTTTTGTCCATATACTGTAATAGAATGCAGCTCGATAGCTGTGGGAGGCGGAGTTTCGTATTAAAGCATTTAACCAATCACATTTCAGCCATCACTTGTTGCCAGGCAGAAAGGCTTTCACAATCTGTTGTGGAGGCACTCTAACACAGAATAAATGTCGATTAACCTGTTGCTTCAACCAATCAGATTTTGAGTTGGTGTCAGTAGGGCCCTTTAGCAGGCGTACGGCAGCGTCACTGTATTCAGACCCATTGATTGGATAGAAGCCGTTATGAGGAACTCTCAGAGGCCACTGAACGCATCGCAAAAGCTCAGAGCGAAAGATCGCCGCATGCACTACGGCCAACTCCATGGCAGGATTCTGGACAATATTATTTGCCAGACACAGACCAGATTTCAAGACCACGAAAACCTGATGTTTGTCACGCTCCTCGAGCCCCAGAAGTTTTGGGAATACAAGAAAAATTTCATGCATGCAGCCTTCTCCACTTTAACACAAGAGCCACGGAGCGCTTTTTGATCTGTCTCTTGGCTTAAAACAGAACTGACTGTAATGTATGCCATGGATGATTTTGCAGGAAAATCTCCCACTGATCTCCTTGACTTCCTTCATCAGAAAAATCTGAATGAGAGCATGGGGCAGCTGTTCACATTGGTATATTTGGCGGTGAGCATTCCTGTGTACACTGCTTCTGTCGAGCGGACATTTTCAGCCCTAAAGCGAATTGAAACTTATGCCAGAAATACCATAGGGCGGGTTCGCCTTTCAGCATTACCTTCGATGGCGATAGAAAGAGACGTTTTGATGGAACTGAAGCGCACGGATAATCCGTACGACAGAGTAATTGAACTGTTTTTGAGGAAAGAGAGGACGATAGATTTTATTTAAAAATAATCTGAATTTTTGGTGAGTAAAATGTTGCGATTTTCCTAAATAATATTGCAAGTTTATGAGTTATTATTGATGTTTTTTATGTGTGTCTCGGCTGTGGCTGCAGTAGAAAGGAACTTGTTCATCCCTTGTTTGTCTATTTAATAAATGTATTTATTGTGGCTGCAGGAGTTATCTTATATATATATATATATATATATATATATATATATATATATATA
>JANRMT010062809.1:3636292-3660057 GCA_026402145.1 Polypterus bichir lapradei
TCTCTCTCTCTCTCTCTCTCTCTCTCTCTCTCTCTCTCTCTCTCTCTCTCTCGGATGTTGCATAAAAAATGCTGCAAATTAAAATGCAAATAATTTTCCCCTAAGGTAGCCACACACTACTTGTACAAGAATGGGAAAGTAATAAAACTGATCATTACAATAAAAAAATTCTTGTCTGCAAAATTCAAAATAAAGTATCATCTGTGATACAGTATTCAAATAAACTTCTTTCTCTTGTCCCACTATCATAAACGTAATGTTTTGCCTAAATATTGTCTCAACAAGAGAATGAATTGCAAACTGCCTATGGTTAAATTCAATGGAAACAAGACTGGGTAAATAATTAATTTTTACAACATATAATAAATAGATATGTTCAGTGTAGAACAGGGGTCTCCAACTGAGATCCTGGATGGCTGACATGGCTGCAGGTTTTCATTTTAAGCATTTTCGTAATTAATGATCAGTTTTTGCTGCTGATTTAACATTTGCCTTAACATTTGATATATGATCAAAAATTAAGATGCTATCAATGATCTTTTCAAAAGATATCTTACAATAAATATGATTGTGTATATGAAACATTCTAGTAGTAGTTGTTTAGGGAGGTTTTATCCTGTGTAAAAGAATATATTTATATTAAAAACAGAAACACAGTTCAGTCTGATATTGTGTTTAAATGACACAAATTATAAACATTTTCCTTGAGCTTTATTACATCAGCTAACTATTGGCATGTTAATTAATTTCAAAACTGGCTTAAGTAAATTTGAAACATATTTCAGGTAACCTTATTATTGCATTTGTGTCTAATTAAAACTATTTAAGTGTAGTAGGGTTGATGATTTAAATATATTAAGTGAGTACCATGTCTTTTCATATATGAGGAATTTTGACTGTATTTTGAAAATCTTTTCTGTCTGCTAATATTCACAGTAGTTAAAGCCAGAAAGTGGTTACTATTGAAAGTCGGTTTATCACAACCATATGAAATTAGCAATGTTTATCTGTTTGGTCATGGATTCACACCTTGAATTAGTATGATACACATGCTAGGAATAAAGAAGCTTCTGTTGTCACACACTACATACCTATTTAACGAGAATATTCTGCAGACATAATATACAGTAAGCCCATTAGTTACATAGCCTATCTCAAAACTTTCATCAGTCCTCAAGCAAGTATCTTGTGACTTTCAGTAATTGTAATTACAGTATGTCTCTCCTTGGAAAATGAATAGTATTTTTTCTATGCATCTGTCTTCAGGACTATGAAATCCATTCCTTGTGTAGCAGGCAGTGGAAAACTGACTCCGTATCAACAAGTACAAGATCTGATATATATTTAGATGGTGTTAGGAAACCAGAACCTCTGAAAAAGAATTCTTTAGTATACTTGCAAAATCAACAATGATGACACCTGTTTGAAATTGAATTGCAAGGTGTTCATTTTTATTGTGCCAAACTTTTAGGTTATTACATATTATTCCTTATATTTGAATGCAAATAATATCATTACTATTATATTAAAGTGCGCTGTATTTGTTCAAGGAGAACACATTTCACCTTGCCAAGATGAAGTTAGGAGTGGTATTCACTTTTCATTGACTATATGTAAATATAGTTACACTGTAACTACTATGTAATTGCCTGTATACGTACAGTGTAACTATGAGTTACTACTCCGTACTTACTGTGTAATACAAAGTAACGTTATAGTTAATTACTCAGTTGTCATTGTTATTCCACAGTTTATATAATTACAATGTAACAATTTATCACTGATCCAAAATCAAGTGTACTTGCATAGTTAGATTGTATCTGTACTTTCAAAATGTAGTAAAAACATCAGGGTATGTTACAACTATGTAACAGATTTTCCATGGTCTGGGCAATTTTAATGGAGAATTGCAGTGATAACTGCATAGGTTTTCGATGATATTTCAAGATCTTTTTTAAATTGTGAAAACACCTTTACAAAATGGTGACCGCTTTTTCCCAAAATCTAGAGGGGCACCTTCTAGACATGTTTTGCTTAAACAAGCATTTGTCAAATTCTTGTAGTTGTGTTACACTATTTGTTGTTGAATTTTTTTGGGCTATTATTATACCCATCACTAACATAATACTGCCAAACTTGCATCATTCAATCAAGGTACACAGAGCTGCAGAGCTATTCCAAGCATTACCGGGCACAAGGCAGGAAACAGCCCAGGAAGGGGAGCCATCCCATTGCAAGGCCCACTGACAAACATACCAGCAGTCACGCTCACACACATATGGCCACGTAACCCAACCCACATGTCCCTGGGATGTGGCAGTAAAACCCATGAAGGAGACATGGGTAGAATGTACAAATTTTACACACATATCTCCAGACAGAATTCCATCTCAGAATAATGGATCTGTGAGGCAAAAACGTTAACCATTTTGTAAAGGTGTTTTCACCATTTAAAACAGATCTTGAAATATCATCGAAAACCTATGCAGTTATCACTGCAATTCTCCATTAAAATTGCCCAGACAATGGAAAATCTGTTACATAGTTGTAGTTACATACCCTGATATTTTTATTACATTTTCAAAGTACAGATACATCACAATTATGTAAGTACGCTTGTTTTTGGATCAGTGATAAATTGTTACATTGTAATTATAAACTTTGGAATAACAATGACAACTGAGTAATTAACTTTAGAGTTACTTTGTATTAAACAGTAAGTACGGTGTAATAACTCATAGTTACACTGTACTTATACAGATGATTACATAGTACTTACAGTGTAATTATGGACACTTAATGTAAAGTGTTACTTTTTTATGATATTTTAATATTATTTTTGTTTTTATTCTTATATTAAAGATTTGATACAAGACTGGGCAAGTGACAGTGCACCTGATATTTACTCTTTTGTTCCATATTCTTGGAAGTTTAAAGTGATGTTCCGACAGTTTGAAATGATTTGGGCGGCAAATCAACACAACTGGATAGATTGTTCTACAAAACAACAGGAAAATGGTAAAAATGCCAAAAATAAGGCTCACTAGCATATAACTTTTTGGCTGATCTTACTCTTTGTTTTTTAGACAATTTCAGGCTAATCAAAGGTGATATCATTTAATATGTGCATTGTCATATTTTATTCCTTGTAAATGCAACTAAATTTGAGTGATATATTGAATATTTTATGGTGATACCATTTTAAAATGCTTTACATTTCATTGTAAATGTTTTCCTAAAAACTAGTTTTGTGTAATGCGTAAGCTCAAGTGAATTATCTTTTAGGGTCAGGTTGTAGTGTCTGTTATTAAATCATTCACTCCACATTAAAGATGATGTACTGTATGTAACATGCTGCATGGACAGTGGTTGCTCATGGAGGTGAATAAGTAAATGCTTTTATGAATTTAAACTTTAGTGATTACGATTTATAAATATGTTGTATTCAATATGTTTATAGTCATTTGTTCTTTTGGAGATGGAAAAACAAAATCCAGTTCTAGAGATGGCCTTACATGTCCACTTCTATCAAAGTATTACAGAGGTGAAACCATATGCTTCAACCAAATGCTTTGCCATCACTTTGGGGAGGCTTGTTTATGTCACATCTGTCCATAGCTGTTTGTTTCAGAACTTTACCTTTAAGCATATTCAAAACATTTTTTTCATAACAGTTTTGCAGTTTTCTTCACATCTTTGATTTTATTTTCTTTCATTAACTACATTAGTTTTCCTTAGCTGACATGGCTATTATCAGTATTGAAAAGTATCTAAGTAGCTTTCTCTTTTTTTCCTACATTGCATTTTTGCTGCACAGTTGGCTTTTCTTCATATTATTTTAAAATCATAGAGCAAGGAGAGGTGCAGAGACGAATTCCAGACCTGCTCATGTAAAACAGTTTAATCTTTATATAGTAAGAATTTCAGAACATTGCCCATCAGTAGTAAAATGCGGCACCCTCTTGTCATAATGCTTTCAATCTTCAAAGCAAAGCGTGGAACAAACGGTGTACTGTTTCAAAATATTAAAAGGTTAATGATTTAATTTAATTACATTTAATTTAATGATGAAATGAAGGGTGGCCTTTGCTAACCTTTCATTAATAATTCAGACTCCTCAATGGTATAGGAAATATAACAATCCACTCCTTGTGGATGTTACAGTGGGGAAACAAAAATGGTTAAAATCTGTAAAACTGTCACCACTAACAACTTGGTGACACTTGTCTCTTATAGAACTGTCCATTTAATGGTCGAAGGACTCAGTGTATTATCTTGATGTTTGTGATATTTACCAGGAACATTTATTCATTTCATGTACTCTCACCCCTGAATAGTAACACACATACAGTAAACACACATACACACAGCGATCCAGACAAAGTCTTTAATGGTGCCAATTGCCAGTCGCTTCACAATATTCCTCCTTGGATTCTCTACTTTGGGAGTCACTTTCACCAGCACTAACAAATGCGTGTTCCTTACAACACACATAAAAGCTCAACTCTTATGGTTTTATGCCACTTACTAACCAAAGATTGGAGTAATGCTATATTCACACCTTGGAACAGGTGTGTGCAGCACCTGTGCAAAGATGTAGTTTAAAAGGGAGTCTGCATGATGAAATCAGAACAGGGACAATAGAAGAACAACATAAGAAAGATGGAGGTTAAAGGAAAGGGAGAATGAGAGGCAAGGCTGGAAGCCAAGCTGCTTGTGATTGAGGCAGGTGGATGGGAGTGAGCCTCAGAAAGCAGAGCGTATGGTCAGCACTCAGTGAGGCAGAGTAACCCATGCACTCGGGACAGGTTTCCTCAGACATCAAGGAATGTCTGTGGGAGTAGGAACAGGGCTTGCAGGGCCTCCCGTGTATGGCCGAGGGATGCCAGAGAGGAACACAAGCTGGATTTTGATTGTGGACTGCACCTGTCGGCAGGTATCTCCTCGTGCTGCAAAACCCTTGCAGAATAAGCAGAAAGGACGTCCTTGTAGAGTGATGTACTGGGGCTCAGGGTTTAAGAAGAAGACCTGCCTGGGTTTTAACATTGTTTTATGAATGTACTAGCTGAAATACCCAGGGTTATAATTGAGAAAAATATAATAAAAAAAAAAAAAACACAACTTTAAAAATAAACATGTGTGTTTGTCTTGCAGTTTTGTATGTATGTATGTATGTATGTATGTTTTTGTATGTATGTTATCTAGTTGATGCTCGGAACCAGCCAACTCTATTCAATTTCAAAAGCAGCAGGGGTGTGATAGTGCTCAAACATAAAGAATGCTGGAGATCACCTCTAGTTTGCCCTCTGGTGGTCGTTCTGAGTGTCTATTGGATGATAACATGTATACTAGACTGCAAGATCACCCCCATCCTCACCAGAAGGGGGTAGGTTAGGGCTGATTTCACCCTACAGTATTTTTAGTTGACCAATGAGAAACATGTGTACCAAGTTTCATGAAAATCACTCCAGCTGTTTGGACGTGATGCAGGAACATACAGTACATACATACACACATTGACTTTTACATATATATAGATTTATTGCTCTTTATTTGAACTTTTAGTCTACACAACCACTTTGATTTTATGGATTTTTTTAATTTATTAATGGAAGAGCACTGCACTATTTGGCACCTTGATTTAGTAAAAGCTCTTAATCACTTTTGCACCTACCCTTGCTGACTGTATGTCATTTGCCCTGCTCATCATAAGTTTTGTTATCAGTGGTTTTGGATTTAAGCTTCCAGAGACTGTGGAGCCAACCCGGAGCATTCCGAGTGTCCATCTGCTCCCAGATTATAAACTAATTGAAACAGGTTCTGTGAATCTTTGGCTTTTACTTGCATTCTTTTCTTTCATCCTTTAAATAGTAAACCAGTTAACACAGACTAGTACAATACAAGAAGAATGTAGAAGAAAGTTTGCTTAGTACAAATGATTAGCAACAGAGATGCAGTGTGCACAGCTAATCAGCAGCTATACTCAGGTTAATCTGATGTAGTGAGTCTTCAGCCTGGATTTAAAAGCTCAGACTGAAGGGGCACCTCATATAATAGCAGGCATACCATTCTACAGCTTTCGGGCCCTATAACTAAAAGCTCAACCTCACAAATTTAATTTATTAATCCTTGGAATCAAAAGCAGGCCAGCATCTTGAGAACCTAATGTGCTGTCAGGTTTTTTTAAGTAATGATACAACATGCCCAAATTGCTTCGACTGGGTGGATGAACAAAGGGAGAGAAAATGTGTCTTAGAAATACAGCTTAGCTAATAAAAAGTTTTAGTGGCATTGTTTAGTGGATCAGAAACATTTGCCATTTTAAAGTCAGCTTTCATTTTTTGTTTTTAAAATTAAAAAAATAATTAGAAAAAATAAATGGAGTGATCTCTGTATTACCGTTCTGGAAACAATCACATCTCTAAAATCATGGAATCTAACAATAAAACACCTAATAATTTGATTTTCAGTGATTTTAATTTCTACTTTCCACTTCAGATATGAATACTTTCCTCCTACAAATAATATAGGTAATATTTTGCCATATATATGTTCTGGAATGTATGTGAATAGGGCATGTATATGCCATGCCTAATTTTGTTAATAATTTTTATCAAGTTATGTAGGAAACATGTTATGCAGACCTATAATTGTCTGATAGATGCTTCACTATTCTTGAAAGTTTTATTTTGTGTATTTTTTTTTTTTTTCTTCTTTAGTGTATCTAGCAGCTTGTGGTGAAACTTTGAACATTGACTTTATCCTTCCTTTTAATGAGTTTGTTCCATCTACTTGTAATACAAAATTTTATTTAAAGGTAAGCATTTTCCTTTTGCTTAAGCTTGCAGTCGTGTTAATTTAATGTTCTGCATTTGGAGCGAAATTGGTTTATTTTCATTCTATATTAAATCATTTAGCAAAGTGAAAAGCAATGAAAGAATGCAATATTTGGGGCAGTAGCAAACCAGAATTTAAACAACTGAACAAATATAGTTCAGTGTGTTAGTTGAGTTGCTGGATACACCGTAAATTTGTGATGTAGGTAATTCAGGATGGATTAAAATTACAAAAGTATAGGACCACTAGTTGCCCACATTAATAAGCTCTGAGGAGTCTTTCAGGGAGGCTGCTAAAGTCCCGAGATCAAATAATTTCCATTGATGTGGGTTAAGCAATAGGCTGCAGTATATGTTCTTAAACCATGTTGAATACAACAACTCTTGTATTCAGTGGAAAAGGTATGGTTTGTGAAGTGTCTTGCAACATGTTGCCACGGGCAGATTAATCAATATACATTGCTCCACTATAACTGTCAGTGGTGAAGGGAAATTTTCTAAGGGGGAAACTTGTGCAATCAATGCATGTGGAGACTCCTCACGACTGTTGGTGGCAATTCTCATAGTGGGTACCCCAACTGATCTAACCATCGTCGTGGACTGATTCTCAAAGATACTGAGAAGGGCAAGATTAGGTTGCAAGAAAAAAAAAATTAAGAAGCATTATTCTAGAGAGATCTGAAAGAGAGAAGGTTTGAGGTAGTAGTGGAGTATTCAAAGAAAGAAAAGAAGATAAAAAGTGACTTATCTCAGACAAAAATGAAAACAAAGGAAGGCAGTGCTAAAATGTCTTTTACCAAGGGAATATATTTAGCAAAACGTTATCAGGGTGAAGCACACGAGGAAGTACATGTGAAGTAGTGTAAATCTTACATAGAAATCTGGAAAAACAGAATGAAAAAATATTGTTAAAAAGTTTTAAAAAGAAAAAAGAAAACACCCCATATAAGCGCTTACTAAATGTTTTAAAAAGAAAAAAGAAAACACCCCATATAAGTGCTTACTAAATTTTAATAATAAAATTACCAAACTTATTTTTGTCATTTATACATTGACCTCAAAACACAGAAACTGGGAAATAATTGCTCAATTAATTAGGCTAGGAGTCCATTTACATACAGAATTTGGTTGGAACGAAAGACGCAGCCACAGTGAAGTCCCTAGGACTAAATGTCTACATTTTTGTTGATTGTTCTTACAGAGAGAAACAAAATTGTACCTTATAAGTGTTTATGTTGTCTGTTGGTTACAGTGTTAGGTCTGTAAAATTAAGCAATCACTGTTTCTGTACCAAATTCCATGCAACAATTTATTCATTCATTCCTGCATTTATATATACACAGATCAGTCACAACATTAAAACTACTGATAGGTGTAATGAATAATATTATGCCAGCAGCCTCAGTGAGGTTCCTAGGACTAAGTTTGAGAAACACTGAGAGGGGGAGAGTAAAGTGGGTGAGTTGGCAGGAGAGTACTTAATTGAAATCCTACATGTTCAGAACACTGATCTGACTCGGAAGTAAAAAAAAGTTGTACTAGGGAAAATTAAAATGGGCCTGTGAAAAGTGGAGCATCATAAGAACCGAGTTATCAAATATATTCTTAAGTACAGTACACTAATCCCTGTAGTCTGTCAAGAGGGAAATGCACAGGGCTGGCCATTTGTCAAGAAAGTAGTGTTATGTTTAATGGGGGTGAGAATATGCAGTCTTTTTGGGAGGCAAGGAACTTTTCAGCTTGGTGCCTGATGTTGATGGCATATGATGAGATAAGTCTCAAGGAATACCTGAAGATTTTACACTAGGAAGTGAAACAGAATAACCTGAAGAGAAAGGGAAGAAACAAGGGCAGATTCTAAAGGTGCAAGGTGGGTGGAAAAGATGATAAAGCCATAAAAAGGTAAATTGGAGGGTGTAAGCCTAATAGTAGAACTGCAGGTCAGTTAATACACCCCAACACTCATTTTCTCTGGAGTATGTTGTGTTTGATAATGGCAAGATAAGATCAAAAAGAGAGAGGAAGTTTAGCTGTTAATGGAGATTCTTCCATAAGCAAGGATTTGTCAATACTTGTTAAAGGATATGCTATATTTGAGACTATGGCTGTAATACCAACTCCAGAATATCTTAGACTGTCACGTATAGGGATAAAGGAGGTGGGTGAGTTGAGGTGTCATTTTTTCCAATTGACTTTGTATTCAAAAAGGTCTTCAAAAATACACAGGGGATATTAGACAAACCTAACTAGAGAAAGTCATCATCTGCAAATAAGGATATCATATGACTGGAATTTGAACCTTTAATATGTGTTAAAAGTTGGGATTTTCAAGATGTGGTAGCAGTGGTTTGAGAGATTAATTAAAAAGTAGGTGAGACAGAGGGTGTCCCTGAATGGCATCACTACTAATGGAAAAGGAACATTGTATGCTGTATGTCGTTTAGACAGAAGGACTGCGGAGGGAGGAAGAGTAAAGTCTTCATTGAATTTATAGAAATGTATGAAAACATATCTATGACTTGCCGTAAAAAATAAATGCCACATCATCTGGTCGAACACTTCCTCAGCATAAACGTAGAGAAGAGCTTCAAGGCCTGAATGGAAGCAGCAGAAACTGTGATGTGTAGAAGTCGCCACTTGTTATCTGTGACTAACCACAAGAGTATGAAGCAAGACTTTTCATAAAGGATTAATTTAGCTGTAGCTTTATGTAAGGTACAACAGCATAGGACTTCAGTCTGTAGTTTTCTGTCTGTGCTTATAACAGCAAGATACCTGTAACACTGGCAATGGGTACAATTCTTGCCTTGCTTTAAACATAAAATAATAACAGCCATTTTACTCGTTGAAGTTTAGATGGCCAGATGGGGCCAGATATTCTTTATTCATATCATGGAAGGGGAGGAAGAGTTGTTTGAAAGTCAAGGAGAAATGAAGAGAACAAGGTGGTAAAGCTCTTAGACTTCAGTTAACTCAAAAATAGCACCGGCATTGTCTACAGACACCAGACACAAGAAACTCCTCTAATATGAGAGAGAGCTGTTTATAAAACAGTTAGGAGGAAAGTATTGAATTTTCGCATCAGTGCATGGCATTGAAGAAAACGCAGATGTAACTGCAAATTGTTACCTTTTTGTCAGATAAAACTGTTGAAACTAAAAGGCATCTGAAAAGAACAGAACAAAACTACATTAAAAAAAAAAAAAGATGCGACTTCATCAGCACCCTGTTTAAACCCTGCAATTCTTAAGATGTCTTCATGTGCCCTGTCCTCCTTATTAGTAACTAGTTGTTTCATAGGCAGCCTCTTTACCAAGTACAGTATGTTAATAAGTCATGATGGGTTTAAATGGACTGGTGAACCCGGGCATCTCTATTGAGGTTTACCTAAGCCAATTTAATAGCAGCTGCTGTAGTACGGAGATTATATCACTAAAATGGGTCTGCATTATTGCATTCAGTGTGGTAGTAAGTTTGAGAGAATTTCTCATTGAATTCCAGTATGTGTTCATGCTGGTGGCTTAAAGGCTAAGGACTGGGATCTCTGGCCTGATGAAGACTGTTCTTCTTCATTACAGTAAGAAACATCCACATTTATAGAAAAGTGTTTTATCCTGTGTATAAAAGAGTACTGTACAGGTGTTGTTGATATTTAATTTAAATCTTTAAAAACACTCCATTAGTAAGATTAGAAAATAGCAGAAAAATGTTTTAAAATGAAAGTATTTATTTAAAAACTAACCTCAAAGTGCTTAGATGTTAACGTTATTTGTTTTTTCCCAGATTATGTCTATAATGTTAATTTCAGTTAATGGACAATATATTATAGATAGTACCTCAGTTTAGTATTGTATTTTTGGTTCTGGACTCGCCTAAGTGCAATTATTTTCAAAGAAGCGTCATAGCAATAGAAGTGCCTGAATGTACAGTTTTTATTACTGGAAATCCTGCTTGAAAAAGACTGCCGCATGCAGTGCAAGGCTAATTTAGAAAAACCAAGAGTAACCAGGGGAATTTTTGACATTGTCTTTGACGTCATCCTTTCCCTTAAATTTTCTTCCATAAATTCTATTCTTTTGCTTCTAGAAATGTAAGAAAAATTATAAATAATTGGCTTTGAATTTCGTTTCCTTAGCATTGGACACAAATTGCTGCCTCACAGCTAGCAGTGACCTAATCAACAATACCCAAAAGCATTGATACTATTTTGTTGTATTATGAATATAATAAGTTAAATTTGTATAGCATTTTGAGATCAGAACCTACAATGAAGAGTTCTTCGAAGCATAAGAAATGCAATGTAGTTAAAAGATACTTTTGTTTTGCTACCCTGTGGTTTTTGGAATATCTCCATTTATTCTATAACAAGAATGGTTTCATTTCAAAACCGTGCCTTACATTTTTGTACAGACAGTTTTTACAATGATGTTTTAAATATCAAAATGTGCTTTATAATGATTGATTGATTTATTATTTCATATTATTGATAGGCAGAAGATACTGACCTGCAGCTGTCTTTGCCAGATTGCCATCCTAGCAGATATTCTCTCCTTACTCTGGTAAAGAATTGCCACCCACACAAACTCCCTCCAGAAACCTGCATTACCACAGAAAATCAAGGTGGTCCAAAACAAATAAAAATGAGGTGGAGAAATATTACCCAGTCAGAGTATGTATTCATTTTTTATAATGAGATTTACATATTTATTTGATTTGTATTCAGTGCACCTTTCTGTGCTTGGGTCCTGGCATTCTTATTGATTTTACTTTGATATATTTAACCTAAATATTGTTGTAGACCTCATACACCCCTTCATGGCAAAAGTATTCTCTGGTGGCAGTGACCTCTTTCAGTAGAATGCATGCTACCTCACTGTAAACATTATTCAGGAATGATTTCAAAAAATATGATGAAGAGTTCAAGGTGTTGACTTGGCCTTCAGATTCCTCAGATCTCAATCAAATATAGCATCTATGGGATGTGCTGGATAAAGCAGTGCTAGAAAAAGTCCAGAAAAGAGCAACTAGGCTGATTTCAGGGCTACAGGTAATGTGTTGTGTGGTTTGATTATAAGAGTTGAGCCTTTTCAGTATAAGCAAAAGGAGATTAAGAGGAGAATTGATTCAAGTATTCACAATTATGAACGGAATTAGTACATTTAATCAAGACTGTTACTTTAAAATAAGTTTAGCAAAAACACAGAGATATAGTTGGAATGCTGTTAAGGGCAAATTTCACACAAATATTAGTATGTTTTGTTCACATAGAGTATGTTAGACACATGGAATAGGCTACCAAGTAGTGGAAGTCAGTAGAGCTTTATTGACCTCCAAAAGTAGACTTGATGTTATTTTGGAAGAATTAAGTGGATAGGTTTGGAAAGCTTTGTTGGGCTGAATGGCATGTTCTAGATTGTTCTAATGTGATGTTGTGCAACCTTTGACAATGGACCTTACAGATGGAGAAATGTGAGGTGTTCTTCGATATCTAAGGAAGTAGAGGCAAAATGTGCTGTTCCTACCCAAGTCACTCCAGTTCATTAGAAAGTTATTCATCCATTGCTAAAACCAAATATGTGGTGCTGTATGCTTCCACACAGCTATGGAAGATCATTCTTACCAAAACTAAACACAATCCAACATGTCAACTACATTGAAATGCAATACATAAGCAAGTGGGCTGTTTAATTTTGGCACAGTTTTTTTGTGTCATAATTATAAATGTGTCAACCAAATGATCAATTGCAGCACACAGTGTTTGTGTCAGTTTAAAATGCAATACATTGCATTGTACTTTAATTCATATTCATAAATAGCATGTCATAACTAAAAGAAAAGCAGGCATGTTGCATTTCACTTAGCGGTATTGATAATATTCAATATTCAATTATATTTATATATGTTTTTAATATGCGTTTATATAGTGTGATTTTTTTTTTTTTCTCTCCATTTATTATATTCTGTTGTATGATTTTTCTAATTTCAATGGAAATGCCAGTTGGTGTATGCACCATTTACCTTTTAATTTAAAGTAAGAACCCTTTTTCTTTAAATGTAATGTCTTCAACTAAAACCTTTTTCATTCTAGACTTAGTATTCCTTACTGAATTTTGGTTTTGATTATGTAATTTTACAGAATGCACAGCTAATTAATTTAGTCTAAAATGTAGATAAACCCTAATCAACAAAGCATAATCCCCATTTTAGATTTTTTTTCAGCTTAAATAATAAAATAAAAGCAAACTTGTCGAATGTTCAAGATGTAATTTTGAAAAATAAATATGTGTTATGTCTCAGACAGCAGAGGGACCCTGGCTGGGGTTCAAATTTATTTTTGTGTCACCTTTGTTCATTTTGATTCTTTTTTTTTTTTTTTAACATATTAATTTTATTTGTATTTATTTGCCATTGCTTATTTTTGTGTTTCAATGCCTCGGCTATGTTCCACGTGTTTTGTGGTGCTCTCCCAAGGAGCGGGGCCACCTGCCAATCACTGCCAGTAACTGCACTCAGCCCTTTAAATCCAGAGGGTCTCCCATGATTCCTGAAAGTTCATTGTGAATGTGCTCTGGGAGTTTAGTGAGTTCTTGTGCTTTGGAACTTAGTTTTTTTCTGTGCTTGAAATTTGTTGGATAGTTTAATCTTTTGATCTGTTTTTGGCCTTTTCCTTGAAATTCTGTTTTGGGTCTTGTTTGACTAGGATTGCCTATTCTTGTTATAGGCAATTCCTTTTTGCCTTTGTTCTCCATGGATCTTCATTGCTATTGGAATACTGTTTTGTGAAGAATAAATCTTCTGTTTTATTAAGTTTCTATGAGGCCCTTATGTCTAGCTGAGGATTTTGACAATGTTTCCCCCCAGTTGACATTATTGGAAGTGTTTTTGGAACTTTTGTGACTTTGTGTATTTTGGATCTCCAAAGTTCATGACTATATGTCTCATCAGTTTTGTTTCAGAGCATGATTTTATTGGTGTGTATATATGAACAATGACTGGGATTAAGCTTGCTTCACAAATATCTCCAATCTTTAACTAACTGAATATTGTTGTGCCAAAAAATTTTCTCGCTGCTAGTATACCTTCCATTTTCTTTCTTTTCTGAGAATAGTAGTTGTCTATAAAAGTTAATAGAAAATAATGTTTTTTGGCTGCCTTTTTATTTTGCAAAGTTAATTGCATGAAATAATAATGAAAATGCTGAAAAAGTTATTCACAATATTTCTATTCCAGTTTTTTCATATTTGTACTGAATTATTTGTTTTTATTCTCAATCTGTCATAAAACATTTTGATAAGATGTCACAGAGTATTGGATATTGTTATGGTTTTGCTTCATCTCTGACTTTATTCCTTGTTTGCTTATTTTTCCTGCTTTATTTTGTTTTATTTTTTAGGTGAAGACTTGTTTAACTTGTTTATCTATTTAATTGTCTTTCATTAATATTTCTGTTTTCTATTTTGTAATTTTTTGTCTATATAGTTGATTTTCTTTTTTCTGAATTGTATGGTGAACATAAAAAGGGTGGGGTCTGCTGATGCGGCAGATGAACATCTAATTTGGCTTCTTTTATAATGGCCTAGCATGCCTTAGGCCTGTTCCTGAGACATTAGCTTTCTGATTGGCTTCCTGTTTTTTTCACTTTCCAGGTTTTTTGGACATTTGGCATTTGTTTCTTGTTTTTGATAATTGGAACTGATTTGGATTAGTCTTTCTTTGAGTTTCTTTTATGATTTTGGTTTCATTTGAATCTAGTTTTGTATTTTTTTTGAATTTTCTGCTTTTAAATATATCAAGAATTTGGTATTTTTGATACATTTTTTACTTAATTTAATAAATAATCATTGAAATAATATCAGTTTTGTTCTATAGTACCAGGTGTGGTGGTGTTCCCTTATCCCATTAAGTGTAGGACTAAGGTGTATTTGAAATTTTTTGGCTTATGGGCTTATAGATACTTGAAGCATTCATTAAAATTGTTGGTCCCAGACTAATACTAGATTTCTCTAGGTAAATGTGCTACGTGGCAAAGGGGCACTGAGGGCAAGTATTCTCAGACTGTTAGTTGGTGTTAGTGTTTTAATAAAATTTCAGAAGGAGAGAGAGAGGGAGAGAGCGCAAAACATCTGTCTCAATCAAGACACAGCTTTGGCAAGAAATCATGCGACCTGTAGGCTGATCAGTAAGAGGGCTTGGTCCTTAGTTATATATAAAGGTTTGGACTCCTGTTAATTCCATTATTTCTCCTCTATGCCACTAGATGTCATAAAGGTTACTTATTCAACATTGTTTATAGCAATGATCAAGAAATTCTTAGTCTCAATTTTTATGGAAAACAGAGATAAAATTCCTGATATAATGGTCTTCAATAGGGGCACACATTGAACAACAGCAAAGAATATTAATGCCTCCAGGAAGAAATCTCAGCTTGCTCATAATGCGTAATAGTGAGGTTTGCATTCACATGTTCCCAACATCCCAAATACATGTATTTTGGCTAAAATATTGTTAAATAAACCATTTTGAGAAAATCCTCTTACGCAGTACAATGAAGGACATTCAAACAGTATGTGGCAATCGAATAGAAGGCTCAACTCTCCTCTTATTTATTGTTTATTGCATTTATATTCATAGCAATAAGCCATAACTACAATGATTCAGGCTTTTTCAATGGCAGTTTGTGAAACTGTACCTGTGAATTGACCTTCTTGTTGAAGCATCTCAGATGTGATTAAATATGAGGCATACTGACAATGGGTTCACTCAGCTTTTCTTTAACTTTTAATCTCTAATTGTACACATCTCTCAGACTTTGACTTGTAATGTTGATGTCAGTGCTATGGCAGCCAATGACTTAGCTGTGACTGGGCAAGGAGTCCTGATCAGTGAATGAGGGTAGAGGTGGATCTTCAGTTCCAAAGCTCATTCTTGTTTAAACATGTGTTAAGGACTGAGTGAATAAGTGACCGGATACTTGACATGGATTATGCAACAGAAGTACATTGAGACTTTTTATATGGACATTTTGTTATTGTTTGCTTCAGTTCAGTTTAGGTACCCATTGAATCTTCTTGTATCAGGATACTTGTTATCTCTATTCTCGATGAAAACATGAGATTAATGTATTTTCGTCAGCCATGACTACAAAAAATATGGTATAAGTAATAAAATAAAGAAAAAAAAATTTGGTGAAATATTTTTTATAAGTTGTATAACAAGTTAGTTGAGGGAGGGACATAGTATTTTTGAAGCACAATAATAACCTTATGAAGTTAGGTTATTATCGTGTTCATTTCTGACATTAGGTACAGTTTTTAATATAAACTTTTGCTAGTGGGTCAAGATGAAATTTTATGTCACTTCACTGTTTTTATCAGTAGGTTGTAATGTGAGAGCATTAGAGCAATTAGAAAAAGAGTACCCTGTTTTTTTTCCACAAAAAGTGATTAAACTTCCAGGGATTTATGGGGAACACAGTCATGGAAGGGAATTAAGAGAGAGAGAGAGGGGTGAGAAAAGGAATGTTTTTCTGTAGTATTGTGGTTAGCAAATACACCTGCAAAGGTATGCTGAAGGGTAAAGGAAGATTTAATTGTCCTGCCATTTATTTTGTACTTGAGTTTTCTCATTTATACCTTCCTGTTATCATTTATCACAAGAAGAAGGAGCTAATTTCCTCCTTTGAGTTATTTCTGGTTATTCAGAATTGCCATGAGTGTTCTCTTTTATCACTTCATACATAGTTTTAGTCAGTATTATTGTCATCCTTGCATTTCAGGTATGTCATGTTCAATATCTCCTGAAAATAGTGGGCAGTGAAACAGCTTTGGTAGTTTTACACTGATTGTTTTGATATAGAGCAGCACATGATTAACCAGTAACAAGTCAAAAAAAGAGTGTGTGTAGAAATTGTATAAGTAATGCAAAATATGGAAAAGTTACGTCAACACCATCACTGGTACCTCTTTGAGTGATTTGAATTTAGATTCTCATTGTAGTGATGTTAGACTCACCTGAAGTAAATTGCCAGTATTCACATGATATAATTTAATCAATGAATGATGTCTTTAATGCTTAAAAAGTTTACTTTAATTCCCTGTTCCTTATCGACAATGCTGAACATGAGAGCCATTTTTAAAGTATTAACACCAAGCCATTTTAGAACCATTAACACCAAGCATAAAAATACAAGATTTACATTCCAGGCCATGAAAATCTTGCTTTCACATTTCACCATGTTATACTGACAGGAGGAAAATTGATCAAGAAACTCTTAGGAGGTTGGTGCTAAACACTCAACTAGACCTCGAGTTACGTGGAATGATGGTTTCAACCAGTTCCCTGTGCTACACACTAAATCAAGGGCTGTTTCGTCTAAAAACAAGGAGGGTGCCACCATTGAAGGACAAATGTAAAAAGGCATTGTGAAACCAGTGTATATTTCTTTGGTAGTGCTGAAAAGTGATTTATTTGTAGGCTCTGAAATGAAGCTTGCTGTATAAAGAAGTGTATCCTTCCAGTATGTTGGACGTTTCATAATGGTATGGGGCCACTTTCCTTTGTGGTCTTGAATGTGTTAAGGGAGTCATGAAATCAGAGGATTACAAGGGCATTTAGAGCAGAATATACTACCCATAGAAATGGGTTAAAGATCATGGGTTCTTCAACAGGACAGTGATCCAGAGCAACCATCTGAAAGTACAATAGAATTGTTAAAAAGGAAAAAAATATAATTTTGTTAAAATTTGCCAGCAGTGAGTTCTGTTCTAAATGCAACTTACACATATTGAAAAGAACTGAAATCTTCAATTGGTAAAATGAATCCTGTAAACATCAAAGAGCTAGAACAAATTTCAACTGAAGAGTAGGAGAAACTACCAGCAGAAAAGTGCAAAAAGCTTAGAGATGGCTGCAGCAAATGTTTGGAGGCTGTCATCACTGCCAAAACTATGCAGCCAAGTATTAGTAATGGGTGCCTGTATTATTGCCCAGCTCCTTTTTTCTATTTCTTTGCTGGAAAAAAAAATCATGAAAATTGAAAAGACATCTTTGCTGTAGTGTAACTTGGGGATTATATTTAAATTTCTTATAATCAAAATTTCCAATTATTTCTGTAAATATCTTACATAAAGTACCTAAAATATCGGGATGCAAGTAATTTTGACCACAGCTGAATATTTCCATGGGAGGAAAAAAAAGGGAAATGTAGTATTTTCTTCAGTGGGAAGCTATAGTTATAGTCTGCTTTAAACAAGTGACTAATCAGGGCATTTTTTGTAAAAGGCCTAAGTTCAAAATTTAGCTAACAGCAAGGCAAAGCCCACAGTCTGTTTTCTGTACATTCCATAATCCATCTGACTTCAGTAGAAGCAAGGGAGAAGGTCCTTATTATACTGCAGACAGGCATGTCATGCGCTCGATACCATGGATTAAGCCTCTACACTCCCAACTGTAGGTAAGGTCTCAGCAGGCTGTCAGGATAAATGACTGTCCAAGATGTGGTCATCCTTGAGTGAGAGATTGTTGCGAATCTACCATAGGTACTTCTGCTCAAACTGCAAGATGGCTCAATGCCCATACCAGTGACAGGATGGTGATGGATAGGTCCATCTTGCCCCACACAGAAAATCATCTGTCACAGCCTTAAAACACACCATATTCAGCTTTCCATCAATGAGGGTGAGTTGAACCTGATCTATAAGGTGAACACCAGCCAACACAATTACACTGGTTCAATGGAGAGATCAATTTCCTGCACACAAACATTTTGTTCTGAGACAATTGGGACATAAATCTCTGCCGGTGATTTGCCAGCAACTTCATCAGGCGCTTTTGCAGGAATGAACTAATATCCTCTCATCTACTGTGTCAAAGGCTCACTATCTCTGTGCTCAACAGATGCTATCCAGTTGTGACCAGAAGAAGTGGTCACAAAAGATACTGAAGGCATTGAAAGACAAATATTAATTAGTATTCACAGATGAAACAATTTTTATTTTTGGCTTGTACAAACTGTTGTCATTCTGAAAAGCTGTAATTTTGTAGCCATATAAATCTTAAAGGATCATAGGTGTGTAAGTTAAATGGTTGCTGAAATAAAGTCTTCGTAATAGCTTGGTCACATTATTTACTATATATAAATTTAAATTTGTATGCAAAGAAAATATGTGACAATACAGCTGTTTATCTCTTAAAGTAGAGCTTCTGTATTTAATTTAACAGGGCAGGTTGGGTTGATTGCTGGACAGTACCAAGTCTGATGCTTACAATTGACTATACCTGGCATCCGATCTACCCTCAGAAGGCTGATGAGCAATTAAAGCAGTCCTGTAAGTACCTTATTTATTTGAATAGTAAAATTTTTTTGAAGTCAGAGATGGCTTTAGATATGTAGTTAATGATAAACATTTGAAACTTGTATATAGTGGCTCTTCAAATAAGAAATATATATATTCTCATTTTGCAGAATCAGTCAGTTCTTGTCATTATTTTTCTCCTCAAGTATCATTATGAGATGGCCCTCTGTTTTTATTTTTGTTTGTTCTTTGTGATTTATGATCGATATTTTCAGCTTTTCCCACTTTTATAGTATCTCTGCGAATTAATTGCATAACATTATCTTTTTTTTCCTGCATATAAACCACCTGGCCATTAGTAGGCACTTTTTGTATTAAAAAGGAGGTCTTGATTTCTCCTATTAATACTTATAGCAGCTTTCTTAAATTCAGTGAGGTGCTATCTGGTAGGTTGCATTTTTCCACAGTTTGCCAATGCTAGATCTAGCCTTCCTGTGGCCCTAATCAAAATTTGGACCCTTGCCTCCATCCCCTAACCCCCACCTCCACATCCCCCCCGGGCCCCCACATGTCATTTCCCAAAAAAAAAAATTATGACAATTCCTGCTAAACTGAAAATGGGAGCTTGTTCAGCAATGCAAAATGTTTTGTAATAATTTAGAAACTTAAGATAAGTGAAACCTTCCTATTGTCATTTTGCCAAACGCAGACCGTCAAAATCAGTATTATTTAGACATGTGTTTTTCTTTTATGAAAATTATAGCTGATGCAGTGTGTTTGTAAGTTTTTTTTTTTTTACCATTTCACTCTATAAATAGCATTTTAACTTGGTGAAAAGCATCAAAGAAATTGAAAGGTTCTCTATAGTAAACCTGCATTTGTGGTTTTGATTGGCACAATTATTAAGAAACAATGATTTCAAGTAAGGAGTAAGGTGAAATTGTTGAGTCTATTGTAGCTAAGCAAAGTGGTAGATAGATAACAATTCTGAAATGATAACAGCTTACTGGTTAGACGAGCTAATTAACAATGGCTGCCAACTCTCTAACTCCAAAAACTGGGATTTTGGACAGACTTTGGTAACCCTTTACCATATGATACCTTAATTAACCTTGCAACAGTTTGTGTTAATCTAAAGCAAATTTTTTTATGTTCACTGGCAAAGTATTATTATTTTTAATTAAACTGCTGAAAGGCTAAAACATAAGATCACATCTCAAAAACAAGTGGAACTACAATTCTAATTTTGAATAAAATCATATAATTAGAATGGATTCCATGTAAATATGTACAACAGTCATACATTGTTCAACCTGTTAAGTCAAATTCAGGGTTACAGAGGGCTGTAGTCCATCCAGCAGCACTTGAGTGTAAAGTAGGAGACATTCCTGGATAAATGTGCAAGTCCATCGAAAGGTTCACACACCCACATGTCATCCTGAATGGCCTTACCATTCTTTTCTTTACGCATGTGTCCAGAGGACCAGATGACTGGGTGTTCCACATACAGTTGGTCTCAGTCCAGAAAAGACTTGTGGATCTGTCTTGTGAGCTCACCTACCACAAGATGAAGGATACGGGTTGGATACAATACCAGCTAGGTAACAGGGAGGAGTAGGAAGGATCCTTAGACCTAAACATGATAGTCTTTGGCACTGGAAACTGGTTCTTACAACATTAAATATAATTTCTCTGGTGTTGAGAGATTTGGCACACATGCAGAAAGTTGAAAAATACTGGCTAGTTATTGTCATTGTCATTACTGCCTTCAAAATGGGAGAAGCCCATACAGTGGAACCTTGGGTCACGACCGTAATTCATTCCAAAACTCTGGTCTCAACCCGATTTGGTTGTGACCCGAACTAATTTCCCCCATAGGATTGTATGTAAATCCAATTAATCCGTTCCAGACCATACGAACTATATATAAATATATATTTTTTTAAAGATTTTTAAGTACAAAAATAGTTAATTATACCATAGAATGCACAGTGTAATAGTAAACTAAATGTAAAAACATTGAATAACACTGAGAAAACCTTGAATAGAGAAAACTTAACACTGCAAGAGTTCACACTACAGTCTTGAGAACCGCTGTGAAAAACCTTGAACAACAGATTGTAGCGGTGCTACCATTAGTTAGAACTGCATCTCCCAGCAGTCCCTGCAGGGGCTGTTGGGGTCAAAGGTGGCCAGAGGGGTTTAAGAGGAGGGCAGGTGTCGAAGGGAAAAAAGTTTGTTTTGGTCGTTTTGTGCTGGTATTTAACTGTTGAACTGCTTGTCGTTGTCTGCCATATATCATCGTGTCCTGGATTGTATTGTTTGTTGGGGTCTGGATATCATTTGTCTACCTGTGTACTGTTACTGAGGACATTGTCTGGATTCATTGGCTTTCACGGAAGAAGGAGCGCTCCTGAACCATTCATCTGTCAACCTACTTCAGCAACTACCGGTAGGACTGTGTTTTTCCATTTCCCTCGCATCATTCAAATCACTGGACATAACTTCACCACTGATTATTTCATACATGGACTTTACTGCGTGTTTGTCGTGTTGACTTGTTAAATGTAATATCGCCGAAGGGATCAGGGGTGGTATTATTGTTTTCATTTAGTTAATTTAATTTCATTATACTTTTTATCGTTTAAGTTCCCAGCGTGTTTTCTTCTTTGTCTCTGTAGTGTGTGTGTGTGTCGTACCAAGGCTGGGGTTGTCCCTGGTAATCCTTGTATAAAATAAATAAATCACCGTCACGCTCGACGGTGTGAATCTTAGCGTCGTCTGACAGCTACAAGAGAAAACTAACATTGCAAGAGTTCACACTATAGCCTTACGAACCGCTCGCTGTAAACGCTTTTTTTTTTAATGATATTTAAGCACAGGGAAAAAAATGAAAATTTGAAAAATCCTTAATTTATACAAAAACTAATCTTGAGGCAAATCGCCATGAATCTTCCTGGCTTTCTCGCATAACATCGCCTCACTTATGCAATCCCCTGCAAGTTGCTTCTCATTCAACCACACTAGCAACAGTTTTTCCACCTCTTCCAGCATTTGAGGCCTCTGCTTGGTTAACACTGTAACTCCCTTTGCAACATCAGCTGCTTTAATGGCCTCTTTATGCTTTAGAATAATCGAAATCGTAGATTTTGACTTCTTGTACTTGGCGGCAAGATCAGTACCACGAACGTCATGCTCACACTTTTCAATAATTTCTTTCTTTAATTCGATTTCAGTTTTCTTCAAACCTTTCTTCTCACCAACACTACCACTCTTCACTTGCTTAGAGGCCATGGTTAATTGCAAAATTAATTCAAAAGCACATGAAATAGAGCACAAAGAGTTCACAGTAAATGCACGCACATCTGACCGAGAACAATGTACAGGGAGAGACTGAACACGTGTGGAAATCATCGGTGCATACGAACCGGAAGGGAAACTGACTTGTTCGTCACCCGAGTGTATGGTTGTGAACAGATGCAAAAGTTTGGCGAACTTTTTGGTCGTAACCCGATTTGTACGTGTTCCGAGATGTTCGTGACCTGAGGTTCCACTGTATGTGGATTATGACATGCACTAAGCTAGGCATTATATAGCTGATGTTGGTTTTGGTGAACAAGAGGGTCTCTTGGTGCAGGAATAGACAGTACACTTTGACTTTGTGTTTTAATCAAACAGCCATTCAAATTTTTCCTCTTTTTAGAGAGGCTGGATTTGGTGCTTAACTCTTTTAGGGCGGATGTCGACTTTTGTTGACAGGAGGGGTTGAGGGCGAATGTCGACTAAAGTCGACATCCAGGGATAGAGGGCGATAATCAGCTGTTAATGGCGACAAATCTCACTGTCACGTCACAGGCATTCCCTCTGTGCTTGGAGGAATGCTAGACTCGTTGACTCGGCAACTAATCCTTGCGTGTGCGTGAGTTGCGAAATGTAAACAATGGCAAGATGGCATCCACATGTGACGAGGGAGCGAAGCGAGTGCAGAAAAGAAAACACTCGGCAGACAATGTTTTGCGCATTATGACGGAGTCGGACTCTGATTTTTCAGAATCGGATTTTATTGACAGTGATCAGGAGATCGAGCAAGAGAGTGAGAAGCCAGCATCAGCTGATCAAACACCAGCCGATGCCGCGCTAGCGGATCTGCTGCCAGTTGAGTGCTTCGCGCAACCGATGCATCTACGGCAAGGTTCGCGTGGGATAAATACACAGACATTGATCTGTTGAGAGCCGATCTGGCTGCTGGACTTCACAAGACGGCATGGCTTGCTGTTGGACACGACAGATCACCAGCTGCTGTACTTCAGGCTGCTCTCTCCTGATGCTGCTTTTCAGCTACCGTCAGACGAGATAAACAGGTAGGCAGAGAAATTTTTTGAATCGCGGGCTGCGTTTGCATCGCATTCTTGTTTTTCAAAGTGTAAACCCACAACAAAAGATGAGGTGAAGCGTGCTGTGGTATTACAAATACAGATGGGACAGAACTGGTGATGTAACTTCAGGGAGCATTGGTGCTTTGTCCCCTGGTGGCTTTAGACAGGTTATGCAGCATGGTGATAGGTACCTGCTGCTGCAAAGTTTTATTCACTTCTGTAATAAACAGAAGCAAATCCCATGGGGTGAGCCAGGCTAT
>JANRMT010062809.1:3690057-3704879 GCA_026402145.1 Polypterus bichir lapradei
ATATATATATATATATATATATATATATATATATCACAGCGACACTCATAACAGTGACAAAACAATTACATTGACAATCATGTTACGTTATTTTCAAAATGTTTCCTTTTGTTTCTCTTTCCTTCTTTAACACACTACAGCGCGGTTATTTTGCTATATATATATATATATATATATTTATATCTATATATATCTATATATATATATATGTATGTATGTATGTATGTATGTATGTATGTATGTGTATATATATATATATATATATATATATATATAGATATGGGAACAACACTCATATCAATGAAAAAACAATTACATTAACAATCATGTTACGTTATTTTTAAAATATTTCCTTTTCTTTTTCATAACTTCTTTAATACACTACTTCTCCGTTGCGAAGCGCGGGTATTGTGCTAGTAATTATATATAAGTATTATTAACTTTATTATGGAAAAAGTGTTGTATTGATGTAATCTGATATCAACATTATAAAAAAATACTGATGGCTTTGGAGGGCACACTTTACACCCGTCGAGTGTCAGACGTGCACTCCTAATTCTATTCCTAATTCGACACCTATATTATATTGTTTTGCTTAATTATTAGAATGTCGTTTAGTCTTTAAGATAAAAAATGTGAACAAGTTTTAAAAAAAACACACCACCAAATGCTAATTGGGTGTTACGAAATAAATTAAATACCTCCATTAACCCAAATACGGAAAATGCTGCGACTTTCACATTTAAACCACGAAATTACGAATGTCCTATTGCAAATAAAATGAAAATTCTTATTGCCTTTTTCATCAATATGATGTACTTACAAAAAGCTATATGTATTCATTATAAAGTTCACAGACATACATCGCATTTCATTTCGCTCCCTTTTCATTCGATTGGAGTTAAAATTTTCAGGCGACAAATATTTTTCCAAGATGTTATAAAATTCAAAAGTTGCCATCTTTTCCAGTAAAAAGTCCACTTAAAGACGGAGACAAACAGCAACACAAAAATGACTCAAGTAAAATTCAAACCTGACTAATGATGTATGTCGTAAAACATTAGACATGCGCAGTACAAATCGAGCAGCATCGTGAAATAAATTTTAATTAAGCAGAGAGCACGTGTGCGAGATAACTCGGATGAGGACTCATGTCGCAAAGTAAAAAAACTCAGATGAGACAGGTAGTAAAGCTATGCGTATGCGTGCGCAGCTTGGGTGGTCTTTGTGCACATGTGCCCAAAAATCAGGCAGGCACCACAGATCGGGTAGTGACAAGGCCTTAGCAGATCCTGTTGCAGCAACCCCTGGCAATGCCCACGGATCCCAACAGGGTTGCACCAAACTCCAACTCCCATGGAGCTCTGCGGGAGTCTGAGGCACCACTGCAACCCAGGGGGGTGCCACCTAGTGTTCTGGGGAGGTAAGATTCTGGACACACTTGCACCTCTGGTTCTTCCAGCGTGGAGGCATGCCAGTCGTGCAAGGCCCCAGCTGTACACTACAATATACTACAACAGAATGAAAAAAGAAAAAAAAAAAAAAAGGTTAGAGATTGCTGCTGAAGTCTATACTAGTTAACCCTTTGTACAGTGCTGACTCCATCATTGAGCACTCTATTGACTGTCACAAAAACGGGCCAGCATGACAGTGCTGGAAGGTTTGCCACTCAGTTGCTAAATGTGACATTCCCAATAATTTTACATATGCCAGTCTCATGTAAGCGTCATACAAGTCAAGTCAATTCACTGGATATAATCAAACAGGTCAAGCTGTAGTTTAGGAGACTTGAGTGAATATAATTAATTTGTTTATTTTGAACAATTTGCATTGGTACTATAGATTTTCCACAGTTTCATAAGTGCATTGCAAAGTGCATTGAAAGATGATGTAATCTCAGGGTAATATATGAGCTACATAATTAGCTCTCATTTTCAAATAATTTATTTGTATGTCTTTGCATGTGTTTAAATTAACAAATATAATTCAGTAATTCCCTATCATATATATTGCCTTGCACTTGGAAAAAAACTAAGCTTTTACAGTATTTTAGCATTAATTTGTAAACTATACAACTGGATTGTCATCCCTAGACTAAACGTCTACTTAACAAGGTAATGATTGTTAGTTTATAGTCCAAAATACAGTACAAGAGTGTTCTAATCTTTACACGTATTGTAGTGATTCAGCTAAACTAGAGCTCTACAACTTTCACCTTTTTTACCTTTTAAGGTACAACGCAAACAATCCTTATTCAGTACTACCCTTGATTGGTCCTATTATCATTTTAAGAAGTAGAAGGCTGTGTTTGGTTCTGCTCATCCTGGGTTGCCTATTCTACAATCATCTCTAGTTAACAAAAGTATATAGAAACATTGAGGTATGATTATAAAAGATGTAACATAAAACAACATGGTTTCAGATGCCTGCCTTAGGAACGAGCAACACCATAATCCTATATCAACTATAGATTTTATTGTGAACCTTTGGTAGTATTTAGTTGGTATAACTTTCGTTTTTCATAGACATTATTTTCTCATCTTCTTTTTATTTAATAAACAAAAATGTGATAATTGAGTCTTTGATGAAGTAACTAAAAAATGATTTAATTGCTACAAATAATTTAATTACTACAACCTTCAAATCAACTGAGTTCAAAACTATGCCTTAATGTTACAGTATGCATACATTTTCTAATTTGTTTAAATATTGATAAACAAGTCGCAAGTCAGAAGAATTAAGACTTGAGTCTGACTCAAGTCACCCCCCCTCCCCTTCAAAATACATTTAAGCATCATATTATCTAGAATGGCAGTCATACAGAAGTATAACTGTGAAATAAATGTCGAACATATGGATAGATGTGAATAGATACAATAGGATTTGAAATGGAATAAAAGTGTCCTGGCTTCCCGTATCATTTCGATTCCTTTTGGAATGGGTGTATTCTTGCTTTCACAGTCTCATATTTATTTTCTGAATGCCTTATTTCAGTTTTAACCAACCTGATTTTCATAACTTTTCAGATATTATTTTCCTAACTTGTCATATGTTACACTTCTGTCTATCACTAAAAACTTGTAGGGACTGGGTTTTTAAAAACGGTTTCAATTTATCCATGGAAATCAATTGGTCAGCATTGTGTGCATGAATGGTGTCTTCAATGGACCACACCCCATCCAGATTACTCCCACTTGTGTTGGTTTGATCATTTTGGGATTGATCAGCTCTGAGAGAGTGAATGTGTGTGTGTGTGTGTGTGTTTGTGTGTTAAGGAGCTCAAGGTAGAGGGCATTGTGTAGTCCCATGCACTATATGGAGGGGCGTTTTAAGCAATTTGCAATCACTGCAATATGTTTGAAACACCACACAGTAGTTGTATTTTTCTCACTTCTGTTTACTGAACATTAAGTAAGTTAACAGTGAAGCAGTTGGCACTGGGCATTTAGAAGTTTGATCTTCATACAATATAAGGTTTGTAATTGCAAAAAATATGATTCTCAAGAATTACTGTTACCAGCCACAGGACAAGACAGATGCCAACTTTTAAAAACATTATACTAATTCACGCTGACCTATTGTTAAACAAATGTACATTTAGGAGTTTGCAGTGTTTCACAACTGTCCATTTGTCATCTGCCTATGGCAGTCCACATTTATAAAACTGCACACCATATACAGTAATCCCTCCTCGATCGCGGGGGTTGCGTTCCAGACCCCCCCGCGATTGGTGAAAATCCGCGAAGTAGAAACCATATGTTTGTATGGTTATTTTTATATATTTTAAGCCCTTATAAACTCTCCCACACTGTTTATAAATATTCCCCGCAGAGTTATACAGCATAATCCCTTTGTATTCTCTTAGATATTAGGTAAGATTCATTGAAATTATGTATATAAACACACTGTTTATATACAGTAAAACCTAAATATTTTAAAGATATTGAGTGTCTCCGATATCACATATGTTACAGCCATTACGATAGACAGGCCACCAGCAATAAATACGTACAATGCAAGAAAAATAGTATACAGTAAATGTGTGTACAGTGACACTAAACGTACATACATGTACTAAGTACTGTAAGTAGAAAATTAATTATGGTTACTCACCAACAATGACACGATGACTTGTCCGATAACAATGAGTTTAATTTTACTGCACAACAAAGGAGAGCGTTACAGCTCTTCTAATGGAGCCACTTCAGGCGATTGTGTAGCACTGCCATTGTTCTTCTTCTGGCAGTCTTCAATCCAAATCCCTAAAGCAGATTCCATCCAGATTACTGCCTTATTATATCCACTTACAACTCGTTTTGCACCCTGGTTAAAAGGACACTGCGGCCGTAGATCTTATATTCCTTTCCTACTTTTTAAATAAAAAGAATCGTAGCCTTCAACAAATCCAAAACGTTTACCTTTTCGGCAATCGTTAACATCTTCTTCTTGCGCTTGGGCACGGCCCCTGAAACAGTAGTAGATTGTTTTGGAGCCATAATGAAGGGCTTGACTATGCACAAAGATAAACACAAAAGAGCACAACTCTTTACACAGCAAAACACGTTGATGCTGAATGAGCGAGACGAGACTTCCTGGTTAACACTGCATTCAGCACGCAGGAGCTTAGCTGCGTGCTCTGATTGGTTAGCTTCTCAGTCAGGAGAACTTAACTGCGTGCTCTGATTGGTTAGCTTCTCAGTCATCCGCCAATAGCGTCCCTTGTATGAAATCAACTGGGCAAACCAACTGAGGAAGCATGTACAGGAAGTAAAAAGACACATTGTCCGCAGAACCCGCGAAGCAGCGAATAATCCGCGTTATATATTTAGTTATGCTTTCATATAAAATCCGCAATAGAGTGAAGCCGCGAAAGTCGAAGCGCGATATAGCGAGGGATTACTGTAATTCTGTCTGTGAAACCTGCCTTGCTTGTTAGTAAACTGGCGTCTTGTTTAGGGATGTTCCCTGCCTTGTGTCCAGGGTGACTTCCCTTTTGTTTTTGTGTATTTTATTTTTTTTATCCCCTTACCTGTTTCAATTACATTTAGCATAAGGTTACATGGGGAAATGCCTGTCTTGGCAGTACTGAATTAAAAGTTAATTACACACTGTTGTTGGGCATGCTTATCCCTACATGCTAACACCTTCTCTCACACCTTGATGTATTGATTGAAATGTTCACAGAGGTTACAAGTAGAATTTTTTTTTTTAACAAGTATTAATAAAAACACTGAACAGAAGGTGGGAGCCTGTGAACCATTAAATTTGTACATTGCATGTTAGTGTGCAAGTAAGTGGAAAACCTAATTAGACATGCAAAGACAATGGCTACACTTAAGATTCAAACCCAGAAACACTTAACATCTCAATTTCTGTAAAGACTGCTGTGTAAGTAATTTGTAGCAATGTAAGAAACAATAAGGAAATAGTGCTTTTATTAAACTTTGTACTGCATCCATGTGGTCTATTATTCTACAACTAATGCCAATACGTTTTTCAGGAAGGAAAAAAGAATATCATTGTTTCCATAAGAACCACTTGTGATGTTTTAACTGCTTAGTTAATCCATTCTTTACTAATATACAAATGGTATCAAAAACAGTTTTTTGCAGTAACTACAAGTGGTGCTCTTTCTTCCTGACAGTACATGTTTTTAGAAAAGGATAACATTATACAGTAACATTTTATGAAATACAGAGTGTAAACTTTTATAATATCAGCAGAGTCACATTAAAATCATTGCCACGTTTATGGTAAGTCATGATGCTGAAGACTTTGATGTATAAAATATTTTATTAAGAGGATGTAATACTTTTCTGTACATTTTCATAGAGTATTTACTTACAGCCTTACTACCATCTATATAGTGTATTTTCATTGTTTTTTCCTGTAATGTGTCCTTGAATTTGTTGAAAGACACATTCAAATAACACTTTTTTTTTTTTTTTTTTTACCGTTTTTACTTTTTACTTCCAGCAGTTACTTTTCACAAGTTACAGTACAAGGTTCAGTTCAAAACCTCAGTGCTGTTATAAACATGCTTCCCATCTGTGAGAGGATTTTGTGAAGTATTTTTTAACAATATTTTAGCTAAAATATGTTTGGGTTGTTGTGAACATTTGGTTGGATATCTGAGACATAGATTATGTGACACAACTAAACTGACATTTTTTTTTTTTTAATGAATGTTCTCAAATTGTTTGCTCTTTGTTCAGCCAGGAACTTTACCTCCATTCTTCTTAAAAACAAGAAATTAAAAATGTTTCCTAAGCCATGATTACAAACAGATGGTATATAACTGTTAAAATCTCATTTTGTGGGAATTATTCTTTTAATCAAACATCAGAGTCACCAAATAACACGAAAGTCCTGAATCCTGAAATCGTAGCTCCCTCTTAAGTAGCATGCTGAAACATTTTCATATTTATCCACAGATTTAATTAGTAATTGTGTGTCTGTCTCCGTCTTATATAATCAAATAAGATGATTTAACAAGTGTCCATGGCAACAATATAGAATATATCATTTACAATAACTGAGCTATGGAAAACAAAATGCTGGCTCAAAAATGGCACAAATAAAAAACAAAAATCTCATTGCACATAAAAATTAAGTGTTAAATTCAATTTCTCATGTTTAGAAACACCAAAGTCATAACCATTGGTAAATTTATGCTGTACACAGCCGTCCAACTTACATAGCAAACGTCCCACAGTACAGAATATTTTCATCTGATATAATGTCTGGCAGTGAGCAGATATTTGGTAAATATTGTTTGGTGGGGGGAAAAAATGTATTTGAACAATTTAGGCAGAAAGCATTAGGAATTTAGGCATATATAATATTTTTATATATTTGGGACAAAGAGACATTTTCATATTCAGATATGATTGAAGTGTTCATTGCAGGCTTCCATTTAAGGGTATTTGCATACATTTCAGTCACACCATTTTAGAAATGCCAAAACTTTTTCTAGATGGTCTCCCACATTTCAGGGCACAATAATCTTTCAGACAGCAATTGTGGGTATATTGGATCAGTCATATTTAGCAGTTTATTGCATATCCCTTGCATCCAATAACTGCCTGAAGTCTGTGATTCATTGACATGACTGGGTGCTGAGCATTTTCTCTGGTGATGCTCTGCCAAACCTTTAATGCAGCCACTACTTCTCATCTGTTGGTTATTCGTATGGGACTTGTTATTTACCATAGGGAGAATTCTTCTGTCATCACCAGTGGTTTACCAGTCTGTTTGCGATTACTGAGCTCAATAGTGTGTTCTTTCTTCTTAATAATATTCCAGACAGTTGATTTACGTAATCCTAAGGTAATTGCTAATGGTTTTATTCTTGTTTTTCAGCCTCAGTAGCTTTTTTGAGTTTTATTGGCACAGCTCATCTACTCATGCTGAACAATGGGAACTACAGACTGCAAAGGTAGTCTGTAGGTAGAAGCAAGCCTAGCTATCTTATGGCTGCACTAATGAAGCAATGAAACACACCCGAGTAATCACAAAACCTGTAATTTCAATTGTCCCAAACACTGTGCGCTGAAATGGTGGGACCATGTATAAAAAGTGTTGTAATTTCTAAACGGTGTGACCAAAATGTATACAGATACCCTTACGTTAAAGTCTGCAATGTGTACCTCTATGCCATGTGAATTATTTTTGTTTTGTAATTTTAAACTTTGGAGCGGAGGGGTAAATTTCTGAAAAATGTATTTGTCCCAGACATTATAAAGGGCATTGTATATCATGAAACATTTATGATGATTTTATATTTTTGACTTGTTATCAATACTTTGTTTTCATTGTACTATTGTGACTGGGACACACATAAGTAAGAACTTCATTGTACTGTGTAAACCTGACAGCAAAGGACAGACCTTTGTAGGACGATGGGACATTTTTTTTTTTTTTTTTTTTGGTAGAGAAAGTACAATTTAAAAACTATGATTCACAGATAAACGCTTATATTTTGGATGAATCTATCTCAAAATCTAACCATTAGATGTATATATTTTGGTGTTTTGCAGCATTGTAGCAATGATGGACCTGAATGCCCAGCTGCCTATCTGGAGAGGTTATGTTTTGAAATGAAAAAAGGTTATAAAGAAACAATGCTTCAACTTGTCCTATCCCCAGTGCATATTTTTATGAGTGACAATTATCAGGTAAGGTAAACAATTTGCAGTCTGTCATATTATGGTTCTTTTAAACCATTTTTAATTAAGTCTAAATATTAATTTAGTACTTAAATGTATGCATTTTATGTAAAAGTCTAAATTCAATGAAATCTGTAATGTCTGGCAACTTTAGAAGTAAGCATGTGCCCAGGATAATTAAATCTATTGATATCAGAATATATGAATTGAAGGACTCGAAGTTGAGTATACTAAGTGAGCACACACATTAGCACTGATGGTGAATAAGAAACTGGAGTTCTGTATGTAAACTCAGAATTCATCAATCAAGTAAAAACAGTCCATCATTACTCAGAGAATATAAAATAAATCCATCCAAGAGATAGCAGAAATACCAGGAGTGGTTGAATCAACCAGCTGGTACATTCATAAAGAGATGAAATGCATTGGTGAGCTCAGCAATACCAGAAGACCTGGACAACCATGGAAGACAGCTGTGCTAGATGATTGCAGACAGCTGTGCTAGATGATCAAATTCTTTCCTTTGTGAAGAAAAAACAATTCATGACACTTAGCAAAACCAAGAAAACACTCTAGGAGGTAGGCCTATCATTGCCAAAGTCTACAATCAGGACACAAAGGTAAATACAGAGGGTGTACCACTAGGTGCAAGCCATTGGTAATCCTCAAGTAGAGGAACGACAGATTTCAAATCCATTGTGGTGGCACACAGAGCTCAAATTTATAAAAAATGTTTCATTGTCCAAATACTTATGGCCCTAACTGTAGATACATTTTGGACCATGTTGGTGTATCTTCTAGGGCAGTAATGTGAATCTCTGCATGTTATTTTTTATTTTAACTAACAGTAAGTCCAGAGAATTCACTTTCTGAAGGCAGTGCTTAGAATATGTACTGTTTGACATCCAACCAGTTACTTATGTTTTATGTTATATATATTATTGTTATGTTATTAAGAAAACAATACAAAAAATAAATGACTAAACAAATTAAATCAGTGTCAAAATCAAGAGAAAAATTATTTCTATTCAGTTCTATTAGATATACTGTTGGATTCTTTACTTTAGTTACTGTAAATGAGGCCAGAGTAACACACAGTTTAACACACTTACTACTGTTAAAGGAAAGCACATAACATGCAATGAATCAGATAACAATCCCGGTTTCAAATTCATCATGCTGTTTATATAAAGAAAGATTGAGATTGGTAAAGTTATTTTTCATCTAGCCCATTCTTGGGTGCAAAATAGTTCACCACCATAGCATTTGCAAAATATCAATGACTCTGGGGGAAAACAAAGCAGATTTTTAGGATGGTGTCCGTTACTATTGATGACGCGTCTACTGTCTAGTTTCTTTCTGAATAAAATGAGTGATAACTTTATTAAATTCACAATTACTCTAAATGATAACATTTACTCTTAAAAATTTCTACTAGAGGTACCAAGAAGACAACATTATTTATATCATGTTTCCCTTTAAAATTTTTATTCAACCTTACAGAGGCCACCATCAGATGGAATGCTCAGAGATGGCCACATCAGTCTGTCTGGACTGCAGCTTCGTGCACATGCTATGTTTTCTGATGAAGGTTTACCTTTGGGTAGTGATACACTGGAATATGCCTGGCTGATTGATGTTCAAGCGGGTGCATTGACTGCTAAGACAACGGTACCCCAGGTATTTTTAAAGTCTCAAAATATTACTGGTAACATTGCTGACAGGATAGCTGAAAATTTTGGATTCAGCTTTATCTTCTTTCATTTTACATTCTCCTGTATCTTTTGGTAGTAATTAATTAATTTAATAACGGAATTCTTTTCAGTTATATTTAGCTTAATATGAACTCTTGCATCACACAAAGTTAAATCATGACTGAGTGAGGTTTAATAGTAAGGTGAAAGTCATTTGAATAATCAACAGAGACCATATTTTTGTATTGCATTATTGTATGATTCATTAGGAAATCTGAAAATAAGAATACCATGTTTGCTTTTGTTTTCGATTTGTTTTTAATTAGTTATTATTATTATAGTTTCTGTGTAATTGTTAGGATCACACACCTGTGATATTAACTGAATATTTAATGTATCTTGGGAATCAGTATGACATCCGTGTCTATTAGTATGAATGTTTTTTGCTGTCTTTATGAATTATAGTGCATCCGGAAAGTATTCACAGCACATCACTTTTACAGCCTTATTCCAAAATGGATTAAATTTATTTTTTTCCTCAGAATTCTACACACAACACCCCATAATGACAACGTGAAAAAAGTTTACTTGAGATTTTTGCAAATTTATTAAAAATTAAAAAAATTTAGAAAGCACATGTACGTAAATATTCACAGCCTTTGCCATGAAGCTCAAAATTGAGCTCAGGTGCATCCTGTTTCCCCTGATCATCCTTGAGATGTTTCTGCAGCTTAATTGGAGTCCACCTGTGGTTAATTCAGTTGATTGGACATGATTTGGAAAGGCACACACCTGTCTATATAAGTCCCACAGTTGACAGTTCATGTCAGAGCACAAACCAAGCATGAAGTCAAAGGAATTGTCTGTAGACCTCTGAGACAGGATTGTCTCGAGGCACAAATCTGGGGAAGGTTACAGAAACATTTCTGCTGCTTTGAAGGTCCCTATGAGCACAGTGGCCTCCATCATCCGTAAGTGTAAGAAGTTTGAAACCACCAGGACTCTTCCTAGAGCTGGCCGGCCATCTAAGCTGTGCGATCGGGGGAGAAGGGCCTTAGTCAGGGAGGTGACCAAGAACCCGATGGTCACTCTATCAGAGCTCCAGAGGTCCTCTGTGGAGAGAGGAGAACCTTCCAGAAGGACAACCATCTCTGCAGCAATCCACCAATCAGGCCTCTATGGTAGAGTGGCCAGACGGAAGCCACTCCTTAGTAAAAGGCACATGGCAGCCCGCCTGGAGTTTGCCAAAAGGCACCTGAAGGACTCTCAGACCATGAGAAACAAAATTCTCTGGACTGATGAGACAAAGATTGAACTCTTTGGTGTGAATACCAGGCGTCACGTTTGGAGGAAACCAGGCACTGCTCATCACCAGGCCAATACCATCCCTACAGTGAAGCATGGTGGTGGCAGCATCATGCTGTGGGGATTTTTTCAGCACAAGGAACTGGGAGACTAGTCAGGATAAAGGGAAAGATGACTGCAGCAAAGTACAGAGACATCCTGGATGAAAACCTGCTCCAGAGCGCTCTTGACCTCAGACTGGGGTGATGGTTCATCTTTCAGCAGGACAACGACCCAAAGCACACAGCCAAGATATCAAAGGAGTGGCTTCAGGACAACTCTGTGATTGGCCTTGAGTGGCCCAGCCACTTGAATCTGATTGAACATCTCTGGAGAGATCTTAAAATGGCTGTGCACCGACGCTTCCCATCCAACCTGATGGAGCTTGAGAGGTGCTGCAAAGGGGAATGGGCGAAACTGGCCAAGGATAGGTGTGCCAAGCTTGTGGCATCATATTCAAAAAGATTTGAGGCTGTAATTGCTGCCAAAGGTGCATTGACAAAGTATTGAGCAAAGGCTGTGAATACTTATGTACATGTGATTTCTCAGTTTTTTTATTTTTAATAAATTTGCAAAAACCTCGAGTAAACTTTTTTCATGTTGTCATTATGGGGTGTTGTGTGTAGAATTCTGAGGAAAAAAATTAATTTAATCCATTTTGGAATAAGGCTGTAACATAACAAAATGTGGAAAAAGTGATGCGCTGTGAATACTTTCCGGATGCACTGTATTTATATGCACGTAGTCTTCTTCTTTCGTATGTCATGCAGTATTCTGAAGGTTCTCTAACAAATCAGTAGACTTAATAATAACTTTGAATGGGGCATTCATGTAGGTCTGGTCAGATTTTATTTAATTAATTATAATTAATTATAATACCGGTTCATACCGAAAGCTGTTTTTTATTTTTGTTATGATATGGATTTTTCTTATACCGCAGCACCGGTTTAAATTGCCTAAACAACATTCCGAACGTGACACAGCGGGAAACTGTTTAAGGGGGTACCTTTTTCACTGCTACACCGCTAAATACGCATGCAACCGACTACATGCGTTAGTAGAGGTATTGCACAGGGGCCCTTTTTCACTGCTACACCGCTAAACACATATGCAACAGACTACATGCAGTAGTAGAGGTATTGCACATAGAACATTCCGATACTGAAGCTCTAGCAGTCGATAAAGTTGAACATGATGACACAGAAGAACTTTTGCCGAAAAAGAGGAGTCACGTTCGCTGCCTGGAGATACTTTGGTTTTAAAAGGTCAGATGTGGACCATTCTGTTCAAATCTGTGAATACTGTTTCTATACTACTGGATAATACTGCAAGTCAAGTTGTACTTATTTTATTTTTTTCAATACTGTGTATTGTACCTGAGTACTGTGTAATAGTGTGACGACATGTTGACTTTATTGTCGACATTTCCACTTTAATTTCGACACTTATGACGAGAATAAAGTCGACATGTTGACTTTATTCTCATAATTTGTCATTAAAGTAGAACATCGTAAACTAAATTTCATCTTAAAATGAATATTTAATTTACTAGATTTTCTCAAACCCCGTCATAAGATATGTAGCACATTAAATGCTTTGTATTAAGTGTTCCCTGAGCCACATTAATTGCTATGTGCTTCTTAAACTGACTTCCTCTTGCACTAAGAGGAGGTGCAGGCAGCACACAGAATACATTCATTTCATGATATTCTTTCTCCCTTAACATTTAGAATGCTAAGATAAATACTTGATCTAATTTTCATGATGAAATGCATTAAAGCATGTATTAATCATGTGGGGGCATGGTGGCGTGGAGGTTGCACTGCTGCCTCACAGCAAGGGGGTCTCGGGTGTTCCTTGCCTTGAATTTGCATGTTTTTCTGGTGGGTTTACTTGGAGTGCTTCAGTTTCCTTTCAAAGTCATGTAGGATGTGGGGTTTTGTTATACTATATTGACCCTGCTAGTGTATTTCTCATATTCACCCTACGATGTGCTGGCGTTCAGGATTTGCTCCTGCCTCGCACACAATGCTTGCTGGGATGGGAGCAACCCTGAATGGATGACATAATTAAACATGTATAACGAAGATTTTTTTTTTTTAAGTTCTGAACACTCCGTGGTCTAAGTTTATAGCTAGTTTTAATTTCACAAAGACGTTTATCGTGTGGTGATGTGGAGAAAGGAAAGGAAGGATAGGAACTGGGGGTTTGGTACATCAGACAGAGACAGCACGCATGCAATAAAGAAAGCCACTCAGAAGAACATCCATTGAATTCTGTGTTCATGTCTCGGACCACCAGATCACAAACCCAACATTTACACAATATTTAAGTTAAACCTGTGCGATACCCATTCACACATCCAGTTTTTTGGAGCCTCGTCACACCTGCCATAAAGTTCTCTACACTGAATGTACACCTGGGGACCCTTTATTGCGAAGGAGCAGCACTACCGCCACACTAACATGCATGTTTAAATACCTGCTTTAATGCATTTCATCCTGAAAATGATATCAAGTATATATCTTAGCATTCTAAATTTTCAGAGAGCAGGAATATCATGAAGTGAATGTATTCTGTGCAGTGATCGCTGTCTGCGCGTCCTCTTAGTGTAGAGGAAGTCGGTTTAAGACGTGCGTAGTGATTAACAACTAAGTCAGGGAACACTTAACACAAATAATTTAATGTACTACATTAACTTATGATGGGTTTGAGAAAATCTAGCAAATTGAACATTGATTTTAGGATGAAGTTTAGTTTACGACATTCTACTTTAATTATAAAATAAACTATGAGAATAAAGTGGAAATGTCGATTTAATGTCGAGAATAAAGTCAACATGTCAACTTTATTCTCGACATGTAGGTTTTTTTTTTTCTTCCCTGTGTGCGTATTTTGTTTTCTTCACCGTGGCCCTAATACGATTCCGCAGGGCTATACCACAAATAGCATTATAAATGCAAGTTGCAGTTTTATTATTTATGTATATAGCTTAGCTTGAAGCAAGGTCCTTTTTAATGCAATTTGCCAAAATGATGGTTCAGTTGGTAAAGATGTCATCACCAAGTTGCACTTGTTTTATTTTATTTTATTTTTATTTGGTGAATACTGTGTAATGCACCTGGGCTTGAAGTCTTGAAGTAATAGTATTATTACTAGAAGTTACACTATTATTTATTTTATTGTTATTATTTATTAGTTTAAATATTATGCAGATTAATGATGGTAAAATTGTTTAAAAAGTCACTTTAACATCTCAGTGGACAGAGATTGTTAACATTAACAGAAAGTATAGTTGGTTTACAAAAATATTTACTTTTTATTCCTTTTCTAAGACATATTCAGTGCAATACAACTTTTGACAAACACCTTTGGATATTTTACTAGCTCTAAATTCCTCTTTGGATGGCTGTAAATATGTTGTCAAAATTTTAGTTGTTTGCAAAATTTGTTCAATAAAAAGTTTCTATATTTTGACTGCAACTGTCATGCAACGTGATTCCTTCTCTTCATTAGTGCTACCCCCTTGAAAACTATCACTTTATGGGGCCATGTAAACCTGTATTAATACTTACAGTATGTGCACATTGAAATTTTTTTTTTTTTTTTTTTTAAA
>JANRMT010062809.1:3715690-3739802 GCA_026402145.1 Polypterus bichir lapradei
AAGGCGCGCGTAAATAAAGGCGAGCTTCAAAAGGGCGACCTCAATTGAGCATGGTGAATAAAGGCGTTCGTAGATAATTTTATACGTTCAATCATTGCCTTTATGTAATAAAGTTTCTGCAATAATTTTGTTGCGTTTGCCTTTATTCGCTGCGCCCAATTGAGGTCGCCCTTTTGAAGCTCGCCTTTATTTACGCGTGCCTTTATTCGCTGCGCCCAATTGAGGTCGCCCTTTTGAAGCTCGCCTTTAATTACACGCCCTTATTGACGGATACCTAAACAAACTAGGTAAATAAAACCAAAGTAGTTTCTGTGTTTAAGAATGGAATGCTTTGTACACCTGGGTTATATTTTAATATTTTGGTGTCCCAGGTGCAGGTGCTTTTAATTTCCCTATGCAAAACTGAAGTTTACACAGATACATCAAGAACTTCAGAGTCAGTATTCTTTACTTGTGCAGAAAGTAAACTTACTAACTAGTACAATAATTGGCTTCAGAAAGCTGAAGGTTGATGAAAATGTTTTTATATGTCTAGACAAGTGTTTCCCAGCTTTTGTGGTGTCACAATCCAATTTTTAATTTGACAGTGTGTTCATGATTCACTGGGTGCCCCATCATGAATTCAGAGTGATCGTCTGAGCGGGGTGACTGGGGTGCTCCCTTTTGGTGAATGAAGTATGATTGTCAAAGTTGGGGACAATGTTCATGAGTGATAACAGGCCATTAGATGAATCAAGCATGATTATTAAACTTTTCCTCCTTGATGAATAAAAACTATTGTCAAGTCAGGGATTGGGGAAGTCGTACTGGATCGGATACTATGAACCACCTGTGATTCTACCGCTGTGAACAGGTTCCCACTTGTTGGGAAACACGGGTGTTGACTATACCGTATGATTGTTTAAATAATTTTGTATTTGTCTTTTGTTGGTATTTTGTTCCTGTCACTGTTTTAAGGAGATATCAAATACTTATTTTGTAAAGAGTAACTTTACTTTGCAGCATCCACTTATCTCATGTTAAACAGTTGCAGTTGCTCTTTCAGACCTCCCTTTTATCCAATAACCTAACTAAAATAGTAATTTTAAGATATCAACACAGCTTAGATAGAAAACCTAAAAATCATTTAAAGGATACATAAAACTAATTAAATGGAGTAAAACATATAAGGTAAAAGATATGCTTCTGGGTATTAAAAGTGGGTTTAACAAAACCTGTTTCTCAGTTTTCATTTTTAATTAGACACAGGCATTTTGCTTAAAGGTAGAAGTGATCTCTGATTAGGAAAATTTTTGAAGTGCAAAATAGCATTCACACTGTTTTCCCAGTTTATCATTACAAAACAGTTCTATGCGGTACATTACTGGAAGAAGAATTCTTACCTATTATGTTAACTGTTAATTCTAAAAAATCAACTATGTCTTAAATATGTAAATGAGTGTGACAGCATGATGGAAGGATCACATGAGAGGATTTCATTTATACCGAGTGTGTGGATCAGAGAAGTAGCACAGCAATCATGTGCTGGCAGCGTGGCTGTGCTAAGGAAGTATATCATACTCCAGCATGCATTTTATCTGCCTTATTTTTTTGTGTTGTTTATGCATGAAACTGTACATTTCTGTCTTTAACTTTTATCTCTTATTTATACAAAACAGCATATCATGCTAAATTCTTTAATTTACTTTTGATAAAGTGTGCTGTATTTTCCACACCACAAATTGTAGTATAATACAAATAGAAAGTGTTGTGCATTTCATTGGCACAGAATGGAAGGGAAGAATCTGAAGGGTATAGAGAGGGAATTAAGTAACTATCTAGGTTTTGGTAGTGTGTTTTACCTCATTTATTAGTTCAAAAGTTATACTTTTAAGTGCCTTGATAGGCCTAAAATAAATGTAATAGAAAAAAAAATGAAAACGATCAAAAAAAATGTGTAATTTGCACCATTCCAAAAGTTTTATATGGAAAACAAAATATTTAAAGCTTTATAAATGAATTAAGTGAAAACAACAAATTGTATGTTTTGCCATTCTTTGAATTTGTCATATAATAGCATTTTTACTTTAAAACTGTAGCTGGCATGTGTCCCTGGCCCATGCCTTGCCTCTGAGGAATTGAAGTACACCATGACCCGCATAGCTATTGATGGAGCAGACCTATTTGTTGTTGAACAAGGATGTGCTTCCAATATTAAGGTAACGTATCTTTTTCAAGCATCATTAGTTTATAGATCAGACAAACTTTTTTTTTATTGGGTTCTTACTGTACTGATGAGAGATCTAACATTTGTTGTACTACAAGAGAAATTGATACAGGACATGTCTTAAGATGGACTAAACCCAAGCACCAGTCCCCCCAAGTATGGTTGTGAGATGCTCTCAAATTAGAATTCTGCTCTCTATAACCCTAAAGTTGATTTCTGAAAGTTTATTAAGTTGAAGGACAAATATATAAACCTCTTCAGATATGTTTGATCCCTTTATGTTAAACTGGTCCTTCATAGTTCATACTTCAAATACAAACATGAGCCACAGCACATACACAACACATAGGACGTTAATAGAAAGATTTTGCTTATTATGTTTCTTGTGACTATGTACAGTGTGAACTGAAATTCTAAGGTGCTAATGATGGTTTTGTTTATGATATTTTTCTCACTTTTTACATTGTTACACCCATGCATGTCATCTTAATTTCTTCTTTCTAAATACTCAAACTACCCGAGCTTAACTGATTTTTATAAATCTGGTTTATATGATAAAGCCCCAAATGTGAAAGTTTAAAAAGATGATTTAAGTCTTGGAATATTAAGCAAACCGCTAGTTATTATGAGGATTTTACCTCACACTATTTTTTTTTTTTGTATCCTTTCATTCTGTCGTTCTATGGAAAACACAAGACATTAAACAGAGAAGCTCCTCTTCTATTTGCACATATGAAATTGTCACATCACTTGAACTGGAACCTGTTCCCTGTGAAAGGTATCGGGCCATCACAAGTGGGGATTGGGGAGGTTGTCCGGGATTGGCAATGACCCACCTGTGATGCTGCCGCTGTGAATTGAGCGCCATTTGTGGTGTGAGGGTTTTTCTGGGGGTTGGCCACATCCTACTTGCAATGCCGCCATGGCTCACAAATTAGGTCATGTAAATCCAGTCTAATGGGAGAACATGTAGAGTAATTGTAATAGTGTGCTCTTTATTACTTCCTGTGCTATAACATATACTGTACATTATCATGGATTTCTAATGTACAATTATTACAACTTGGAAAGAATTTCCTACCTGTTATGTAAGACAGAAAACATCTTTAAGCACTACCATAAAAGAGAAGGCTAATGAGAATGTGATCAAATGCTGTTCTCCATCTAAGAGAAAAAGAACAGATACAGTTTGTTGTTAGTACCTGCATACACCACCATATCATTACAATTTTCTGTACTATGATTTGATCTAAACTCTGACTAATCCTTATTAATAATAGAGCTTTATCCAAGTAATCATTTTACTGCTGAAAAACTATTTTTTCTAGAATTTTACTTAAAGGCAGACTAGTGGTAGGTCTAAAAGTGCCCAACATAGAAGAATCAAGAAAAGCTTGTTGGAAATGGATCAGTGACACAAGTAGACAGTTATAGCTAAGGAATTAATTGACAGGGTTCTGGTAAATCTGTTTAGTAAAGGAGATTATTTATTGTATGGAGCACACCGAGTTTCAACAAGGTTTGCTTTTGAGGATTGTGTTAATGTTACATTTTATATTGCTTTTTTCTTTTTTTTTCTTTTTATTAATTTTATTGTAATCATTCCATACAAATTGATCAATTTTTACAAAAAATAAGATTGAGAACAAGTCGACCCCCACTCGTGAGAGAAAGAGCATGGCCAACGGGGTAAAGCTTAAGGGATGAATGGAGAAGAAAAAGAAATGCGGAAATAATTGCTTCCTCAGTGCTTTGAGAGCATATTCTAAAATATTATTGATTAGATCCTGCCATGTTTTGAAAAAAATCTGTACAGATACTCTGAGTATTTGATTTTTTCCAATTTCAAATAGTATAACACATCGATTTCCCACTGACTTAAAAGAGGAGAGTTAGGATTCTTCCAGTTTAGCAAAATAAGTCTGCGTGTCAAGAGTGTAGTGAATGCAATCACAGTTTGTTTGGCCTTCTCCACTTCTATATTGTTTTTTTTCTTCAAAAAAATCTGCAGATGCCTCACTTGTACCCTCTGAAGCTCTCAGGATCCATTCCATCAAAGGAGCTGGGTTTAATATGGTTGAAAATAATACTCTTGAATTTTCCACATTTTCATTTGTAAAGATTACAAAAGTAGAAATGTCTCCTAAGGCTGGGTTTATACTTCACACGATGTGACGCATGCTGCAGAGGACGCTCCTGCTACGCAAGCATTGTACTGTTTATACTTGTGCACGTACCTTACGTAAATCTAAAGGAATCCACCATGTGGCAGTACGAGATATTATCACGGTGAGAACTGGTTCGGCTTCGCTGTCTTATGAATTGCCTGGAACACCCATTAAATTCCGATGACATCTTACAGCAATATCTCTGAAAAGGATATTTAATGATTAAATCCATCAATCCAGGGATGTGTCCATTCCAGCAAGCATTGGGCACGAGGCTGAAACAATCCCTGGATGGGCATCAGCTCATCGCAAGGTGAATACAAGCACTCCTATACACTATACTAATAAAAGGCAAAGCCCTGACTGACTGACTCACTGACTCACTCACTCACTGACTCACTCACTCACTCACTGACTCACTCACTCACTCACTGACTCACTCACTCTCCAACTTCCCGTGTAGGTAGAAGGCTGAAATTTGGCAGGCATATTCCTTACAGGTTACTTACAAAAGTTAAGCAGGTTTCATTTCGATATTCTACGAGTTACGGTCATAACTGAATCCTACTTACGTACGTATATATGGCCATAGCCTGCAGCTCGGTCGCCGTGTGAGGCGGAGTTGCGTCCCCCATCACCACGCATCCCACGTAGTTGGCTGCCTGCCTATATTGCGTCCCCCATCCCCACACCTCCCACGTAATTGACTGCCTGCCCATATAAGGCCATCCGTCAGCAGCAATCCAAGCTGTGAGAGAACAGTAAAAAGAAGGCATGTCAGACGTCGTGGTACATTTTCTGATGCAGCTAGACGGAAACAACTTCGTGACGCTGGCGCCAAATACTCGCAGAAAAATCCACAAGTTAATAGACACGCTGTTGCTAAATACTCGCAGTCAAATCCACAAGTTCATAGAGACGCTGCCGCTAAATACTCGCAGGCAAATCCACAACTTCATAAAGGCGCTGTCGCTAAATACTCGCAGGCGATTCCACAAGTTCATAGACACGCTGCTGCTAAAGATTCGCAGGCAAATCCACAAGTTAATACCGGGAATGCCTGTTAAACATCTTAGATTCATGAGTAGCGATTTGGGTAGTGAACACTTCGATGAATGAAACCTGTTATCTTTACAACGGTTGACAAACACGGAATGTAACTTGAACACAACACGTCCTCCAAATATGAACCTGATTGAAGGAAGTAATGATAATCAAATCCTTGATGACAGCAACACTCAATAACTGTGACAAAACAATTACATTGACAATCATGTTACGTTATTTTTAAAATGTTTCCTGTTCTTTTTCATAACTTCTTTAACACACTACTTCTCTGCTGCGAAGCGCGGGTATTTTGCTAGTCAAGTATAAATCCTAGGATTCTAAATTTGCGGAGAGTTGGAATATCATACATTTAATGTGTTCTGTGTGGCGATCTATTGCTGTATGTGAGACTTTTAAAATACATCGTGCCATTACAATCGGGAATATGCGACGCTTCAATATAAAAGCACCACAAATGCATTTGTATTCCGGCATTTTGCTTCACCACATCGAACCATTCATCAAACATTGAAGCACACACATCGATCTCGTAGGATCCGCAATGCGGCTTTCTGTCACATGTAGATAGTAATCAGAGGCTCTGATGTCACATTCCAACTTTTAGCACACTGTGCTCCCCGACTTTTTGTTGGTACTGCAACTCACGTACGCCTCGCGTTAATTTCTGAGGACCTGCTCAGAGGATGCGTCAAATGAACGCTGGGAATGTGTGGCAACCATGATGCGGATGCGTACACATTCTGAGCGTGAAGTATAAACGAGCCCTAAGTTAAAGTTGTGTGTTTTATTTGGTTATTTGAGTCCTCAGAGTTTTATATTGCATTCTTAATTTAGTTTTCCTCCTTTTTCACTCAGTCTTACAGCACTCTGAGCATTTTTGAGTTTATGTACTACTTGAGTTTTCCACAGTACTTCGATAGCAGATTTCCTAACAATCTTTTACTTTGGCTACTATTTTGGCTGTGACCCTCAAACTTAGCATTAAAAGTTCTCACTATTTATATTGCCAGCACTATTAGAATAAGCTCTCAATTCAGACAGGCTATTCGGAATATTACGAAGTCTTCGACATAAATATTGGATCACCATGATTTATAACATTAAATGACTTGTGAAGATGCTGTAAATGATAAATTTGGAAATACCAAGAGGTGAAAGCAAAAACTAAGAAGACATTAAGATATTTTATGGAAATTGTTCTGAAGAATTTCAAGAGAGATTTAATATACTGGACAATTTATTCAGTCTTTGAAGTGAACAGGGTTATGATTATGAAGTCTGCCACTGCTTCAGAAAAAATAATTTAAAGCTAATTTTACAATTTAAGGAAAACAAACTTGATAGTATTGTTACTCATCGAATTTAAAACTGAAAATCTGCAAATTCTGGTCTGTCTCAAAAGTTGGAATGCAAAACACTTGAAATAATTTTTGTGAATGTTTATATGGTTGTGGTTAAAGTTACTGCAATTGGATTAATTAATTTCTGCTTGGAGTGACTTATAATGCACTTTATTAGAAAAGGAGCTATGTGTTATAACAATATGATAGTATTTCCAAAAATGATTTAATGTCTAAAAAATATTTGTTCAATGCGTGGCATTAAATAAACAGAATGAAACTTTTGTATACTCACATTCATTGTTTATTTTCCAGACAAATGCCATTCGTATAGCTAATTGTAATCTACATAACCAAGCTGTTGGAGAGGGAATCAGTGCAGTTGCTCAAGACATCCATATCTGTCAGTATATTGAACTTCAGGATAATAGTCGCCTTGGAGTCCAGCCTTCAGTTCTTCGCAGGTCATATTGGTTGGAGGCTGGCTCTGTTAATTTTGGACTGATAACAGCAGATGTTGCTTTGGCAGCGGATCATCCTTCAAAATATGAAGTGCAGAGACAGTTTTTGGAATTGCACGATAGTAGAAGTAAAAGGTAAGCTTATGTGTTAGAGAGTCAGTGATATAGTAAACTAGTGAAATAACTGCTTTGTTTCATATATTGAAATGAATTAAGTTAATAATACTCATTTGTACATTTCAGCATATATGTGACACAAAATCTTATCCCAGTTGTTTTCTTTTTTTCTTTTCTTTTTTATTATTGTAATTAATCTTGTTTAATTTATATTGATAAGTGATGTTCACCTTTTGTATTTGTTATATATTTTGTCTGTTTAGACTCTGGTTCCTTTGGCCAGAAGATATTGCCAGAAACAGAAGAAGCAAAAATAAATGTGGCTGTTTAGGAGGATGTCGTTTTTTTGGAGGCACTACCATAGGTGTAGACTTTTTCAGGCTGGATGAAATGACACCTTCCAGCAGCTCTGCATTTTCTAATTCAAGTGTAGACTCTGATATGTGCTATGGGCAGTCTCTTTTGCATCCAGGAGAATGGATTATCATGAAGGAAATATCCAAAGTTTCAGAGGGTACAAGTAGAAATATTTTTAATTTCTAGCCTAATTTTTTCTAGCAGCTTTTATTCTTGGTATAGGATCTGATACTTACAGTTGCTTTTTCATGTCTGTCAGAGCTTATTACATGTTTGATTAGTTTAATGTCTTAGAATAAACAATTATAAGTTTCATTATTAATGAAATCTATATCAGACTGTTTTCCGGCTTTAAAATATAGCTAATTTTGTCTTTAATTATACATCACATATATACCTCTTTTTCCTCCCAATAGCTACTTTATAGTTACCTCAAGAACTCTGTTAGTGGGATTTAAAAAAAAAAAAAAAAAGGAACAATGGTTCAAAAATGTACCATAATATTCCTGTCATAAAAAGATATATATAATTAGTCAGCAGGTGCTACAATTTTGCAAAAAAAAATTAAAGGTAAAACCAATTTTATCCAGAAAATTCCCTGTTCAGTCACACTTTTAATACATAAATAATCTGTGATAGATGGTAAAAAATGTGTTTTGTTTTTCAAATAAGGTAAGTCAAATGGATCAAAGCGAAAGGAGTGGGATTCACGATCACTGGGTACAGAACTTGAGAAGAAAAGTCACTTGTTAAGCCTGCAAGTTCCACTGCGTTCTCACAGCTCTTCCTCCTCCTCGGAAGAAACCAGCAGTTGCAGTGCTGCTCTTCCTCTATTGGGTGGTGAAAAGGACAGTCCATCCCCCAGCACTGAGGAACGCATGGTACCTGTTGATTTTCCACCCATTCATAAGCAAGAAGGATTAAATGGAGAGTAAGTCTACTAATATAAAATTTTCTTTTTACCTAACAAAAGTGAATTGACTAATTCAAAGTCTTATGAGCATCAAATTTTTTCTTTATCACATTATATACTGCAACTCGTGTCAAACAAGAGACAACTGATTGTTATTCAGAAACATAAATCAAATGATAATCTGAAACAGGTAAACTATTTTATATATTTAATGTTTTTGTCATTTGTTTTTTTAAACTTCAGGTTTCCAGTTGATGTAACTGACAGTATGTCCGTATCCCCTAGCAGCACCCAAGAAAGATCTACCATTCACTCCCCTCTACGTTCTCCACTTAAACGTCAAGCTTCTGTCTGTTCCACTCGACTTGGAAGCACCAAGAGCTTGTCTGCTGCAGTTTTTTGTGAAAAACAGCCTCCAGCTGCAGGGGTACAGTTCAGTAGTGAGGTGTCCCGAAGTGATGAAAATGTTCTAGATTCTCCTAGACAAAGGAGGAGCTTTGGATCTTTTCCATTTACACCATCTGCTGATTCAACATCCTTTCATCAGTATCGTTCAATGGACTCTAGCATGTCAATGGCAGAAAGTGAGGCCTATTTCTCTGCAGCTGAAGAGTTTGAACCAATCAGCAGTGATGAAGGACCTGGCACCTATCCAGGAAGGAAAAAGAAAAAAAAGCAAGCTCTGCAGATTGACTACAGCAGAAGTTCTATTTATCACAGTGCTGAAGGACCACTGACTTACACTCTTAATGGAGAGTTTAGCCATGAGTCAAGACCTTTACCTATACCTACTCATGCCTCCCAAGCTTCTTTTGTTTCTGCTCTAGGTGTAGAGGAAGAACCAGGAGAGCATGTGTATTCTATAGATGTATCAAAAGCTCAAGAAAATGGACAAGTCAGTTCTCAATTACATGCAATGTCCTGCTACCAGAATTATCTTTCTCATTATCAAGTGTTTAACTGGTCAGTCAAACAGCCTACAAACAAAAGAACATCCAAATCATCACTACACCGACCCTTGGATCTTGACACTCCAACCAGTGAGGAAAGTTCCTCATCATTTGACCAGCTGTCCATTCCAACATTTAAGGTAGGCACACTAACCTGTATATGCTTTTTTTGTTGTATTCATATTAGGGCTGGGTGATATGGCTGGTTTAGTATCCTGGTTGGACTTAAGTAAGCCATGTTAACTATTTGTAGTTCCAGTTGATATCAGTAGGGGTGTTGCTATGCTGATCTGATACAGGGTTATCTTAGGACTAGGTGATGGTTTTGTTCAGTAGTTTGAATATTGCATCTTCTAGTGTGAATTGTGGTGACACACACCAGCTAACTGTATTGTTAATTAATTACTTTATTAAATCCAAGTACTAAGGGGACCAAGTTGTGCCAAAGAAATATCCCCCTCACCATTACACCACCACCAACCTGAACCATTTATACAAGGTAGGATGGATCAATTCTTTAATGTTGCTGATGCCAAATTCTGACCCTACCATCCAAATGCAGAAATTGAGACTTATCAGGCAAGGCAACATTTTTCCAATCGTCTATTGTTCAATTTTGATGAGCCCATATGAATTTTAGCCTCAGTCGCCTGTTCTTAGCTGACAGAAGTGGCCAAAAGTGGCCCCCAGTGGTGTCTTTTTCTGCTGTAGCCCATCTGCTTCAAAGTTAAATGTGTTGTGCATTCAGAGATTCTCTTCTGAATACGTTAAGTTGTAACCAATGGTTATTTGAGTTACTTTTGCCTTTTTGTCAGCTCGAACCAGTCTGGCCATTATCCTCTGACCTCTAGCTTCAACAAGGCATTTTCACCCAAAAGAACTGTCACTAACTGGATATTTTCCCTTTTTCAGACAATTTTCTCTAAACCCTAGAGATGGTTGTGCATGAAAATTCCCAGTAGTGCAGCAGTTTCTGAAATACTCAGACCAGTGCATCTGGCACCAGCAACTATACCACATTCAAAGTCACTTAAATTACCCTTCTTCCCCATTCTGACACTCAGTTTGAACTTCAGCAGATCGTTTAGACAATGTCTACATGCCTAAATGCATCGAGTTGCTGCTGTGTAATTGGCTGATTAGATATACTGTATACGTTAAAAAGCAGTTGAACAGGTGTACCGAATAAAGTGGCTGGTGAGTGTATGTACAAAGTACTTTGAAACATCTGTACTTAGTAGTGATGCAATGACAGATCAGCTCAAGATTATTTAACTTTCAGGTTTTAGATTTTCATATGCAGTTGGTTTATAAATGGATGGTATTTTGTGTTTATCAACCATCAGTAGTGTGTGATGAATTGGACAAAGTAGGCAAAAAATAGATGTATGGAATACTAATTGCAGTTTACTGTTGTTTACATGAAGACTACATTACTTTTGGACTATTCAAAATTTACAGCATTTTACGTTTTTTGCAAAATGCTGAATTTTAGCTTAGCGTTATCACTCACCTAGTTGAGATAAAAATTTCAAATGATGCTTATGTACAGAATTTATCACACCCCAAATTTAAATAGATGTAAAGGCTGCAACAGATTTATGTAACCATATGTTATTCATAATAAAAAGGGATCATTTTTATTAGCTAACAGTCAGGTTACCACTGAGTTCAAAAGAGGTTTTTTACAAGCTTATTTCTTCTTCAGAAAAGCTGTTGCTTGTTTGGCATAACATTGGTAGAGTTTTATATATCAGGCTGCATATGTCTGAATAATGTAAAGTTTAAAATCTGGATCGTCTTACTTTCTTTTTATTCACACTTTTTGAAATTATGCTTATACAGTACTTTTTAAATACTTTTTTTAGATTGTGAAGCATGGTCTTGCTGCTAGTTCGTTGCTAGATAGAGGTGTCCAACTGATGGGGTCAACTTCAAGGTAAGCCATATAATTGTCATCACACTTTCTGAAGAAAATTATTATTTAATTTGTTAATTATGTTGAAAAATATCATTAATTTAATCTGTATAAATAGACTTGGCCAATTATTTTAATGTGAAGAAAAAATATGAAATGATTAAGGACCATAGACAATGATAGGTTCTTGGTTATTCTCTATGATATATTTAGTATAATTTTAATCAGAAAGATATGTACAATACACAGTTCATGTTTTGCACAGATTGACATTTTGTCCTTACATACAGTGTTAATACAAAGATGCTTTACTCAGTGTTTGCCTAAGATCATCCAGAAATGCACACTGTCACTTGAACTTGATTGAATAAATTGATTCAATTGACTCAATTGATAAATTCTAGAAGTACCACCGATATTCTCCTCAATACTAACTGTATATTAAAAGGTGTATGTTGATGGGAGATTGAGGAAGCTTCCATTTAAAAAGTTTCTAACTTGTAAGTACAAAAAGAGTGTGTTCAGGAAATTCCACATTTAAGATGTAGTTGATCAAAGGCTACAAACATATTTATCAGTACACAGATCTCCAGACTGCTTTACACAGTGCCTGTGCCAATTATAAAAATGTTAAAATCTATGAGAGTGCGCTACCCCCAGTTTATCTGTTATTTTGTACTCTTAAGTCATTTGTGCTGGATAAAAAATACAGTAATTCGGGTTTATTGATAATGTTATGAAAACAAGATTTGGGTTTCCTGATAGTTTACACTGAAGTAGGTTTTGGAAATGGCTTGATGCAGCGGTGGCATGTGATTAAGAGTTTATGCACCGGGGGGTATATCTGTGCTGTATGTTATGTGTTTGCAAGTGTTTCTGTCAACTGTTAATGTAGTAGTTTAGTTTCATGAACCTGGTAGGCAACATGCTTGATTCGTTAAAAGCTAGTGCTGTGTATCAGATGGGATTCATTGATTTCAGTCCAGCAGTGGCCACCAGGGGCCTAATGTATAAAACTTGGCTATGCTCAGAAATATACGTAAGCCATTTCTTACACAAAAGTCAGAAATTATAAAACAAGAACTTGGCATTGAAATTGGCTTAAAAGTTTTTAAGGTTTGACTATCCATAAGTCTTACGGAGACTTTTTTGGTGTTGACATTTTAGTGACTTCAGGCTGCAGGACAGTGCAGGTTTTTAAAACCAGTAACAGAACAGGGATTACGTGATTTCTTCTTGGTCTCTGTAATTTATTTGGCTCTATGATGTCTACACCAGCTTATAAAGTAAGTCATCATCACGAGATAGGACACAAATACCATTCACTCACAAATAAATATTGTTAAAGTGTTGTTTTTTTTAAGTTTGTTTGTCTTTGTATTTTAATTGTGGCAAAATAAGCACTTTGTTATTTTAAGAAGTTGTAAAATAAATGCATAGTGTTGTATTCGGGTTGACTTAGTTAACTGATTTGAAAGTTGAAGTGTTTTTTGTTATTTATGTGTTTCATCGAAGAGACAGATATCACATTTTTTATTAATATTTTGCAGCAGTGGTATGAGTGACGTGTGATGCAGATTTTCTTAGACCCCTACACCATTGTTTGTACATGCAGGCAATAAACCTTTTCAATCACTTATACTGACTACTGACAATCTGTTTTGCCAATAGCGTCTTTTGGCCTTGTAAAACAGGAAAATACCGAATATAACATATTTAATCAAGACAACCTCTCTGAAGCTAAATCTGAAGCAGTGAACTAACCTGTAATTGAAGAGTATCTTTCAATTTCTTTGGTGCCTTGCAAGTGAAAGTTGGCTTTGGGCCTAACATATTAATCTTTGATCCATCCATCCATCCTCTAAACCCACTTATCCAAGGCAGGGGTCAGCTGGAGCCTATCCTAGAAGGAGCACACACACACACACACACACCAAGGGAATGATTTTACATTACCTATTCACTTAATGTGCATTCCTTTCAACTGTGGTAGGAAACTGGAGGAAACCTGTGTAGACCCACATGCAAGCTCCACACAGGGAGCATCTGGTACATGACTCTCAGACTCCTTACTATGAGGCAGCAGTGATACCACTGCATCACTGTGCACCTAATTCATTGATTAACATATTTGCATAAACTGTGGCCTTAACAATTGAGAAAAAAAAAAAAAAAACTTTTTATACTACATTTTTTATTGACATAGTGCATCCATTGGGGCTTGGCGGCAGGTCCCCTGGCCACTTCTTAAAGTCTGTCAAACGTCCGTAATACATCTAATAAGTAAAGATGTCACTCAGGAATGTGGCCAAATTGATATGGTGATTAGGTCATGAATATTCAAAAAGGTTTTTTTTTTTCCCTTTTTTTCTTTTTTTTAAAGCCATACATCGGTACTGGTGGGAGGTAACAAGGAGTGACTAAAAGCTCACGCACAAATGTGTATTTAGGTTCATTTGAGATTGAAATTTATTTGTAAAGGAACTTGACATGGGACCTGGCATACCTACAGTTTTGTAAACTCATTGTTTTTTGTGCCTACACCGTTTTTGCCTTTTTAGCGTTAGCAAAATTTTAGTATGTAATTTAAGCAAGGTTTTATAAATGAGGCCTTAGGACCTGAGGCGGTCAGTATTTTTTGGAGAAAGCTTAATTTCACAAACATGTTCTTGTGAGAATTAGTATTTGCTTTCTCTCTTGCTTTCCCTCTCTCTCCCTCTATAAAGTATGAGAAGGAAAAAGAGAGACCGAAGATAAGTATTTAAGCTGCTTTTCGTTGAGCCTTAAGGAAATCTGACCTGTCCTTGTAATATATTATTTTGTAAAAAAGGTAATTTATTTAGGGAATTATGCAATTTAATACTTAATGTAAGGATCATAAATTCAATTGTTAGCCTATCCACTGTGTGTTTAGAGATTGTGTGTTCATTTCTTCTCTGGTTTTCATACAACAAAGATATGAATTTTATGTTTTTTGACAAAACTCAATATGCCATGTATTACGTAGGTGTGTACATGAACAACTCAATTTTTACATTACTGTCTTTAGTTTCAAATTAGTTGATTTTGATTGTTTTGTTTTTTCTAGCACTCCTTATACACCATTAGACAAGAAACCTACTGAAAATATAGATGAAGAAACCCTCACTGAGGACTGGACATTGGATCAACCTGTCTCACAAACTAGAACTACTGCCATTGTAGAAGTGAAGGGATCTGTGGATGTAGTTTTAACACCTCTTGTGGCAGAAGCTTTGGACAGGTATGCACTCATTGACATTATTGATCTAAATTGGAGTTAACCTGGTTGGCCATTTCTCTGTTGTGGATATCATTAGTTTAGCTAGTGTCTTAGTGACAAAAAAAATATTTACAGCAAATCTTCATGTTTCGGATTGCAATAAAATGTTGGTTCATGACCAGCAAAATTTGTGCTGTTGGCACTTAAATTTTCATCCCTTCTGTAACTCTTTTCTCTATGTGCAGAAGCATGGGAAAATTCTAGTACAGAGCTTGGAAAGGTGTGTCATTGCTGGAGAGCACTTACATGAAACCATTTTGGTGTCATTTGTTTGCAGCTAAAATTGATTGATTGGGGTGTGTGACCACTGGCGAGTCTTCAGAAGTGTCCTGGCTTGGATTGGCTTACAAAGCTGGGGGAAGTGAGTGGTAGTGGTGTTATGCCTCAGCTCAAGTGAGCATTGCTTGGTGGTTTTAGTGTGTAGGCAGGCATTCAAGTCAAGTTGGGGAGCATGCACTCGTACAGTGCGTTGCCACACCCACCACACAACAAAACAACTCGGGATCCCGGTTTGCAACCCCCCAGGCAGACACGCGGTGCAGTCCCACCCTCTGGAAATGACCCTCTATCTGCCACAGCCAGGTGTTACATGGGCGACTGCTTGGCCTGGTTCAGCCACTTGGGTCCCCAACAATGAGGATCTTTTGAGCCGGATTACCCTTGGAGAAATGCACCACATAGCTGTAGTGCCGTAACTGATGCTCCCTCACAATGCAGGTAATGTGCCTTATTCAGGACTCAATGAGCAACCGCTCATTTGACACAAAGTCAAACCAATGGTACCCAAGGATTTTCTGGAGAGACGCAGTACCAAAGGAGTCCAGTCTTCATCTCAGGTCACTGGATAGTGTCCATGTCTCGCAACCATATCGCAAGACAGGAAGCACCAGGGCTCTAAAGACTTGGACCTTCGTCCTTTTGCATAGATATCGGAAGTGCCACACAACCCTTTCCAGCGACCTCATGACCCTCCCATGCTCTCCCAATCCGTCTACTGACTTCATAGGAAGAGTCACCAGAGACATGAATGTCACTGCCAAGGTAAGTAAACCTCTCGACAAGGTCAATGCTTTCGCCACAAACAGACACACTGCTGATGGCTGTGCCCAAGAGGTCATTAAAGGCCTGGATCTTGTTTTTTATCCAGGACACTTGCAAGCCCAGACACTCAGATTCCTCGCTCAGTCTCTCGAGCACCCCGATCAGAGCCTCCACTGACTCCACGAAGATCACAGCATCGTCTGCAAAATCAAGATCTGTGAATCTTTCTTCACCAACAGATGCCCACAGCCGCTGGACCCCACGACCTTGCCCAACACCCAGTCCATAAAAGCATTGGACAGAGTAGGAGCAAAAACACACCCCTGACGAACCCCAGAACCAACTGGGAAAAACACAGAGGTCCTGCCTCCACTCTGCACAGCACACACAGTACCAGTGTACAGGCCGGCCATGATATCCAGCAACCTCGAGGAGATCCCGCGAACCCTCAGGATGTCCCACAGGGCAGCTCAATCAACTGAGTTGAACACTTTGCGAAAATCGACAAAGGCTGCAAAGAAACTCTGCCGATAGTCGCGTTTAAACTCTATGAGAACCCTCAGTGCCAGGATGCGGGTGATGGTAGACTTCTTAGGCATAAAACCAGACTGTTACGATCGCTGGTAGGTGAGCAAGTGATCACGGATCATATTGAGGATGACCCTAGCAAGGACCTTACCAGGCACCGAGAGCAGTGTTATCCCCCTTTAGTTGCTGCAATCCAGGCTATCACCCTTCCCTTTCCAGACAGGGACGACAAGTCCTGTTTTCCAGTCAGTTGGGATGATTCCAGTCTCCCAAATGGAAGCAAAGATTGCTTGCAATGCCAGGAGGATAGCCTTACCACCAGCCTGGAGAAGTTCACCCCGGATACCACAGATCCCTGCAGCCTTTCCCCCTCTCAGCTGGTTCACCACCTGTGCAATCTCGGTGAGATTGGGTGGTTCACAGCTAATTGGAGGATCTGCCTCAAGAACCGTGGACCCAGAGATATCCAACGTCCTAGCTGGAGGATCAGCTTTCAACAACTGCTTAAAGTAGCCAGCCCAGCGGGTCACGACTGCAGTGTCATCCATAAGGACCGTTTTATCAGCTGCCCTGACTGTGACTCTCTGAGGAACAGATTCAGATGTGTGCAGTGCTTAGATTCCTCTGTAAGCAGGATGTGGGTCACTAGACCACAGATGGTGTGCCACTTGCTCACAGATTCCTCTAACAAACGCCTCTTTATCTACCCTCGGAGCCCTCGCAGCCGTCCTTCTCAGTTCCCGGTACAGACCAGAGTTGCCATTGAGCCTTGCGCTGTGACTTCTCTCGATGATCTCCAGGGTGCCCTGTGAGATGAAACACCTCCTTCTGGGAACACCGGTAACACCAACACAACCCTCAGCAACCTTCAGGGTCTTGTCACGGAAGGTCTCCTACATCACATTAGGATCGGCAGTCGTACCCAAATCTGAAAGTTCCTCGCACAAACTGCATGCAAACTCATTAGAAACACCCTGGTCTTGGAGTCTGGCCAAGTCCAGGCTCATTTTCCTAGTAGGTGGTAACCTACTGGACCAAAGCTGGATCCTAAGATTAGTAACAACAAGTCTGTGGTCAGAATTCACAAACTGGGCACTTCTGTAGGCCCTTCAGTTTTGCAAGAGCCTCCAGCGTATGCCCCCAAGGATGTGATCGATTTCCTTCACTGCACCACCAGTATTGGAGTACCAAGTCCAACGATGCGGTTCAGAGCGCTGGAACCAGGATCCAACGATTCGCAACCCCTGACCTTGTGCAGAGTCAAGGAACATGTAGCCACTTTCACCACAGTCACCAGACCCATGGGGACCGAGACAATCCTCATAGCCAGCCCTGTCAGTGCCAGTGGCTGCTTTGAAGTCACCCATGACCAGAGGTGTGTCACCTCGTGGGCTCCCATTGACCACCAAGTGAAGCTGCGAATTAAATGTCTCCCTTGCTGAGACATCATTCACCGCGGTCGGAGCATACACTGAGACAACAGTCAAGGCACCTGGACACCATCGGAAGAAGCCAATCTGCTACAGCAACAGCTACTCCCCGAGTATGACAGCCATTAGACCGACCAGACCAATAAAAGGTGTATCCACCAACAGAGATCTGGCCAGTCCCCGGTCTGTGCACCTCAGAGAGTACCACCACTGAAATGTGGAGTTTTCGCAGCTCTTCTGACAGCAGAGAAAGATGATCATCTTGCCGGAGAGATAAGACGTTCCATGCGCCAACCCCGTATGGGCCACCTCAAATTGACCCGAGTGCTGCCGTGCAGCAGGCGACACCTCACCACCACACCTGTTCCGATACCCAACAGACCTGACCCTATTGGCTCTCCAACGGTTTCCACTCTTCTGGGGCTCCCGAGGGCTTTCCCCCATTCCCTTAATGATGCAAGCAGCCTTTCTATGGGCGGCTGCAGCAGAGCTACTCCCACGGAGAGCAAAAAGGAGTGTTTTCTGTAGTCTCGGAGCTTTGTGAAGTTTTTTTTATGGTGGCTGGCGTGCCAATCCTACCACCAGCCCCCATGATTTCTTTGCATGTTAGAGGACCGCTTGCAGAGCAGGATGCAGTTTAACGTCATACCCAGGCAGGCATTGCAAAAGGCAAATGAGAGTTGCATGGATGGGGCTGCAGAAGATCTGGGCAGCAATTTTCCTTGCCTTTTATACCACTCCCCCGTCCAAAAAAAAAAAGTAACTAATTATGCATTTCACAGTTGTATAATAATGTGAAAAACTAATTTTAAGGTCAATTTCCTAAAACTATATGCAAATCAAAAAAATAGATATTTTGCTCATCACTAGTCTTGGTTGCATGCTTTATGGCAGGTGGGTCAAACTCAAAGTCTGTGTGCCAAATCTGACCAGTGTGATTTTTGTAATGTGACCAGCATCATCATATGGCCTGAGATGACCGATTCCCAAAAGACTCCATTAATGTTCATTTATAAATTGTATCCAGATATAATGTAGCCGAATTACATTTACACCTGCCATTAAAATAGGTCTTCAGTGTCAGATCACATTTATTAGCACAGCATGGCGTAGCACAGCTACGATGACAAAAATGGCATGAAGAATAAAAATAGATAGTTACCACTCTGCTCACAGCATTAGGGATGGCCACTCTTCTGCGGTACTGACATGTCTGTACTATCTAATTTTGAAAAAAGATTTCAGGCTTACAGACTTACACTTGTTTTGCTGATACAAGTTATCAGATGTATTCAAAATACTACCGTTATATCTCACTGTGAAAATCTTGGTCACTCATTAGTGATTCAAAAGTACATAAAGTTAATAGAGTCTGTTGCTTGTAATAGTAATAACAAGAAACATGAGACAGCCCTTTACCGTTATCAAGTGAAAGTGGAGAAAGATTGTGTAGCACACTTACAGTAAAAAATGTCAAAAACTACTCACCTTCCACTTTAACTTAACAACATATTTAAGTTTAGCAATTCTAGAGTTTGAAAACTCTGCTCTGCAAAATACACGTTACATGATAAAGTACTTGACAATCTTGTGCAAAAGAAATAGAGTTTGTAGACTTACTGTCTTTATTATTTCTATGTATCATACAGAATACGGTTTTTAAGATATAAATTCTGCATAAGAAAAATCCATGTTTTTAATTATACCTCAAGAATTAGGAATGACTAATTAGTACAATGTAAAAAAGAAACCGTAACATACCTTTATGGTACTGTATATCTAAACAGTAATAACTGTAGTACTGTACAATTAATGGTTAAAAGTTATTAAAAAAGCAATACATTTAAACTACTTTAAACAAATAAATTCATAAATATTTACAATTACAATTACAACTGAAACAATTTTGTGTTTCAGTTGCTAGTAGTCACTGTTTCAATGTGCAAGTATATTTTGTTGGTGATTGTTGTATTTCCATACGCTCACAATGATGCTGTCTTAAAAAATGGCATTTACAATATATGAAAAATACAGTATATAATACAAAAAATTTATTAAAATGTAAAAAATGTATTATCTGATCAACCTCATTTAGTTTTTTTTCTCATATTCCAAAAGTAAAAAAATTAATACTAAACACCAATATATATTTGAATATATTTTAATAAACGGAACTGTATATAAAGGACCAGTTTTATAAATAATTTATCAGAATTGTTAACAGTAATGTCTACTAATTCAATGTAATGAGCCTAGCCAAATACTGGTGTTTAATTGATGTAGTTCAATCTAAGGGTAATTACTGTAATGATGACAGAATTTCAGGTGTTTACTGCAATCATTTTTATGGATATAATCAATACAGCAGTCTGTGATTCTGACTTTTTTTTTTTTGATGATTGTATGATTGAAATTCCAGTCAGTTTATTGTTTGGGTAAATTTCTTTACTATAGCAGCAGTTCTCAGACTCAGTCCTGGTGACTCCATGTGGCTGCATGTTTTTATTAGCACCAGTTATACAACATTGAAGGCTGAAATGTTGCAACTACTTCACTGTCAGAGCCATGCTCAGTAAATAATGGGGAATGAAAACTGTAAAAACTAAGAAAAAAGAAAGAACACTAAATGTATTTCATATAATATACATAATTATAGAGTACATTCTAATAAGGTAATTGCCAAAATTAGTTTTATTATTTCTACCTTGACTTCAAAACATAAAAACTTGGAAGTAATGGAACTTGGAAACTTAGGCTAGTAGTCAAATTAAAAAATCAGAACTTGGAACAAAAACCTGAAGTGACAAGGTGCTGCCAGGACCAAGTCTGAGACCCACTGGGCAGTAGTAATGTGAATCATGCATTGGATCAGAAATCTAAAAAAACATTGTTAGGTTACAGTTTCCTTTTTCAAACCTGTTAAAATTGGTCCTGTTTTTCTTTTTTATTTGTTAAAATAACAGAGCCCTAATATAGTCTATGCATAAAGCCGAATGACCTCTAAATCCACTACTGATTCTTCCATTTATTGGATTTGTATAGTGTTATTTTCAGCCAACAGTAAGAGTTTGGCGTCACAGTCTATAGGTAAGAATGTGGGTCCTGTGGAAAGAAAAAAAAACCCAGATGTCTCAGCCTGGGATTGAGCTTTGGCCAAAACAAAATGAGTATAAAGTATAAATGAAAAAAATAAAACATAACAAAAAACAGGTGTTGTTCTATAATAGCTAGAGACTCCCATAGGTAGCTGTTAATACCTCTACACCACTGAGACTTTATATGTATTTAAAACTTCCATGTTTCCTTTAACAGTTATTAATAATTCAGTACATTTCAAACAAATTCATATTAGTAAATACGTACACAGGTAGTTGTCGACTTACAACCTATACGTCTTACGACCGTTTGATTTATGCTCGCTACTGTGTCTCTCAGGCAAACAACAGTTTCTGTCACACCAGCTCTGTATGCCATGGTTTACTGTTTTCAATTTCAGTTTATTACCTGTGGCGGTTTCGTTTACGTTCAGTTACATTTGTCTTACAATTACAGGAAAAAATGGCTACTGATCTCAACACCAAAAAACGAAGATGATTGAGCAGTATAAGGGAGGAAAGAAAGTGAATATGATTGCATGTGACCTTAAGTTAACCAATTGTAACTGCTGTTTACTGTGCACAATGTACTGCTGCGCTCCGGCCTTGAATCCAGTTAACCTCCAAAGCTTCTGTGTTGTGACAGATGATGTGCAGCTTTGTGCAAACCACGACAAAGGGGTAATGAAACTACACAGAATTCCTTTATCTATTAATGTTTATTATTGACAGACTAAAATGTTAAAACAGAATACATATGAGTGATCAAACTACGTGGGTACAATTCCTCCTCTCACAGTTAACATAATGAACACTGGGAAAGGCCCACATTGAAGACATAATATTACACAGACAAAGGACTAGTGAAGCTGTTAAAGATTTGGCATCCATGCGAGCAACAGTAATAACGAAACAAAATAAATTAAAAAAAAAAATAATGTACAAAAAAAGATAGAAAAATCTACACAATGTTCTAAGAATGATGATTAAAAAAGGATATAAAACAAACAATTTGACTTAAGGGACTACTTATACAGTGCTATACATAATGTCTAGTTCGATTTACGACCGGTCCATCAGAAAATAACATGGTCGTAAATTGACGACCACTTATGTACATATTAATATGATTATATAAAAGCCATGTAAAGTATGTTATGTTAAAACCAGCTTCCACCCATATAAGTATTTAGATATCTTCACTTGCTACACACTTTATTGTGTTGTAGATTTAATTTTAAATCGGAATCGGAATAATTGGCCATGTATGCACGTGTATAAGGAATTTGACTGTAGTTTTGGTGACTTTTCAGTTATAAGTTACATAATCGATATACATATAACAGGTAATCACACACCTGAGATTAACATAAAAAAAAAAAGCCATTTTTTCCCATAACTCAATAACCTGTCATGATAAAGAAAAAGCATGTTTTCAGAAAGTATGCAAAATTATTAAAAATTAAAAACTGAAACATCTCATTCATATAAGTATTCAGGTCCTTTAATTCAGTAGTTTGTAGAAGTTTCTTTGGCAACAGTTAATGTACAGCATTGCGCCTTTGGGGTAAGTCTCTGTAAGCTTCACACTCCTGGATTTAGGCAGTTTATTCAATTCATCCTGGTAAATCCTCTCAAACTTCATTGCATTGTATGGGAAGTGTCTATAAACTGCCATTTTCAGATCTCTCCACCAGTGTTCTGTGGGGTTTAAGTCTGGGTTTGGCTTGGCCTGAATCTACTTTAGCATTATTTTTGCTTTTATCTTTGTCTGACCTCTACTCATACCAGTCTGCCCAGGGTAACACTTTTTTCAGCAGTACATATCTCCTGACAACACAGTTCTATGGATCGTTGAGATGCACAAGTCACTCCCCACCATGTCAGTGTCGCAATCTGTGGAGAAAGTATAAATTAAAGGTCTGTTTATGTAAGCAGCATTACATTTCGTAGAAGCAAAATGTTAAAAAAAACTCATTGAAACCATGCAAGGACCTGTGCTGTTTAAGCAGTTCTTTTCTAACAACTGTATCTGCGATAACACAGAATATTATTTATATTAGCAAGTATCCCTAAAAGATTACTTTTATACTGTATCTTTTTTAGTATTTAATTTACTATCTAAATCAGCCAATCAATTAAGTCAATACTTAAAAATAACATAGTTTTTAATCATTGCCATGTTACAGTTTTTATTTTATGTCCATTAAAGCTCAAATGAGAGTCACCTTTGATAACCTAATTTCTACATTGTAGGTATGAAAGGATTAAATATGTGATGGCTTATATTATTAGTATCCTCCTGTATAGTCAGCTTTGTTGTGAACCTTGTAAACCGTGCATTTCAACTTAAGGCCAGTGTTAGTTATTCTAGTAATTGAACTGGTTAGAGATTTAAGAAAGGAAATGAACTGTGGATGTTTTAGTTATTTAAATGTTAAGATAGTGTATGGTTTGTAATTTTTTATTTTTGCTCATAATTTTCATTTTTTATACAGATATATTGAAGCTCTAGTTCATTTTGCAAATAACCAGCACCCTGCCTCAATCTTAGATGACCTTCATGCCAAGGTATTACATGAAGCCTATCAGATTAGCAAATCTACTGTATCTGACTCTGTAAGTACTTTTTAATGTATCTGCATCTGCTAATTATTATAGATACTAGCCCTAATAATAGTAATATGTAGTATTACTAACCTATAGGTTTTATGAAAATGATTTTAGATTTTTTTTTTTTAAGTAAACTTCTGTTTCATATCTTAAAATAGCAAAAGCCAGAGACATCAAATTTCTGAATCACATTCAATTTTTTTGTATTGAATATATGCTAAATGGATATGCTAAATGTGTTATTCTAAAATTATATTTATTAGGAAAATTGGCCATGAAATCTGTTCAGCATTATATATTTGAACTTGTATACAGTTAGTGAAAAGTGGAGCAACATGTATATTTGCATTTCCAATTTCACATAAATGAATTAACCAAAGGAAAAGGAGTCATCAAACAAATTTGCCCTGGGCCAAAATCTTGCATAGCAAATTACATAAATTATTTAAATTACAAATTATTGCATAGCAAATAAATTATTTAAATTACAAATGATTGCATAGCAAATTCTCTTTTGAACAGCCTCCCCATAACCCCTCTCCCCCATATATACATACATACACACACACACACACACACACACACACACACACACACACACACACA
>JANRMT010062809.1:3806497-3832228 GCA_026402145.1 Polypterus bichir lapradei
CAGTTGGTTTGCCCAGTTGATTTCATACAAGGGACGCTATTGGCGGAGGGCTGAGAAGCTAACCAATCAGAGCACGCAGTTAAGTTCTCCTGACTGAGAAGCTAACCATTCAGAGCACGCAGGAGCTATGCAGTGTTAACCAGGAAGTCTCATCTCGCTCATTCAGCATCAACGTGCTTCGCTGTGTAAAGAGTTGTGCTCTTTAGTGTTTATCTTTGTGCATAGTCAAGCCCTTCATTATGGCTCCAAAACAATCTGCTACTGCTTCAGGTGCCGTGCCCAAGCGCAAGAAGAAGATGTTAACGATTGCCGAAAAGGTAAACGTTTTGGATTTGTTGAAGGCTACGATTCTTTTTATTTAAAAAGTAGGAAAGGAATATAAGATCTACGGCTGCAGCGTCCTTTTAACCAGGGTGCAAAACGAGTTGTAAGTGGATGTAATAAGGCAGTAGTCTGGATGGAATCTGCTTTAGGGATTTGGATTGAAGACTGCCAGAAGAAGAACAACGGCAGTGCTACACAATCGCCTGAAGTGGCTCCTTTACAAGGGCTGTAACGCTCTCCTTTGTTGTGCAGTAAAATTAAACTCATTGTTATCGGACAAGTCATCGTGTCATTGTTGGTGAGTAACCATAAATAATTAATACATTTACTGTATACTATTTTTCTTGCAATGTACGTATTTATTGCTGGTGACCTGTCTATCGTAATGGCTGTAACATATGTGATATCGGAGACACTCAATATCTTTAAAATAATATTTAGGTTTTACTGTATATAAACAGTGTGTGTTTATATACATAATTTCAATGAATCTTACCTAATATCTAAGAGAATCCAAAGGGATTATGCTGTATAACGCTGCGGGGAATATTTATAAACAGTGCGGGAGAGTTTATAAGGGCTTAAAATATATAAAAATAACCATACAAACATATGGTTTCTACTTCGCGGATTTTCACCTATCGCGGGGGGGTCTGGAACGCAACCCCCGCGATGGAGGAGGGATTACTGTAAACCCTAATTCCAATAAGAGAAATCAGTTTATTGGCCTTTGAGAAAGAAACTTCATTAACAGATGTAGGTTTCTTCACGAATAATCTTATTAAGTGGCCATTTAAACCCATAACAGGGTTACAGTTAAGGATTTTGTAGTCTGTGCATGTCCGTTGCACTCTGTTGTCCTGCACATGTACTGTATTTGCTTTGCACACACTTTCAGCAAGAACAGGTAGAAGAGTTCACAAAATACATTTGCAAAGGCAAATATTTGGGCAGTCATATTATTCCTTGTCCTGGCTGAAATAATCTGTCTCAGTATTTTAGAAATTGCTAAATTTATGGTGATGAGCCGAGTATACAGTGCTATACTTAGCAAAGATCTCAAGAGTAGTAGGGTAACGCATTAATAGTAGCATGCATTATGTATTCCAGTCACTTTTTAAATTAATGAGTAACCCACCGCATATCTTACTGAAGTAAAAATACCTGCATTATTATTATTATTATTATTATTATTATTATTATTATTATTATTATTCCAGCAGCAATATGTGTAAAACGAGAAGTACACATACTGGGTCCTTTGAGGAGTTCAATCACACAGCCAAATAGAAAAGACTTTACTGTCTGCAATCTGGTCACAGAAACCTATAAGTAATAGTCAATCTGACTAAACATATTAATAAAAGTAATGAAAATCATTACAAGCATCATGCATATTTTCAGATTTCACAGCATATGATGATGACATTTATCTTTGTCTTGTGCAGTTTAATGACATCAGAACATTTTTCCACAGAACAACTCCAGAAGATTACTCGTGTATGTAAATGTGGATTATTAACAAACCAGTTTTCTGTCTTAACCGGCTTATTCACCTTAACCTGATTATGAGTGCACATATCAAAAACTAAATGTACAGTGTACCTGAAATTCAAGAACCCTACTGCATCTTTAAACTTTCCTTTACAGCTGGTGAATCCTTGTCTGTGCATTAAGGGTGTTCACCCATTTGCCTACCACTGTATACCATGACATGTTCTATTTTCTCAGTATCTCTTTCTTTCTCATTTTCTCTCTCTCTTTCTCTCTATCTTGCCTTTACCCCTTGTTTTTCTTCAGGTTGAGCATTTGTGCCAAACTGTGCTCCTCACTTGGTGCTCAGTTATTCTGTGGCCGTGGAGCTATTTTAAACCCCACTCTGGACTCTTTACTAGCCAGTCATCAGACACACTTTCTAGAGTCAGTAAGAGCCTTACATTTCCTTTAGGAACACTATGCTAGAACTTGTTTTGGCAGATCCTCAATTCTCTGTGACATTTATTTTTCTTACCGTTAAAGGGCTGGGTCTCCCATGCTGCCTTCATGATGCCTTCTCTATCTGAAATATAGCATGATCCTATTTTGCCATCTTTAGTATTTCTTCCCTGGCCCAGGTTTGTCCAGGCTACCTTGCCAGTAGCAGTTGTGGGAAACAGCCGGACACAGACAGGCAGACAGCGTTTAAAGCACCACAACACATTTATTTACAAGACTTTACAAGCACACAGCCCACTTTCACCCCCAAAGTCCAGGCCTCACCATGACGCCTCTCTTCCTCTGGTCCATCTCCACTCCTCTCCTCCCCTCCCAAGCTCTGTCCTTCTTCCACCCAACTCCAGCCATCGAATAGAGGGAGGTGGCCCCTTTTATATCCACCCGGACGTGCTCCAGGTGCCTCCCAATAACCTTCTGTCGGCTCTCCCAGGTGTGGCAGGAGTGCTGGCTGTGCACCTGGAAGCACTCTGGATGTCCCTGGTCTCACCACCCCCCCAGCACTTCTGGGTTTGGCGGATGGTGCTGAGGGCTAGGGCTCCTCAGGCATCTGGGTGCCCCCTGGCGGTGACCATGGGCACCTATAGGGTTGAGCTTCTATGCTCTGTTCCAGTGGTCCCCAAAGCCACCAGGACGGTCGCCCCTTCATGGTCTGGAGGAGACATAATCTCTCCTCTGGTCCTTCTGGGCATCCTGGCGGGGTGCCACCCTCAACCGCTTGCCACACAGTGTTGAGCACTCCCTAGCACTGCATGCTTTTACTTTCTTTCTCTTTATCTTTCTCTCTTTCACACACACACTCATTCTCTTTTCCTTGTGCATGTACCTTTGCCTATTATCCTTCTGAATTTCATAGCGCACAAAAAGGGCATAATAGTTCAATAGTGGCAGCTGCATTCCTACAGTAGCATCTTCAATTGCAGCAAAAGAAGTCCTGCATATGCTACTGTCGGAACGCAGATACCAATGAATTATAACTCCCGGACAGACAAGAGTCATTTCTTTGCCCAGTAAGTTTCAGTGCAACTCACCTACTCCTGCTTCATAGAGAGAAGCCCCAGTGAAGTGCAAGAAAGCCAATGGGAAATTACTGCACTCCTGAAACAGAGAAAAGAAACAAACCAGATGAATTTCACAAAAAAATGTAACTGTATTAACAATGAAAATATTTCAAAATATTTTTTTAAATGGGAACTTAAGAAAGCTGGTGAATTTTAACATGAAATTAAGCCTCCACAATACTGTTTTCTTTGATGAGTAAAAAAATTGGGTGCAGAGAAACAGTTGGGTTTAATAAAACACAAGCTCACTAAAGGATGATTATGACTTATTTTAGTACAAGTTTTTTTCCTTTAGATCAGGGGTTCTTAACCTGAGGTCTGTGGACCCCTAGGGGGGGTCCATGAATGGGTTTCAAGGGGTTTGTGAGCGTCAGATAAAAACTAACTTTTATATTCACTATACAGCCTGGTACTGTTGATTTTTAGTAGTAGTAGTATTGGTAGTAGAAAACGTAGTAGTAGAAAATTTGTTTTCATTTGCACAAGATTATTATAATGAGTGGCCATTACTTTTTGCATAAAAAGGAGTTTTTGTTTTTCTTAAGATTGTTTACTTTAAAGTTTAATAATACTTTGTGTATGTCATATGTAAGAGACAATCAAATCTCAATAAATAAAGTACATTATATTCATTGCATGCAAAGATGTGTTTATGTGACTATTTCTCGAGAAGGGAGTCCATAGCTTTCATCAAATTTTTAAAGGGGTCTGTGACTCAAAAAAGGTTAAGAATCACTGCTTTAGATCTTTTTTTTTTTTAATATTTTTTTATATTTTAACATTGTTAAAAGTAGCTCCGTTAAGGTGAAGTTTTTCATCTTGTCTCATAGGTGGTTTTTAAACCTTTACTGAACCATATAGGCATCCAGTCTCAAGATACCACACCCTTGAGTTATAAAATGTATTTTGGTGAACATTTATCCTTTTCTGGAACTCTGGATTGCCTCAGAGCAGATATCGTTGACTCAGATACTTCAAAGGAGAGAAAAAATAAAAGATCTCGAAGGTATTATTTTGATTTAACTTTGTATAGTATAAAGATAAAATGAATCTGTCAATCCACCTGTCCGTTTTAGGAACCCATGTGTTGTCTTGAATTGAGGGTTAATTTGGGGCTTGGCAGCACTGAATGAAAGAGGCCTCCTCTCAATAGGACAGTGGTCTATCATAGTGAATTCATAGTCAAGTCTTTAAAATGTGGGTGGAAACCTAAACACCCTAAGAAAAGAAATATTATTTGTGTACAGATTTGAACAAGGGCATTAACTACCATAGAGTTTTACCCCTATAATGTATTTATTCACATTTTATTTTAAAATTAGTTTGGGCTAAAAAAAGGTATATCTATAAAAACAGAGTTTATAAACTCAGAATTTTAAAACAAAAAGACATAAAAATAAAGGCTTTATGAATGTAGTTTGCTTCAATCCTCATTTGAAAGCTAAAAGCATATATTGAGTTATCTAAGCTGCAAATATGACTGTGGTTTTCAACAAGTATAATTATGTGGCAAGGCTAAGCACAAGTTTAAGATTCAGTATTGTATTATATTATGAGGTTTGTGTGTGACCATGGAGCTTTGTACTGTCTTGTACTTATTGCTACTGTAATAAATAAAGTACAAATGCTTAGGTTTCTTAGTCTAATTAATGGGCCCAAAAATGAATATACAGTCTTCATTTACAAACTAATCAAGTATTCATCAGTAATTCATTTTTTGTAGTTCTAAATTGCTTGTGTAAAGAGAAAACAACACAAAAATATAACGGTCAAAGCTTATAAATGTGTATTTCATACACACCATCTTAATAAAAGTAAAAATTATAGTGTTAAGGAAAAGATAATAGGGCTGCACAGTAGTGCAGTGATTAGTACTGCTTTTCACATACATGCTAGGGATCTTTTTAGTTTAATTGATTGGTTTAGTAAGTATAAGCTTGCTCAAAGATTCAAGGTCTTAGCTTGTTCCTACATTGCTCCCAATGCTGCCAAGATTTACTGCAACCCCAGAGACCATAACTAAATTCAGAGGGTTGACAATGGATATATTGGATAGAGTATAACATGTCTCTGTCAATACTGCATTTTATACTAACACTGAATTTTGATATTAAAAATTTTGTTGAAATGTTGAAAACTATTATATGGAATTTATCTTTTAAATTTTTAGGCAAGGAGCTGTTAACCTCCCTCCTTTGGACTTCAAACCAGCACTTATGTTTGAAACCTTTAGCATTAATGCAGTGGTGATGGAAAAGTCCATGTGCTCACCACAAAACTCAACCAATGCTCTGGCTTTCCATGATTTAAACAGGAGGCATTACAACACATTTCACTGTAACTTCACAATATCCTGTCAATCTATTAGTCAGCATGTTGACATGGCACTAGTTCGTCTAATTCATCAGTTCAGTACAATGATTGATGACATTAAGGCAACTCAAACGGATATCAAACTAAGCAGATACACTGCAGGATCAGCTTCACCTACGCCAACTTTTAAAACAAGAAAACACAGAGATTTTCGTTCCTCTGATTTTAGTCGTAGCTCAAGGGGCAGCCTTAATGGAGGAAACAGAGGAAACAATCAGAGGAACAAACGATTAGGAAGTGAAAATAACAAAAAAGAAGCAAGAAGTAAAAACACCTTAGGTCGCTCAGAAAGAAGGACTTCAAGAGTGTCTAGGAAAGGCTCACGGGATGCTGCTGATCACATGACTATCCAAATGGACGATTCCGATTCCATTACTGTATCTGAGCAAAGTGAGCCTTCTGCAGAATGTTGGCAAAACATGTACAAACTTCTCAATTTCTACTCCCTAATCTCTGATCCAACTGGAATTTTGGAGAAATCATCTCCAGAAAATGGTGTTTCTGCAGGTAAGATAATCCTTAATATTAAATGTCTTGTCTTTTTTAATTACTTACTTTATAGTGATAAGATTTATGTAATTGTAAAGACATACAGAAACTGCTTATATTTATATTGGTATTTATGGGTCTTGTGAACAAACTACAGGACCTTTCTGTAAGGATGTACACCAATGTCTGTGTGATAGGATGGCTCATGCTTTCATAACCATCAAAACACACTTTTTCACTACTCTTTTTTTTTTTCTCTCTCTCTCTGCCTGCTATTGTCCAACCTGTAAACTTTAGCCCTAGATCTCATCTCATGTTGTCTCTAACCTCCTTAAGCCTTTGGCCTGATATGACCTTTAATTTGTTTTTAGCTCCACTAAGCCTTTGGCCTGAGGTGACTTTTAATCACCTCAGCACCTAGCTTGTGGGGCTATCTCAAGTCGAAGGTGTACACACACAGACCTCAAAACCTTGAACCCCTCAAGAACGCTATTCACCACAAAATTGCCACTATTCCCCTTCAAATGGCCGAACAAGTCATGTCAGCGTTCAGAAATTATCTCAAAATGTGTATCCCTAATGATGGCTACCACTTTGAAGACATCATTTTTCAAACAAAGTGAAAAAAAAATCTATTTTGTATACCCTTTCTTGTGTCATAATGAAATTTATTTTATCTTGTAGCCTTTTTATTGAATAAACACTGAGCTGCAAAACCTCAAACACACTTTTTTTTTAATAATCACGCATGTAAGATAAATGAATAAAGCACAATACAATTCAAATTCTTCCTTTTTCATCCTTCCGTCCTCCCAATGAGTGTTGCCTGCTGCCTCCCAACTCTGATTCCCCAATGTGAGGCAGCAGCCTCCTTTTTATGCTGGACCCAGGAATGCTTCCGGTGCCATGCTGTGCCTTCCTGAAAGCACATCTGGGCCATATAGAAAGTAGGGAGTTCCTCCCCCGAGCGCACCCTCTATTAGCACTGAGAGAACCTCGGTGGTTGGAATTGCTCCCAACTACTAGGTTCCACTTGTCCATCCATTATATTACACTGGCAGGGCACAAAGTTATTTTTTCATCCAGCCGGCCAATCCGTCTGTCCTTCCACTCTGGCCTCCTGCCTAGGCAAGAAACCATTCTCTTTCCTGGCTGGGATGCCTGTTCTCCACCTACAATAACTATTTGTTGCAGTATTTTTTCTGCAGTTGTTTGATGTTCAACAACCTTTCAAGTTGTGGGTATAAATTATCTATAAATCAAATGGTATAGTAGTCTTTTGGCTAAGGCATGGAAATACATGCAAAAAGGTGCTGATCTAGTCCCACCACTGACTCGTTGTGTTTGATTGTACTGCATGAGCTAGCATTTTCCTGGGTAAGTATGGTGATATCTAAAAACAAAAATAATAATAAGTGTTCCCAAATTACAGGGCAAAAAGAATTACAAGGAAAATGTTAGGCATTACAAAGGAAGGATATTTGGCAGCTGAATGTTGTACCAGAGGAACTTAAGCACATTAGGGAAGCAGGAAAACATCAAAAAATAAGATTAAGGAAACTCTACATAATAATTCATGGAAATTATAGAATAGGATGGAAATAATCACCAACATGAATCCTGCTAAAAGACACAAACACGTAACAGATGAATTGGCTAAACTGTGTAAATATTTTGATACATGTGATTTTGCACATGTATAAATGTCAAAAGGCAACAAACTCCGATCATAATACCACCCGTTTTATCCCTACATACAAAAAGATACTCAAAAGCAGCTAAAAATTGGTAAAAATATTAATATATGGACAGAATGTACTATGGAAAACACAAACGGTTTGTTTTTTTGTGTACTAACAGGAATGGCCTTATTAAGGACCTAAAATATATTACAAAAGTCCCTGGCATTCATAAAGTGAACACACGTACATGTCAGGGGCCAGTTTATTTCCAGTACACCAACCTGTGGGAAGAAACCCACACACACGGGGAATATGAAAACTTCACAGAGGGACCAACCAAAATGTAATCTTGTCGTCTTGTTGTAAGACTGCTTATGTATTAAAGTTCATTAACATTCTTGCATGGCATTAGAGATGTTTGCCAACTATCTCACACTCAGCAGCATAAATATATATTGCCAAGGTGCCTTGACTTCCTTAACGGTAGAATCCCAAATTAACCATATTTAGCATCTTCACACGTGTAATGTTTTTTTTAATTGTTGTTGTTGAACATAACAAAGCATGAATCTTTTCAGGCTACATTAACATTGCAGCTAAAAATGTCTCCGTCCTGATTTTGCCTTCTATCTCTTTCTTCTCTTTTTTCTTTTTTTCACAGTTCTGATAAGAGTACAGGGTGTCTATCCTGAATGCACAAAATAATTTTTTGTCAGATAGATGTAAATTAATAGACAGACTCTGATTGCTGCACTACTTCACATTGTTAAAATATAGAACTTCTATGAATTTGTTAGCTCATGATGGCAAGGAAGACAAACAGGAAGCAAAAAAATCATACCTTTTGGTCTGGGGCATATTTATCACTTCTGGTGTTTTGTACATAGAAACAATTGGCCGAATGGACAGGAGATAAGACCAGTGAGAGCACAATATGGATGGTTTGGATGCAAAACAGTTGTCATGAGAGTTTAAAATTAGTTTAAATCCTTTCTGACAAGTTTTGATACCATATTTTTTTGGTAATCATGCTTCCTTAAAAACAAAAGATCTGTGTTGCATGCAAGTATGAAAAATGAACTTAAACTGTGTGAATGTTGCCATTTCAAAAATCAAATGCAACCTTGTATGCGGTACACTGCATTTGGGTTTCAGGCTCAGATGGTTTAAGAACAGCATCATTGCTAACAACGATACAGATGGATTCATGAGAAAGAGTAATTGTCAGAAAAAAAATCAGAACATTTATTTCAAACTGAATCATAAAAATAATTGCAGTAAAAAGAATACAACACACATTGAACACTGTACTAATCGGATCTAATGATAATTTTCTGCCTTCAACATTGGGTCAGAAATTATTAAATCAAACCTGTACTATTCCAGGCCAGTTTTTTGCAATTCAGGGGAAAACTGCTATGGCATTAACATAAATAAATAACAGTGGAGTTTCTTTATATCTATTCTAATACTGCTTTCTTTTATTTTTACCTGGGTCTGGTGCTGTCAAATTGCTCGGCACATCTTTATAAATAAGCTTATGGCCATCTGCAGTGGGAAGATGTAGGCAGGAAGAAATAGGAGAAGAAACCTCTTTGCCAGGCTCAGTGCAGTGCTCAATTGACATGGCATACAGTAATCAGCTTGGTTAATGACACTGGTAGTATTTTGCCAGTGCCATCTTCCACTAATGAGTTTCTCGCCGTTTTGCTAAGTGTACAAATGCACAATTTTTTCTGTTTTCAAATATTAATTGTATATTTTTTATGACTGGCTTTGTTAGGGATATGCATATGGGGCCCTTTGGGTCTGGAGGTCACCCTGCCCCTGTACATTATCCATCCATCCATCCAAGTTCTAAACCCACATCACCCTGAGCAGAGCCGCATGGAAACTGGAACCTGCCCCAGCAAGCATTGTGTGCAAGGCTGGAACAATCTATGGACTAGGCTCCTGCCTATTGCAAGTTGATCACACACACACACACACACACACACACACAGGCCACATTAGCATCACTTTCTCACCTAACCTGCATGCCTTTGGACAACTCTGAGGACTCCTGAGCATCCAGACGAAAACCTATCTTACACGGTAGTACATGCTAATCTTGTACTTTGACTTTGACGTTACATTCAGGTTTTCTGCGATTGTCTCAATTCAGCTAGCTCAATTCAGCCTCTTCCCTTAAGTTGACCCTTTCTAAGAAATGTTAATACTAACAATCTGAACTGGTTGGTCACCCACACCCTTGCATACCCACACCCCTCTACATATGCATGCATTCCCAGTTGAATAATCTTAATCCAATTAAGAGTCTGAGGGAGCGGAGTTTACATTGGATACACTGGGTGCAAAATGGACATGAAACATAATGTTAAACATTCTCCTTTTAAAACCCCCATTGCAGAGCTGGAAGGGTTAGGGTTCAGACAGCAACAGAAACTGAACTGTATTGGCAAGCACCAGTCATAGAATACAACAAAGCAGATGAAGTGAGAAACCTGCCCATTATTATTATTTTTTGCATTTCGTATTTCTGTAATAGCATAATGTTTTTTCTTTTTTTTTTTTTGTAATAATTTTTTTTTAAAAAGCATGATATACAAAGCACAAAAGCATTCCACTTTCAAATCCCCCATCACTCCCATCATCACTGTGTTAAACAAATTAAAGAAAACAACCATACTGTTATACAAACTAGGTTTTGGATAAGATAGCTGGCCTAGGAAGTAACTTATGGTGATGGTAACAATTATAATTATGCCAAGACAGCCCTCTAAAAATAAACCTATAAGCTTAGTTTAGGTCACTGAAATAAACCAACTGTCCAAATATAATCACAAAATTCAATGAAGTAAAAAGTATAAAGGTTATCTTTAAACATTTAATCAAGATTCCCATTTACTGTGTGATCTAAAGTTTATGTAAATAAACATTCTTCGATCAGAGTATGGCTATAGAGATCCGCAAAAATCCTCAAAACACTCTTACATGAATAATGAATGGATGGGAAACAGGTGGATGCTGGACCGGCATGAAATTAAGTATCAACATAAAAAGGATGACTCATGCAGCCATGCTATTGCAGCTTGAACGTCTAGTTGGGCTTAAAGGGTCTGCTTTTAGCTAGTTCAGGTTATATCTTACTGGTAGACACTTTTTACAGTGTCTTTCAATTCCTCTTTCTTGTCTACTGCTCCTGTTAAATGTGATGTTCCTCAGGGATCCATTTTGGGTCCTATTTTATTTTCTATCTATATTCATCATATAGTAGCTATTTTCAGGAAATGTAATATTTCTTTTCATTGTTATGCTGTTGATACACAGGTTTATATTCCTGTATGCAATTCTACAATTATTCGACTGCACAATTGTCTTTTTGAACTAAGATCCTGAATGGCTGACAATTTTCTTGATCTCAATTAAAATTTAATGGAAGTGCTACAGCCAAAGCTCAAATTGGTCTTGAACTTCTTGCCACTTTTGTTGACTTTTGCAAACCTCAAGTCCATAATCTTGGTGTCATTTTTGACAGTAATCTTTCTTTTGGAAAAAACAGATTAACTCTGTAGTCAAGAGTTGCTTTTTCGAGATTCATCTTTTAGCTAAGGTGAAACCTTTTTTTTAATCTTCTAGGGATGTTGAGAAAGCTACTCATGCTTTTATTTTTTCTCAGCTTGATTACTGCAACTCATTTTATTCTGGAATCGGCAAATCCCTGATATGCAGGTTACAGTTGGTTCAGAATGCTGCTGCTCGTTTTTTGGTTGGGGCAAGAAAATTTGATTCTGTTTTTTCAATGTTAGCTTCTTTACACTGACTACCTGTTAGTTTCGAATTAACTTTAAAATTTTGTTGTTTTTTAATCATTACATGAGTATGCTCCTGCCTATTTCTCTGAATTGTGTGTTTACACCAGCCATCCAGAGAACTTAGATCTACCAGTCATTTGTTTCTTATGGTCCCTCACATTAGGTGTATGACAAAGGGGGACATCGCTTATGCAGCTGCTGCACCATGTCTTTGGAACTCTTTATATTAAGTAGTCACCTTCAATTGAACTTTTTAAAACTAGATTGAAGATTCATTTCTGTTCTGTAACTTTCGGTGATCTTCACTGAATATTGACGGTTTCCCTACTCTTAGTCATCTTCTTTTTTTTTTTTTTTTTTTTAACTCACTGCTGGCTGTATGTTTCTTTATTTTACTTTATTTCTATTTATTTTATTTATGTTCATTTTATGTTTTAATGTAAAACACTGGCTACAGGATTACTGGTGTTGTTTTTAATGTACTTTATAAATAATTTGACATTGACATGGGTGCATTAACAAAGGGGGTAGGTGTGTGCAGCACAATAAAAATTGCACAGGAATTCAAAGAGAACATAGCTGATTACTCCTTTCAATTAAAAACAATACATTTTCATGTAAGATTGTTTTAACAAACAGAATAATACAATTTATTGATGAACACAAAGATTATGGAAATATGATAACTGCATATCTATATATTGGCATATAAGAGAGGACATTGATAGACTAGACAGACAAACCTATAACATGAGGCTGGCTGTTTACAGGTTATTCAGAATTCTAATTTAGCTTGGCACAGATACATATTTTTACAATACCAAGTCTTTAAGACTGATGTCCGATGTGTGGAGGTATTGCTATTATTGCTGCTATTTGTGGAGGATTTTTCTTGTGCTGGAATGCACTCTTTCTTTTTGCAGTGTGGTCCTTTGTTCATGTGCTGTGTATTTCTCAGCAAGGCTTTCTGTTGTGTTTTTATGCAGCTTCATAGGAATAGCATTACTCTTTCTGGCACAAGAGTTTAGGTGCTAAAGTTCCCTTCTTGAAGTAGTGGCTGCCTCTCAGTCTTCTCAAACTATGCTCAGTGACTTGCCCAGAGCCTGGCCCTGTCAGAGTGGATATTAGCTTTTAGGTCCACAAAGAGAAAAGGTTGTCATCTTTCAGCTCACTAAAGAAAGAGCAACTCACCAGCTTTTTGTTTCAGAGAGGGGTTATTTCAGAATGTGCATGAGGTCATCCCACTATGGAATTCTGCTCTTTTTTTGAAACATAATCATCATGCCCAAAGTCTGTTAGATTCTTTTTCATTATATGGAGGGAACACATCTTTCAAATGTAGTGCCATCTGTTAGAGAGACCGCTAGCAGCTGTCTCATTTTAGAAGATTAAAGATTAAACGATGTTCCACAGCCACATGAGATCAGTGTAATCACTTTTACTCATAGCATTCATGGCACAAGGTCTGCTAAAGTTATTGTGATATCCTTTAACAAAGATTTAATGATGATAATATGGACTTTTTGTAGACCACTGCTCATTTAAACTGCTTTCCTAGTAAAAGTTCAAACTGAAGGTGCAAGCATGTAATTCAGAAAAGATAAAAATGGTAACAGTCATTTTTTGCCAAGAATAATATGAGTAGGGGTCCTAACGTACAGGACACTCTGCGAAACTCAAAACACTAGAGCACTGTAAGGTTAAAAAGCCCAGCCTAGCTTACTAGAAACAGGCTAGCAGCACGCACCACAAAGACAGTTTCACTTAACTACAAAAAACAACATATTGAGCAAATTTTGGAAAAAAAAGTTTGTTTTAAACATTGGATTTGGCTTATTAATTTTTGTGCAACAACACAGTTGGATCCTAATGTAGAAACACCACTGCTCAAATTATAATAGCTTAGCTCTGATGTGAGACATTAAAGGTTTCAGTTTAATTTTTGTCTGTTAGGTTGCAACTAATACCATCAGTAGATTTTTAATTTTCAAATATTCCATCCTAAAAAATTAAAAACAGAATCGTAATACAATAAACAATGAGGAGCATAATGAAAAAAGGAAATGCAACTGCTCTGTGTTCCCACAGAGCTCATCTTGTTTCTAGTAACAGTAGGTTCAGTCATTCTCACTAAATAATTTTTGATTTTGTTCTGAACCATTCTCCTGGTAAGATTAAGATAAAATACATTTTTGCATTATGAAGGTAAACTGGAGTTAAAAATGTCAAAAAATATATTTGTTGGTTTATAAACTGTGATTGTTTCTGTTTTAGATGATGGCCGAAGTCCTACAGAACCAGCCTGTAGAGTAATCTTTGAAAATGAGCAGGATAATTCAAGTCCAAACAAACTACAGAGGAAGAGAAGTCTTATTAGCTCTGAGCCTCAGTATGTAACTCTTATAGTCTTTGGAATAGGCATGGTAAACCGTACTCACCTTGAAGCTGATATTGGAGGGCTAACTATGGAAGCGGAGCTGAAAAAAATTCATGGCAGTTTTACACTCAAAGAAAAAATGAAAGGTATTTATGTCATTATCACACAAAGCTTAAAATCCCTTTCCTTTTAACTTTGTACCTTTTAATTGATGATCTTTATGTTTGTTTCATATATGTATATAGTATGTTGTTTCCACATTTTTTTTAATGAAATGCTACTTTCTACTAATATCTGAAAGAACAATGAATTTCAATTACAAGTCTAAAAAAGTACTTTGAACAGATTATCTTGTTTTCATTATATCATTTTAATGACTGATATTTGCACATTATATTTTTAATTATCATTTTTGCATTTTAAACCTGTCCAATTCTGTATTATTAGGTAGTCCTTGCCAAGAGAGCATAATTTTTGGCATTTATAATTCTTAATCACATCTTTTACACTTTTATATATTCATTCCAAGTATTTTTCCTTTTTCTATGTCATTTAAAATGGAGTGGGAATTAACAAGGGAATCGAAAGCTTTTTTTTTTTTGCTCCTTGCCCCTATGAGTGTTCCTCACAAAGCATTTGTTTCAATGAAATGTTTAGAATAAAATGACCAAAATGTAGCAGTATGCTTCAATTCAAATATATTCTAATGCTATCAGAAAATAAAATCTACAATATTAGAAGTGGCTTATGTGGCAGAATGAAAACGCAAGCAAGCCATATAGATAAATAACATCTTTCATTATCAGCCACTTTGTCCCTCCAGGAACTGGTTTTTAAAACACTAATTCTGAGGAGTGATGGGGTACCTCACTGGTATTAAAAAGAAGCAAAGCAGTGTTTGCGTATTAAAAGTTGGTAGTGACTATTATTTAAATGTGGATATTCCACATTTAAATTCAGCTTTACTTTTAATATACAGTATATTTTGATGATTTATGGTTTAATTTTTGGGTTACAGATATTTTGCATCAAAAGATGACGGAGACCTGTGCCTCTGCTCACATAGGTGGCGTTAATATAGTGTTATTAGAAGGAATCACTCCAAATATTCAGTGAGTAGATTGTTTTTTTCATATGTGTTCAATATCCTATTGAAGTTGTTTTTTTTTAATCATTTCATGCATATTCTTTCTTTCTCTAGTTCTCACAGCAGTAGTTTATTATATAGCTACTTCTTGAATAACATCTCTGTTACAGATTATAGTGAGACACTTCCTATTATAATCAATATTTGTATTTCATTTACTGCAGGTTTCCATCTTGTGAAATAAATGTATATAGAGTAAGCAATGACAGTTTGATATTGTTATTCAGCAAATGTTGTAATCATTTCATACAGTATTTCTGATTTGTTCTAGAGTCATCACCAGCATGCAATATCACAAAGCACTTTATAGAACAAAGTAGACTACAATATATGGTAAAAGTACTAACTAGAGAAAACTATAAACTTAGGAATATACTTACTACAGTTAAATTATTGGGTCTCTATGGACAAATCTTGACCAAAAACTGAAGATAGTATTTGATGTTGGAATTGAAGTGTATACACAACTATATTTTATGTACATCACAGTTACATTGAATTGCCAAAAAACATTCTATTCTATTTCTGTGTACCTGTTGAGCTCGCAGTAACTCATTAATGGAACAGACAGCTAAATTAGGAGCGAGAAAATTGTACTTACTCTGTTTGACTTTCTCATTCTAATAGCAACTAGTTTAGTGATCCTTTTTACTTTATCAATGTTAGATAGATAGATAGATAGATAGATAGATAGATAGATAGATAGATAGATAGATAGATAGATAGATAGATAGATACTTTATTAATCCCAAGGGGAAATTCACATAATCCAGCAGCAGTATACTGATACAAAGAAACAATATTAAATTAAATAGTAATAAAAATGAAAAAAAAGTTAGCATTTACTCCCCCGGGTGGAATTGAAGAGTCGCATAGTGTGGGGGAGGAATGATCTCCTCAGTCTGTCAGTGGAGCAGGACAGTGACAAAAGTCTGTCACTGAAGCTACTCCTCTGCCTGGAGATGACACTGTTCAGTGGATGCAGTGAATTATTCATGATTGACAGGAGTTTGCTTAATGCCCGTCGCTCTGCCACAGATGTTAAACTGTCCAGCTTTACTCCTACAATAGAGCCTGCCTTCTTAACAAGTTTGTCCAGGCGTGAGGCGTCTTTCATCTTTATGCTGCCACCCCAGCACACCACCGCGTAGAAGAGGGCACTCGCCACAACCGTCTGGTAGAACATCTGCAGCATCTTATTGCAGATGTTGAACGATGCCAACCTTCTCAGATAGTATAGTCTGCTCTGACCTTTCTTACACAGAGCATCAGTATTGGCAGTCCAGTCCAATTTGTCATCCAGCTGCACTCCCAGGTATTTATAGGTCTGCACCCTCTGCACACAGTCACCTCTGATGATCACAGGGTCCATGAGGGGCCTGGGCCTCCTAAAATCCACCACCAGCTCCTTGGTCTTGCTGGTGTTCAGGTGTAAGTGGTTTGAGTCGCACCATTTAACAAAGTCTTTGATTAGCTTCCTGTACTCCTCCTCCTGCCCACTCCAATGTTAAAAGTTTCTTTTCAGGTTTTTTTATATACAGCAATATATTAGATCTAGCTGTTGCTTGTAATATTCATCTTAAGCTTGCCTATTTGCAAGACAAAATAAAATGTTTCCGCTACGATTGATGTCGATTTAATTTATTTTGACTCATACTTTGTGTATGTATATTATGTTTACTAGGCAATTTATCTGAAAACAGATACCAGAACATTGCAAAGTCTCATTTCTAGACTCCAAGGCAAAATTGTTGGTCTTACTATTAACATATTTACAAAGTGGATGGTGCAAGGAGACACTTAAATGTATTGCACAAACAAAATTTTGTACTTTTGAGCTTATCAGTATGGCTTAAGATACTACTTTAAACTGTTGATATTTGTATATTGGCCAATGATGTAACAATAGAACACATGGCCTAACCTAGAAATGAAGAACAATAACAATTTTCATTTGATGTAACTCATGGTTATATTCCTGTTTCTTCCTGTCAATGACAGTTTTCCAGACAGTATGTTCTGCTTAAGTGCGAACAGCAAAGGATTCACGTGGATGGCCTTCTCTTGTATTTTCTTAGGAGTAGGATATATGAGGACAACTGCTTTGAAAGCCAACAAAGTATATACATGTCATCTGTTGTGATATAATTTAAAAAGGCAACCCTTGACGCAGAGCTAAAATAATATACGCTATATTGATAACTGCATTATTTCCAAGACACAATTACCTGAATTGATAATGGTTTATTATGTTACTGTATCACATTTCAGTTAGACTTCAATCTGAATCCTTTAATTATTTGAAAGATGCATTTTTTGCCATAAGTTGAACTGACACTGAGTAACATAGTACTCACATTTACAGCTTTTAAAGGATGGCCACCTTTAGCAGGATATCAGAGTCCTGGTTTAAATGATCTATTCCATTCATTTTCTCACACTTGGTAAATAGTCACAATGATCTAGTGCTAACTCTGGAAGCATTGATTAAAAGGTAGGAACCATCACTCCATGAAACATCAAGCGATGCTAAGGCACACTCAGTCATGTTGTCAACAGCTCCCCCTATTGACACTTGAGGATACCAACAGGTGCTGCTCATCAAAACTATAACTCCTATGCAACCTTATTGGTGCCCAAATGGAAAGCACACCAGTGGGATATTGCCACCCAGTGTACTGGGGATGTATATGGTCTTGGGAAGCAATCATCCCTGTCCATCTGTTATAATGGCCTCCTGACTGAGAAAGGTATCACTAACCAACCAGGTCCAGAATCCCATCCACCCACATCCTTCTTTTATAAAAGGCCTCCTGGCCAGGCAAAGAACCATCCATCCTGGCCAGAATGCCAGCAAACATACACTGTTATATTACAGTATTTGTTAATATGATTGCCTGTTTACAACATCTCTTGAAGTTAATGTTTACTGTTCATCTATTCCCAATGAGAAGGCAATATGTCTGTTCTTTATTTATCTGACTCATGTATTCAAGATGACTTAAAATATTACAGTATACTGATATTAAGTACATTCAAATAAACCTGAATATTGTTCTTCCAAACTACAGTGGTTCCAAGATTGCACATGCACATTTATGCTTCCCCTTAGAGCCATTAATGTTAACTTTTCTTTGTGTTATTTGTTTTGCAAATGCAGTCAATGCAAACAAGTTAATTCAGGTACAAAATGGCTCCACAGGTACAATTTTTCCTTAAGCAGCTCCACTTACTATAATTTGTTCACTTAACTAAGCCCTTCTATTCTGCTTTTGAATTTAGTTTTAGACTTTTGTACCGAACTAAGCGATATGCATTTCTTGGAGTTTAGAGGGTATATAATAAACAGCAAAGACATTTTGTGGTGTGTTAAAACATGAAAGACATCCTTTTAATTTTTATGTACCAGTGAGGCTTCATACATTCCTGTTCTTATCAATTTTTCAAAGTAGAATTAATAAGGGAAGAAAATGGAACTTCAATAATATTTCAGTTCTTGCTGTCAAGATGATGTTCATATATTTAACATTCAGCATGTTAACATTTTTATGTAACAGTGCCATCATATAGAACAGCACAAATATGTTTTATACATAAGCACACCATTATTCAACTTCTAATTTTATTATTTACTAGCAAAATGCCCGCACTTCGCAGCGGCGAAATACTGCCTTAAAATTTTTATTAAGAAGAAAAGTAAACCTTTTTAAACTGAGGGAAAATATACCAAAAATTATTTGTTAAGGATCTCTTTGTATACCACATTGTCAGTTCGGCCCTCCGGTTGTAATATGACCAAGCTGTGCGCTGAGCATACTCTTGAGCATGCAACGTACAGTTGGCCATGTGAAAAGCAATCTTGCCTCAAATCTCACAGCTTGGATTGCTGCTGTCATAATCGGTTTGAGTTTCATAATTTGTTTCTATTACGACAGTATTTGCAGGACTTGTTGTGTTTAAGTGACATTCGGCATCTGTCAAGCTCTATGAACTTGTGGATTTGCCTGCGAGTATTTAGCGGCAGCGTCTCTATGAACTTATGGATTTTCCTGCAAGTATTTAGCGACAGCGTGTCTATTAACTTGTGGATTTTTCTGCGAGTATTTGGCGGCAGCGTCACGAAGTTGTTTCTGTCTAGCTGTATCAGAAAATGTACTACGATGTCTGACACGGCTCCTTTTTACTGTTTTCTCACAGCTTGGATTGCTGCTGTCATAATCGGTTTGAGTTTCATGGTTTGTTTCAATTACGACAGTATTTGCAGGACTTGTTGTGTTGAAGTGACATTCGGCATCTGTCAAGCTCTATGAATTTGTGGATTTGCCTGCAAGTATTTAGCGGCAGCGTCTCTATGAACTTCTGGATTTGCCTGCGAGTATTTAGTGATAGCGTGTCTATTAACTTGAAGTGACATTTGGCATCTGTCAAGCGTTGTAAACATACAAGGTTTCATCGATAACTTAGCATTCAGCTTTTGAGAGTTGAAACATCAAAGTGTCCACTACTCAAATCGTCACCTGTGAATCTAAGATGTTTAAGAAGCATTGGCGGTTCTCCAAAGGTGTAAAATATTTGGCCATTTCGGTACACTTGAAAGCGACAACCAAACAATTCAGCGGCAGCCATCAACTCACATGCAGAACCATAGGTGAAGGGCTTAAGCATTTCACTCTTATAGTGCTCCTGTGTAGTATAATTATCTCCTGTACCGTCATCAGTCCACACCTTGAACCTATCCCAGTCATTCAGTACATAAGACACAATGTTCCTCCGGATATCAAGAGTGAGCCTGATATGGCCGTGCAATATGTAACACAGAGAATGGAAAAGGCAGGTGCCATCTCTGGGCATGGAAACCACTTGGTAAGTGACAGTTCTTTGATCGATGGTGATCACCTCGATAGACATAGTAATGGGGGTACAGTTGGAACGATAAAGGAAATGGGTACCTGAACAATGTAAAGTAAGTCTAAAATACACAATAACTATAATCGTAATAAACGAACAATAAAACAGCGGAGAAGCCAAGGATTAAATAAAAAGGCTGCAGTTATCAGCAGGGAGACGTGAATCCCGTGGCGAAGAAAGGAAGAGAATGAAGAGACCAGAGCGACGGACGGCCTTATATAGGCAGGCAGCCAACAATGTGGGAGGCGTTGGGATGGGGGACCCAACGGCGCCTCACATGGCGACCGAGCTGCAGGCTATGGACGTATATATGTATGTAAGTAGGATTCAGTTAGCTTTGGGAACCCGCGTACCAAATTTCTTGAAGATTGGCCCATAAGTAACAAAGACCATTGGAAAGTTTAATATGGCGGCTGACAGTGGCGTCATACCACCGCAATAAGTACGTACATCGGTTTCGGTTAGCACAGGGAAGGCACCAACCAAATTTCGTGAAGATGGGGCCATAAATAAGAAAGTTCAACATGGTGGACGTTGTGGACCATTATGACCATTACGCATAGAATTTCGAAATGAAACCTGCTTAACTTTTGAAAGTAAGCAGTAAGGAATGAACCTGCCAAATTTCAGCCTTCTACCTACACGGGAAGTTGGAGAATTAGTGATGAGTCAGTTAGTCAGTGAGGGCTTTGCCTTTTATTAATATAGATTGAGGAGGGTCCTCAGCCTCTATAAATTGTTGAACTACCTTCTCATGGCATATTTGTATAGTTGTAGAAGTAGTCTCCCATGGTGAAGACAGACCTCCTTGGAAAGTATGAAGCAGCTCAGCAGTTTTCAAGCTCAATATAAGTGTTCTTGGCTCTTCTAAAAGTGTCAGAAAGGCGTCAAAACTCCAACTGAACTAAAACCAAAAACTAAAGTAAAACCTGAACTGAAAACTGAACTCAGAGTATTTTTGAAAAAGGTCTAATAAAAGACAGCCACTCTCTTCCCCAATCCTCATCCAAAATTAAGCACACACACCTGGATCACAGTCTGCTAGCAAAAGGCTAACATTTTTGCTCTTTCTCAAAACACTGGAAAGTTATCCTATAAGCTCAAGGTCAGTTCCCATGGGAATCAAAAGTTGCACTAAGTTGCAAACAGACTGGCTGTACAAAACATGTCCAGGTTCTGTCTTTTAGCTTTCCAGAATACACTTGTGTTCAGTTTGAGTAGTCTTTCTGGCCTTGTCTATTTTTTTGAAAGTTTTAAAGGGTAAAGTATTCCCTGCCAGAAACTACTTTTTTAAAGAGTCTGATCTAGTATAGCACTATTGTCTTCTCACAACCTGAGTCTCCAATTTGGCTAACACTGTGGCAGAATAGCACTGAGAATAATTTGTAGTTTCTAGAAGCACTAAGCACAAATCTCTCAACTATATTCCTCAATCACTGCTAAATTAATTCTCAGATTGTTTTTTGTTTTGTTTTGTATTGTGGCCTTTATTTTTGCAGCTGTCAAACAATGATTGAACAATGTTTTGATGTCTGTCACTATTAATTATAACCAGAAATATATTTGGATTCAATGCATTATTTAATTTTTATGCTTTGTTAAATTCTGTCATTCACTTAAGGATGCAAGAAGCCATTTTAGTCCATAATTTGTACATCTTTATTTTAGTTGAATAAAAACTGTTTAGGATTGTTCAATAATATTTTCAGAGATATAACATATCCTGAACCTTTTGATTTGGAATATATTTTGATTTGTTTAGCATTCTTGTAGGTAGAATAGTATTTTTATTTCCATTATATCAGGCATGTCAAACTCACTACCATTGGAGGGCCACTTCGACTGCCATATGGCGTCAGCAGGCCGCACTGTAACAAATACTATTATACGAAGTTACTGTAGCTTTCTTTCCAATACTGAAAACTTTAAAAAATGTAACACTTAAAGGTAAAGTTAAGCAATTTATTTCCATATAATCTCCGTACAACAGCGTACAATTAGAGTCTTAGACTCTTAGCTAGGTCCTCATATAGGAGTCTTACAGTCTGAGATCTATTTCTTTTGTCCCGACACTTGGCATCTCAGTTTGTCAATATCAGGCTTGAAATCTTGTGCATCTGCAACTTTTATGAGGGATGAAAGGTGCTCGACAGTAAGTCTTGAGCGATGTGGGGTTTGGGTAGCTTTCATTAATGAAAACAATTGCTCACAAAGGTAATTGCTTCCGAACATTGACAGTACTCTTAATGCCAACTTATGGATCTGCAGATACGAGAGTGACGGGTAAGCATACAAGCCAGTCACACCAACTTTGTTATATTTTGCCTTCAGAATAGAATCTGACTGTAGTTCAATCAATTCCATTTGGAGATTCTCAGGCGCATTCTCAATGTTGTAAGTATATGGTGACGTAAAGAGCGCAAAGTCCTGTTCGTGTGAACTGAAATCACAAAAACGCTCACTGAATTCATTGCTTAGTAATTCAAGTTGGAAAACAAATCCTCCAAAAATCAAAAAATCATTTTACTTTACTAACTTTAAAATTTATATTGTAAAGTAAGCCAATATGCAAAAAGCCCACTGACAAAAATTTGTTAATAAACAACTCACCAACTTCTCACGTCCACTTCAGATCTTCAGCTGTAGTCTGCGCTAACTGTTCATTACAATGCTAGCACAAAATTACATAAAACTAGAGCAAAAAACGTGAAAATATGTGAGCTATTACTACTTGTGATGGTCAGTTCTGCCCAGTGGCCAGTCTCAGCAGCCCAGCCAGTAGTGTAGCCTGCCAGGCTGCTGCAGCCTAGCACTTCAGTTGCGACGTCACGGCTCATTAACTTTGGTCAAGGCTTGTGAGACGGTGGCAGTGTCATGCCTAGGGTATCAAGGAGCTGACACCACAGCTGCAGCTATACTAGCAGATGACGTTTCCAGTACCGTAATGCCATGGGAAAACGTGCTTTTGTCAGAAGGTGGAAGTAAGAAAAGTCAATAAGTAACGCCGAAGATGCAGAATGATTCAATCACAAACGATAGTAATCATTTTGTACAAGTTTAGTTCTAACTAGGATCTGTCATGCTGGCTGCACAGATTTCTGTTGCTGGTCGCAGGTGGCCCGTGGGCCGCGTGTTTGACCTGCCTGCATTATATCATTTATCTTTTGTCTTTTATGGAAAACTCTAATGACATTTTGTTGGCATATAGGAAGGTATGAATTGCCTTGGGAGAGGAGGTAAAAGTTGCTATCTTTGTATACATAATATTAAAAATATGTGAAATATTTTTGTTATTCATTTATACAGATGAGGAGTTTAACTTAAAAGAGGAAGTATAAATATTTAGTCAAAATAATATGTTTAAAAAGCAGTATAAGAATAAGAAAGTTATCATTTAATTAATAAAGAATGAGTAATTGTGTTTTATTTTTGTTATTTCTTTTAATAAAATTAACATTATACTTCAGATTACAGATCCTTAGCACTCAATGTCATGTTTATATAGTAGCTATCATCATATCAAACTAGTAATCTTTCATGGATATGTTAGATTTAACAAGATGCATAAACTTGTTGCAGTTTACTATTGAAATAAAAAAAAGTCCTTATCCACTAATTTCAATTTTTTGATGATCAAAAAATGTCATTTATCTGATTCTTTCATCAATGATTGAAGGACTAATGTTACAATCAGTTTAATTATGTTGCACAATATCTAAACAGGGAAGCAACAGAAAACTTACTTCAGGGACTGATAGTTGGACAAAATACATTTTGAAATGACATAATACCTTTGTAAGCAGAAAAGGCATTTTTCACTTTTCATTTATATTAAAAATATTATTTTCTTACATATGTATAGTAAAGTGCATGGCTAATAAACTTCTAATATATTAGTTATGAAGTATGTTTTTTTAATCTTTGTTGCTCATGCTTTAGTAGATGAAATCAGAATGCAATTAGTGTGAAAACATTCTACAGTATTTATCACAGTTCACAGCACTATCATAACATACAGTATTTTGTTCAACAAGCTTTACATACAGTTTGTGTATCTGATATAAAAAGGAATCACTGCATTTAAGCTTATGAATTACATTGTTAATGATGATCTTTGTCCATATTTTGCTCTCTTTTTTTTATTTATTTTTTGCTTTCTCTTTGATCTTGATACATAGACTGGAGGATTTCCCTACATCTCCTACAAGTACTGCAAAACAAGAATTCCTGTATGTTATTATTTTACTTAGGGTTTGCAATTTTTAACATTCATAATCACAGTAGCTTGACTGTGTAGTGAGTGGTGAAGTAGTCATGCTTGATTACATAACTGTGCATTTTGTGTAATATTTTAATATTGCAGTTTGCATTATGATTGCATCATGTCTTGCAAGTAAACATTTGCATTCTGTCTTTAGCAAGCTAAGGAAATTATTAATGTACTATTGTAATCTTAATTTTTAATGTTACAGATTTGTTGTTTTCCAGGTTCTGAAGTGATTCACAGCTAATGTGTGTTTTGTTTGTCTCAGTCACATCTTTGTTAAACAGTCGTGTACAGTAACATTATCATAATATGTCAAATTAGTGTTACTAATTCAGTAGGAGAATAACAAAATTATCATTGTGCTGTGAACATAAAAAGGTTTAGTCCTGTAAGGTGCAATTTCTCTGTTTCACAAATTCATTTTTTAACATAATTCATAAATAAGTTCATGTAATTTCTTGCCAGTTTCTATGAACTTTCACTATCTTGTTTGCTTTTTTACTGCTGCTTCAGCCTCAGAAAGATATCATTTGACAGCCTTATAGAAATAGTGCCTCTCATCTTGCGGTAATTTTCACTATGCCTTCACGCAACCTGGTTTTCCTTTTTACCAGCAACAGAATTTTTTTCTCTCCAGAAACTGTATAGCCTAGATTTTTTTTCTTTTTCCAGATAAATTTGGATTAATATATTTTATATTAGCAAAAATTATTAATATTTTGCATTTTTATGAACTTTGCATGGTTTTCATTCTCTTAACCCTTCCATTGCATTCCAGGGTCATAGGGGCCAGCAGCCTGTAATAGCTTAACTATGGGCAAGAAAGGGACTAACCTTGGATGAGGTGTCATTCTGTCAATGCGCACATGCACTCATATATCCACACTGCTTTAAAAAGCTGCTTTAAATATATTTACATTACTATATCTGTGTATTTGTTATTTTTATGTCCAGTAGTTATCTATTTATTTTTTGCATGTTATTTTGTGCTTTACTTAAAATATATTAAATATATTAATTTGTAATTTGTTACTGGCATCCCTAAGAAATCAGATGTATAATACAGTATATACATCTAGAGACAAATGTGAGTAAATTTTGCTTAAAACTGGTTGGGAACAATTCGATGGCTCACATTTGATATTTGACAAAGATCAGAGGCTTCCTTTAATCTGGTCCAACAGACAGCAAGCTTCTGTTTACAATGAACCATCAACAGTCAAAGTTTCCTAGAAAACCTTATTATCATATGTGAACCCGGCCCGGACACAGACAGGCGGACATGTTGTTAAATCA
>JANRMT010062809.1:3832238-3851389 GCA_026402145.1 Polypterus bichir lapradei
GCGCCGTCATAAATCTTCCCCCCAGCACTTCCTGGTGTGGCGGAAGTGCTGGGGTAACAGGTCCCCAAGGCATTGGGGTGCCTCCTGGCGGTGACCACGGGCCCCTACAGGGTGGAGCTTCCATACCCTGTACCCGTGGCCCCCAAAGCAACCCGGAAGGCAACCCCCACGTGATCCAGGGCGGGCACAGACCCACATCCGGTCCCTCAAGACGTCCCGGCTGGGTCATGGCCCCTGGCATCCCTGACACATATAAATGTGAGTTGCCTGTGCAGAGAGGACATTGCATGTTTTAAAAATAAACATAACCTGTTTTTAAAAAAATGTTTCAACAGAAAAACCTTTCTGTAAAATCAGATTATACATTGGCATTCGTAAATGTAAAGGATATATTTTTGCAGATGCTGTGTGTGCTCTCTGTTGTTCAGAATTACAATGATAATGTAGGAGTGGATATAAGCTTCCAAGAATTGGAAGCTATATTATGAAAAAAGGAACAGCAAAATATAGACTTGAAGTAAATGGTGTGTCAGACTTTTATTATACGAGCACTGACAAAATTAATTACTTTAACGATAAGCGTTTTATAGCTCCTGTTCTTTGAAAAGATTAAAAAAATACATACATTATACTGCTTAAGTCTAGAATATACTCATATGCTGCTTGAGATTAGGTACATTATTATCAGCATAGTACATTTTAATGTATGCCAATTTCTTAAGTTTAAATGTCATCTTTTTAACTTTAAAATTTAATGTATGTCAATAATTGTTTTGTACTTTTTTAATGCTGATGTTAAATAATTTTTTGCTCTAAAAACAAATTGGTTCATTTGTTATTATCTACTGAGGATATTTTTCAGTATCTAAAGTATTCATTCTTTTTTTTGAGGTGATCAAAAGAAACACGTTATCTTGGAGGGGTATAGTTTGCCAGTCAGAACCACTAATCATACCTCCGTGTATTGAGGTGCAGGTCAGGGGAACCTCATGCCTTTCTGACAAACGTTTAAATGCAATTCTTCTGTATACTGTAAAGCAAAATATAAGTGGCTGCCAACAGCTTGTTCCTCAATGGCTGTGAAATTGCTAGTGTAAATATTTGTTCTGGGCTACCCCCAGATAACTATAAAAAACATATTTTGTCTGTCAAATTTGTTTCAGTTGTTTGTGAAACAGTGAATATTAGTTTATGAATAGTATCAAGCTAATACTCTTATTTACTTGACAAAGCATATCCCTGAGATTTGCCTTTGATTTTTTTTTGGGTTTGTCATACTAAGAACACAGAAGAAAGCCTTCATCATAATTACCAGTAGTTATAAATAAAGATACACAAATATGAGTTGTACTTGTACAGTGGGTGTCTCATGTGTAGGGAGGAACGTTATAATAAAGCGACAAAAATGTTAGGCGTGAAACCTTAAAAACTGTTCTTCAGGAAAGGATCTGAGAACTACAGATTCTTGTCCTTATACAGTAATCTGTTATGTTTAATAAAAGCATGATAACAGTTTAGTGTAAAGTACATCACACCCTAGTCCTTAAATAAATTGTTAAATATAATGCAGTTCTAGTGCACTTGACTCTCCATAGTTCCCACATATACTGTATATCACACATGTTAAGTATCTGACAATAATTAGTTGTTTTCAAATCTATCAGTGTGTTTACATGCACACACATAACCAGGGTATGGTGAAAAATCTAGGTAAGGCAGAAACCTGGTTTCTTAAAAATCCACGTTTACATGTGCAAGTAATCTTCTGGAGTTTTCCTTTGTCAAAATGTTTTGGCGTCATTAAAATGTGCAAAAACACAGTTAAACGCCGTCATCGGCCACTGTGAATCTGAAAACAAGCATTAAGCCTGTGATCATTTTCTTGTGTTGTTTAAAGAATTTTTTTTTCTTTTACTTAAGTAAAGTATTAATTGCATTGGGTTACTTTAAAATCTAATCAAACTACATAACGCACATTGCTTACAGTGCATTTCTGCAGACATTGTGCTGTTGAAATGCATTGTACATTTAGTTAATCAACAAATGTATCTATTTAGAAAGATTAAGGCAGATATTTTTTAAACAGAAGAAAGAATAATGTGATCACCTGAGCATTTGCTTCAGTAAATTGATCTTTGTGGATATTTCTACCTGCGGCTGCTGAAAGCTTGTGCAAAGCTAAGCAAGCAACAGAGTCCAGTGGATGTATACAGACTACAAAATCCTTCATTGTTACTCAGGAGCTTACATGGCCAAATGACAAGGTTACTCATGGAAAAAAATCTACAACCGTTAAACAAATTTCTTAAAATGAATAACCCAGTTTCTCAAACTTGAATAAGGGTTTACATGGCCTTTTAGAAACCAGTTTTTTTTTTGAATAACTAGGTTATTAAGGTGCATGTAAGTGCACTGTATGTTAACTTCATTAAAACTGCAGCAGATTGTATTTGAAATAAACAATCCCTAGTTATCAATCAAGTGATTGAGAATTTGTGTATTTATAATTCAAAAAAAAAAATGTAATTGTACATGTAGGAACTATAAATTGTAATTATATCCTTAAAATATGTTTTATTCTTTGATAATTTATCATTTTATGTCAGTAATTCAAAATAACTGGTTGAAGTTTCTGTGTGTCAGAGTGTGTATCTTTGTGCACAAACACAGACTTGCAGTGTTCAAGCATTTGTCTATAAACAGTGTTTATTAATTTTTCAATTTAGTGGTTCTAGATAGTTTTGTCTTGTGTTTGTTTTATTTTGTTGTTATTGTTGCACCATGCAGAGTGTGCCTTTGCTTGTTAATGTATGACATTTGATACTAATGCCTTGCTTAAATGTCTTGACCCCTATTACATTTTGTCTTGCTATGGTATTCATTTGGGTGTCTGCACCAGTTTTGCATTGTGCATTCAGTGGAAAATGTTTGTCTTTGTAAAATATTACCGTGTTATTATCCTAGAAGCCTACATTTTTTAAATCATAATGTATATGTATAGTAACATTTCTCTCATTATTTTCAGAACTGTAGTCAAATGCAACATTGCCAAATCTCAGGCCCTGTATAGTGCTCAGCGAGGACTAAAAACCAACAATGCAGCCGTGTTGAAAGTAGGCACTATCCTTATTAATATTCCACAACATCCTGCCACCTTGCATAGCATGATGGTTCGCAGTTCTCATCAGCTTTCCAAGCAGATCTCTGACCTTATTCGGCAGCCTACTGCAACGTAAGTTAGAATAAATTTTAGGCTTCAATACATTGTTCAAAAGGCAAGTTGTCGAACAGCATCTAAACTAAAGACACAATGAGTTTTAAAAATAATAAAACTTATTTTGTAGGTCTGCTGGAAAAGACTTTGATATATTTAGTTGGATTGAGCAAGTTTAAGAATATTATATTTTGTAGGCCCCAGCCATCAAGGGAAGATGCTCCAACACCACAGCTTTCTGAAAAAACAACTTCTAGTGTTAATCAGACTCCAGTTGAAGCAAACGAGTTTCCACAGTTACCTGAGGGTTTGGAAAAGAAACCAATTGTTCTGAAATTCAGTGCTATGTTGGATGGTATCACAATTGGAGCAGCTCTGTTGCCATCACTTAAAGCAGAATATAAAATGGGCAGAATGAAAAGTCATGGAATGACAGGTATGTGTATAGATATGATGTGTTGCTTGTTGTTAATTCCTCTTCAGATCTCTGTCTTGTCAAATTATAAAAATGCCCATTACAGATTCAACTGAAAAATCGGAAGAAAAAAACATATGATCAAATGGAGTATTCATGTTTTCAGGAATACACATAGCGGTGAATGTAATCACTGGTATTCAAATGGTTTTGGCCATGACCAGAGAGGCATAGTTATTGTCTATACAGTACCTTATATTTACTACTTTAACTAAAATTTAAAAATGTTTGCCTTACAATAACTAAGGAGTTATTTTTTAAATATTGAATTCTTCTATCCATTTATTTTCCAGACCGAAGAGCAAAGGAGTCATTGATGACTTGTCATTCCCTTACAGGCACACTTTGACACACACACACACACACACACTCTTGCTCAGTCAGGTCCAATTTGGTATTGTCGATCTCACAGGATCATCTTTAGGATGTATGAGAAAACCAGAGCATCTACAGAAACAGCAGTGTGGACATGGGAGGCATAAGCCACACAGAGGCAATATTTTTGTCAAACACTTCACTGTGCTGCCTGATTGCATTATTTGTTCATTAGAAATGAAGCCATTATTTTGATTTTCTTATAAGCCTACCCTGCTACTGGAACATTCATAGCCTCAGTCACAATATTTCTTCACTCAGGTTAAGAATGCAAATTGACCATACAGTGTTCCTAATACCTTTTAAGCACAATTTGATAAACAGAGGTTAGATCTCAATTCTGTATTTTGCCTATTTTATGCACTTTAAAATTGATTTTAAAAAGTATCGGGTTTTGTTACAAGCTACTTGAGACATAGTACTTGTATTTGTCTTGCCATATTTGAAATTTATAGCATTTCCCAGAAGAGTTCTTTAAATGTAATTGTCGTTTTATTATTTTATATGTCTATGTGAATAAAGAAGAAACATGCTTTTCTTCACCTGTACTATTTTTTTTTATTTTTCTCATTATTTTAATTCTGTGTACTTTAATGTTCTTAAACTGTGTGATTACAGTCAAGCTTACTTCAAATTGCTGTGTTAAATTTATTATTGTTTAAATGTCTTTTTAACTAATAAGACATGTAGCTATAGGAAATAATGTAAAACTCTAATGCAGGTGTAATTATGAATCCACCTTTCTTTTGGCTGAGCTTAACACTATGTGTTAGTAATAAATATATACACATAGTACAGAAGTAGGAAACAACTTAAAAGGAATACTTCACCCAAAAATTATAACTTTTTAAAATATTTTTATACATTACTTATCCCATGTGGTTGGATTTTAATCTCATGTTTCCATGGAGAACAGAGATAACATTTCTGGTAGAATCGTAGCCTATAGTGACCAATGCAGGATAAGAGCAAACAATATCAAAAATGTCCATGAAAATGATCTTTCTTTACTCATGTCACATAATCCATGTGTCATGTGATCTAGTTGTATACTTACAACATACATAATACGCATATTATGCTAAATAAATACTTCCAGAAAATGAAAGTAGTACACAAACAGGGAATGCCCGTTTGAACTGAACACAGGACTCTTGACTAATAAATGATGGGAAGAGGCGGATCTTCATTTCAAAAGCATCAAGTGGGGGTCTCTTCTAGGTTCTGGGTGTGTTTTAGGGCACCACCGAATGAAAGGAGAAAAGTAGCAAATTCAAGTACAGAAAAGAATATCAATTGTTAAGATGAAGAATGCCAAACCTTTAAAATTTGCAATGAAAAGGATATGAATATTGAGCAGGTAACAATCAGAGACACACACCTGTTATGTGTTGTATCCCTATGCAAGACAGTTAAAAAAAGTTTAGCATGTTTACCTCATTAAACAAACTATAATGTATGCCCCATGTGCTTTTTGAGTGAAATATTATTTACATTATAGTTCGTACATATTTATGTTAATTGAGATGTCTAAATATTTTAAGGTAGATTCATTTCTTTGTTTAAAAGCTTACTTTTTTTTGCTTGTTTTTTGTACACTTATACATTGATGAGTGTGTTTGACCCTTCAGTGTATAGCTAGCACTAAGCATTTACCCATTTTTTTCTCTCCAAGGTGCACAAACAAGATTTACCTTTGAGTTACCTTGTCACAAGCTTAGATTTCAGTCAAAAATATCCCCAGTTGATATGTCAACGATGCCTCCGTCAGCTAGTCTGAACATGCCACCTATTACCATGTCTGGAGAATATATAATGGAAGACCATGACAATTATTCAGAGCAACCTTGGAGTGCAGACGACTGTCCATCTAAACAAGGCAATTACCTTCAGGGAAATTATCTGCGTTGTGTTGCTGAGGTAATAACAAACTTTTGCCACTGTAGTAGTGAGTATATTTGGTCCACCCTTGTATGATTCTTTTGCTTTTCTTTACAGATTGGTTCTTTTGAGCACAACCTGACAACAGATCTCTTAAACCATCTAGTATTTTTGCAGAAGGTGTTCATGAAGGAAGTGAATGAAGTCATACAGAAAGTATCCGGTAAAAATGATATATTAACAGTTTTCTTTTAAGTCCACATTTGCAGAAATCCTTGTTTTTTGATGGTTTCCTTTACAGTATTCTAATATCTCAATTTAAAGAAACGTAGTGGATTTTTATCGCCATTTTAAAATGAACTGGTTGTTTTAAAAGTTCAGAAATGACCTTTTAACCTATTTTAAAGCTTTTTATAACTGTGGCTCAGTGTTGTGTACAAGGTCTTGTTAATATGTTCACACATTTTTTTCATTTTTCACATTCTGCTTCTGAGGCAAAACATACATTTGTAAATTTTCAATGTGGTATTTTTTATATTTGTCTTTGACTTTAAACAATAGCAACTTGCTATTATAATGGCAGTGGATGAAGAGTAGGTTGTGTTGGGTCGCCACTCTGATGATCTCTGATACACTCCCAGTTTGACATTCACACTGATTACACAAAAGGAGCTATCATAAATCAACCTCCCTCCCCCTATCCACCCCCATCTGTTGATCGCATTCGATTCAACAAGGGGGAACCTGGTAGGTCACAAAGAAAATTGCATTGGAAAAAGTGAGTTGGGACACTAAAAAGGTTAAGAAACAATGACTTATGAGGTACTGTTGAAATGTTATAAATGTTGTTAAAAGTTAAATTGGCTATGAAGAATAAATAAGGAATGTTTTGACTTTTGTATAAAGTGGTATTTGTGACTTATATACACAAACATGGAGCATATTGCCTGTCTAATGTAATCACTGCAATAACCCTTGCTTGTGCCAGCATATTTTTGAGACTCTTTTTCAGAAATGAAAGTGAAGGACCTGTGAAAATCAAAGAAAATATAGATAATGGATGAGTGACGATAAAATAAAAAAAACAAATACAAAGTTGATAAACTGGTTCAAAACATGGCTCGTATTAATGGATTTAAAAATTGACAAAAAATTATCTGTAGTTGGTTTTTACCAAGCTACCTATCCATTCATCCATCCATCCTTTCATCTTTGTAAGGGGCTAGAACCTATCCCAGCAGCTTTAGGCACTGGGCACTTATTTGTCATGGTTCAATGTCATCCACACTTTAACAGTTATTCAAAAGTAAATAAATATTCAAGGTATGTAAATGTAAGGAATAAACAGTTATATTAACTAAGATGTTAATAAAAAGGATTAGTGCAATATCCTATGTATTTTTGTTTCTTTTGAAACACTGTGAAATGTTATGCATCTCCTATAATTTAAGAGAGTATATTATAAAATTATTGGAGAGCTGATAATAAAACATTCTTCCTGTAATACAAATGCCTATTTATTATATTTTAATTTCATGGATATTTCAGAAGATTCATTTTTGTCTTTTAGTAATACTACTTTCTGTTGTTCCTTCAGATTGGATTTAGACCAGTTTTCAAATGTCCATTCAGATTAATTAGGCTTGAATGTCACCTGCAGTTCAATGCTTGAATTAGAATTGTGTAGAAAATTACATTCCACCACTATTTTAAGTTCACTTTTTTTATATGAACTTTGTCATATCTCTGCATTGAAAAATCAAGTTGGATTACAGTATCAATGAAACATGCAAGTCGAGAGAAAGTAAAATGACAGACTTACTATGCATTTGGGGCAACTATTGTCAGGCAGTACAGCTCAGTTGCTGTTTGTTTTCTATTGGAAATAGTACTCCTCAAGCACAAATTTGTTTCTGAGGAGTTTTGCATACATACAAACATAACATAAGTAAGCTCCACAACTTATCTCTAAAAGTTAATTCAGCTTGCCATACAACCTTTCATGTGGCACCTTATCAAATGCTTTCTGAAAGTCAAGATAAATAATATCATATGCTCCACTTTGATCATTGCCTTTTGTTGCTTTCTCATAGAATTCCAGTACATCACTATTACATGACCTCCCTCTTCTGAACAATGTTGACTGTTAAGTAAAACACCAATTTTTACCATTTGTTTCTCAATTATATCCTTAATAATTCCTTCCAATAATTTACCTATGATTCATGTTAAACTTACTGGCCTATAGTTGCCTGGATCTGCCTTGTTACCCTTTTTTATATAACCGAATAATATTTGCCATTTTCCAGTCCTTCAGAATTTCCCCAGTGCGCAGTGATTTCCTTAAAATGCGTGTCAAGGGTTTATAGATGCACTCGTTAACCTCCTTAAGAATTCGAGGATAAGTATTATCTGGTCCTGGTAATTTGTTTGACTTCAGCCTGTTTAATCTAAGCAGTACTTCTACCTTTTTAGTACTACTTTTTATTACTTTTTTGAACGCAGTACACATTAGGGCTCTGTGTACACTTGTATTGAATTTAAATAACTTGCAAAATAATTGTGAGCTGTCAAAGAAATGGATATTAACCAAACATTCAAATTGAATCACTTTATACCTGTATTATGAACAATTAGTTGGATGGCCAGTTGGTGTTCATCATCTAAATTTTATTCATTGATTTCTGGACTGCACCATATATCAACTAATTGTACTCATTACACATTGCCTGCCTAATAAATATTATATTCTTACCAATTTATGCTCTGCAGAAATGTCCATTTTTTATTAATATGTATGTGGTATATGTGTAGGTATGAGAAAAAATGTTCGGTTAAAGCAACGAACTGGGGAATTATTGACACCCATGTTAAAGGTGAACAAAACAATTTAAGAATGTATATATTTTAAACCATTTGAACTCTAATTTATGCCCCAAATTGTAAAAACTCCATACTTCCATTTTAAAAATATTATTGAAAAAATATTTCCCTAGTTAATAATTTGTTTTCCTCAAAAAGAACACAATTAATGTCTCATATTTTTACTACTTGGTTGAGCCTCCTTTGGCATGGACAAAGGTCATTTCCAATCTTATTTAATAATTTTGGAGAAAGCCGTGGCCGGGATTGTGAACCACTGCTTTATGCAGATATTATCCACAATCTTGATAACCTTAGATTTAGGATTATGGATTGCTGTTTAAATGTTAGATCACAGATTTTCTAAGACCATGTGAATGCTTAACTATATCTTACAATGTAACAAAGAATTATCGGCATACTAAGCATCCTCTGTATATGTCCTTAGAGAAAACAAGAATGCTGCATCAGCTATTTTAACACTAGAATTACCAAAGCCTACAAAAAAAACTTGTAAATCCGTCCCACCTTAAATCCTTTCACACCTCTTCGTCAGCGTCTTTTGTCTTTTAAATTTATCGATAAGCAGCAAGCAGCCTGCTCTCACATCCCCCCAACGCCACACAAGGTTTTCTCAGCTCAAGTCTTTCTACCTGCATGTCAGTTGCTTAGAGTTGTATAGACTAGAGTAAATACTATATTGTTATTTGGAACACATGCATTTCATTCGTGTTCCATGTCTACAACAATCTACATATAGTTAAAACAGAAAAGTTTTACATGTTTTAGTAATAACTGACAAAATGTAGACATGAAGCATATAATGTGTGAAGCCTGAAGTCCAAATATCAAGTAAACACTTTCACAAATGGTACAAGTATAACAAAAGAAGTGTGCTTTTATTCAAGAATATAACTGCAGAAAAAGAAGCCGCGTTAGGGTGCGGCATTGACGCGTCATTAACACGACTGCTTTTGTCGTGTAATGGTAAAGAACTGCTGACTGGTAATTAAAGGGTCAGGGGTTCCATCTCACACGATTCCTATTTGAGATGCGAACTGCTCTTATTCTTACCATTTTAGAATAAAAACATTCATTTGATTTTAGTCTGTAACAGCTGGTGTAAATGTATGGTACTTGTAAAGGTTAGTGTTGTTTTTTTTTATTTAGTTTTATTCTCCCAGTTACGTTCACATTCCCCCCGATATGACACTGCTGTTTTCACATAAAGATGTGCTATAGCAGATGTGAACTCAGATGATGACGAGGGTTCTACATCGGAGAAAGAATGTACGTTGCACGTTTGTCGTCGCTGTACTTTGTATATAAAAGCCAGATCGAATGTTATTTACCTATTTATCTTGATTTATTTACTTACTTCCTACAGCGTAAAGTCACAAGTAGACTGCAGAGCTTCCCATGTACATATACAAAGTACAGCGACCGCAAAAGTGTGACGTGCATTCTTTCTCTGATGCAAATATAACAATATACTATTTACTCTAGTCTATACAATTCTAAGCAACTGACACGCAGGTAAAAAGCCTTAAGCTGAGAAAAAATTGTGCGGCGTTGGGGGGGATGTGAGAGCAGGCTGCTTGCTGCTTATCGACACATTTAACACTAGAATTACCAGAGCCTACGAAAAAACTCGTAATTCCGTCCCAGCTTAAATCGCATCTTCAATCCCTTCACACCTCTCCGCCAGCAGCCTTTGTCTTCTAAATGTGCTGATAAAGAGAAGCTAGGAGCAACCGGCTATTCCATCCCCCCACCAATTTAGAACGTGCACGAACTTCTCCCAGCTCATGCCTTGATTGAGTATCTGGGAGTGAAGTGGAGTTTTAGAGTGGAAATAATAGATCGTTATTTGGAACACACGCATTTCATGTCTGTTCCGTTTCTACAGTAATTTGTGGAAACACATTGTTAAAACAGAAACGTTTTTTATATTCTAGTAGTAGATGACAAAATGTAGGTATAAACTATATAATGTATGAAGCCTTAAGTCCAAATATCAAAGAAATATTTTCACAAAAGGTACAAATATAACACAACAATTGTGCTTTTATTCAAAAATATAACTGCAGAAACAAAAAGCCGCCTTAACATGCGAAATTGACACCTGTTTATTGTAACTGCCTCTGTGGTGCAATAGAATCAGTTCCCGCCTGGGAATCAGGTGGTCGCGAGTTCAATCCTGGCGAAGCTGCCATCTTCCTATCTCACCGTCACTTGATTTTCTTTTTATTCAGTTTTATTGAGTGTTCCTACCAGTCCCCGCATGTTGCTGTATGCTGTTTCTTTTGTACTTCAGGACATGCAGAGGAGAGAATGGTAAAGAGCAGTAACTTCGGCGCTATATGCAATAATCAGACACTCCCCATCTGCCCGTTGTTTTGTTATACTTTTACACCAACATATGTTCCTGTGTTTGAGCATGCTCAAACGGGCATGCTCAAAAAATACACGTGTAATGCCACGAAAAGTGCACGCAGACACTTCATTTCGCAAACAAGTGCACTTTTATTCAAGACTACCTGTATAACCGAAGAAAAAAGAAAGCAAGTTACAGTAGGCGATTGATACGACAGCTTGCATGGTGCAATGCTAAGAAGTCACACACAAACACAGTCATACACTCCCTCCCTCATGCTCTCACATACACATACAACCCAAGACTTACAAGGATGTACGCCAGACACCAATTCACACTCCCCATACACACCCTACTAACTCTGGTCCCGGTGCTGCCGTACCGAGGGCACAACCATTCCCGGACGCCAGAGTTAGCCCCGTTCCGCTGGTAATTCTAGTCTTAAGCAAACCATTTCAGCTTTATAGCTGTTTCCCTGTCTAAAGGTAAAAAGTACCTTATGCAAAACAATAAAAGTTAAACTGATTATCATACTCTTAAGTTTGTTAAAAGCTATATCAATGTCCGTAAAGAGCACATTAGCTGAGCAATATGTGCAGAACCTTAACCTAAAAACCTAGTAATCCTTCAATAAGTTACTGGCTGGATGTAACAATGACATCAACACATATTGTTTTTGGAAGTTAATGTGTGTTTTTTTTTTGTCACTCTTACACATCAACGCAGTGAGGAATGGTTTGATATACTGTTCATCTGACAGAGTGTTTTTTGAAGAAATATGTTAAAATACCTATAAAGGCAAATGTATTATGTCCAACATTCTTATGTGCCTGCCTCATTCATAGCTGATTTTCCAGGTCTAGTAAGAAGTGAAACAGTATGTGTAATATGTGAGGTAAGATCTAGCAAGTTGCTTTTAGTATTGATTTTATGGCACCTTTTGTTCTATGCCCGCATGACATAGGCCTGAGAGTCCTCTGTTAGGGAGAAAGAGAATATTAAATAGGGCTTTGTCAGTACACCCTCTAATGGAACTCTTATGTCCTTGGTCATTCTAACTATGAGTCAATTGAATATTTCCAACTGCTGCTTCCATTTTTTTTGTTTAAATTGTTTAAATATTTCTTTTACTGCTGTCTAAAAGAATTTGACTATTTCAAAATGTAATACTGCTTTAATAACACAGGTATACATTGAAAATATTGTTTTGATTATTTCATGTGATTTTAATGTATTTTTTGGGTGCTTAATTCTAAAATAAAAACCGTTTTTCTCAGACACATTTTTTTTTCACAAAAGACATTTTTTAGCTGTCATTTATTGTTTTTATTTATTGTTTGGCACTATAATCAAACATCATTATTTTATTTTAATGATAATTCATTTCAGTTTATTATTTTCTCATAATACATCCTTTGATTAAAGCAATACAGTTATTTTATTTGATAATGAGATCTGAATATATTGGGAATTGGTGAGTCCTACCAGCAGGTAGCAAACATGTCTGGCCCCGTTCCTCCCCCGCCAGTGATGCATTTTACTGGCATGGAGCAAATGGACCTCAGTGTGACTCAGTCAGTTGATTGGTGCACTTTCAAATGGAGAGTTTCTTTTTTTTTTTTTTTGGACTGTTAATGCATATTATGGGCTGTAGAGATTTTTAGATCAGTCTTGATGTTTTTTGCTATGCTTGTGGAAAGTTTGTAGTAAAATTACAGGGGCATAAATTGATAGATTTTGTGAAAAAAGTTTATTATGTCAGCTTTGCAAATAGGGGACATGGCCAGACCTACATCTTTAATGCCTGACTGCTGGATTGTCTCAAAAGCTTTCAATACTTGGTGCATAATATCCTTATTTAGGAACAGGTGAATTTATAGAGTCTTTGTTTAAACTAGCATAACATTGAAGGCCTCTTACTAACAAACTAAGATGCACATAATTATCTAGGCATAATGGTTTAATTCTGCAGGAGAATAAAGTAACAAAGTGATCTGTGTAGTGAAATCTTCCTTTTTTTCTTGTAGGAGGGGAGCAGCCAATACCCTTATGGAATGAGCATGATATTTCAAGTGATGGAGAAAAGCCCAAAATTATGTTGTATTCACTAAATCTTATGTTTAAGGTACAAAACTGAAAAGGTTATGTTTGAAATGTCATGTTGAAATTAGAAAAGAATGAGGTAATCTGTGATTTTTGAAGCCTCAAGAGTTAAAATGTTCTGCTTCTAGCTATCTTTTTTTCCTGGCATGAAATTATCTTTAACCATTTATATTGTTAAATAGAATCTAAAACAATGTTTCATGTTATGTTTCATAATGTTGAAATTGTTTCTTCTAGCAAAAATTAACAGTTCTAAGCTGTCAGTTTTCCAAAAAATTTTTTATATAACCTGTTCTTATTCATTGTGCACAGGGTATTCAGGTTACTGCAACAACTCCATCTATGAGAGCTGTAAGATTCGAGACAGGTTTAATTGAACTAGAGCTGTCCAACAGAATTCAATGTAAAGCTCAGCCTGGCAGAGGTAGTTACTTAAAGCTCTTTGGAAAATGTCAAGTGGATCTGAATCTAGCTTTGGGCCAAATTGTAAAGCATCAGGTTGGTTCTCACATAAATGTGTGCTGTTTTTGATTGTAGGAAAACTATGTAAACTGATGTTTGAATTGGGGAATATATTTTTTAATGTTGATAGAAATTGATAGCAAAATAAAAAATACAAATTTTATGAATATCCATTTAAATTTTGACTTTGATAATTTTAATTTTCTGTTGTCATGTTTACCTTTACTGTATTTTCTTTTCAGCTACCATGTAGTGCAACTAGTTGACATAGTGATTGCTACCTGACAGAATCTGGAGATTAGATTTTTCTCAGTGTTCCTACAATGTATTTCCTGCTTAAGGGAAATAGGTTGATTGGTGAGGTGAAATGTATCAGTGTGAGTGTGCCCTGTAATGTACCTGCACTCTGTGTAAGGTTGGTTCTTGCCTCACACTGGGTGCTGCTCAAATAGAATCTAGATCACAAATTGAACTAAAAATTAATTGTATCAAACAGTTTCTAGAACTGGTCAGAAGGATAATGTAAATATAAATTCTAAGTATGTATTTACTAATTTCTAAAGAGGTAATACTCTGAAGATGCAGCATTAGCAGGAATTATAGCTGAATGTCTTCATGGATATGTCTCTGTAAATTCTTTATACAGAGATTATTACCAGTAAAATTGGTTTGGCACAGTGTGTGGTGGTCTTCATGTTTATAATAAATCTTTACCCCGGTCTAAAATCATGTGCTACTGAAGTGTTTTGATCTTATTTGGCTCTTTTAATTTTTCTTTCTGTTATGACAAATGATCCATTCCCTGTATTTGAAAAACATTCACAAAATTCTGTGCTGTTTGCACCATACTTCACTGTGAGGGTGGTATCACAGAGGTAATGAACGTTAGTCAGTTTATACCATGTATACAGTGGACCTTCACATGTGTGTCATTCACAAATATTTGAAAATTTTTGTAGGCTGCTTGTTTTTTTTTTTTCTTCTTCTAAAACACTAATTATTAATTTAAATATGTTACAGTTTATCTTAGGGAATATTACAGTCAGTTATTTAAGTGTAACCTTATTTATATTTTATATTACATTATTTTAACCAAAAAAATATGAAAAACAAACCTGAAGTTAACCTCTGGCATTCTTTCATGCAATATTCAACACTCTTAGCAAACTTTTATAATATGGATGTTAAAGCCTACAAATTGGACAAAAAAGTGATGACATTTGAATAGAAATGTGAAAGTTATACAGTATATGAGTAAAAATAAAAATATAGTAGACATTGAAAATGTAGGAGTAGACCATGTTTTTTCATCATGTTGGAGGTGGAGGACAACCCAACACTGGAAAGGTGGCCAGTATTCTTTCACACATCTGCAAGGATGCAGCATAGTGTTGTCCTTTTATAAGATTTGGCAGATGAGAGGTTGTCTTGGTCTTTAAAGGCAGTCAAAAGCTCAGGAATGCTGACATACCAGTTGCTACCTGAGGATGTTTTAGCCTGGAGTCCCTCTAATAAAAGTAGACAAGCACCTAATTGCAGAAGTAATTCTGGAAATTGGTCTGAAGTAACCACCTTAGTGGGATGAATTTTGAATAATCATATTTAAATGTTCCACAGTGTGTAGTTGTGTTGCATTTCGAGTCCTGAAATAAATTTAAGGCAAAGGCTCAATTGCTGAGAGGAAGATGTCCAGGTCAAAAAAGGAGCTGGCCAGTGAAAGAAGGAGCACATGTTGAGTGCACTTTTAACTAGGCCTATTTGATATTCTGGGAGTGGAGAGCTGGCACACAGCTCCTCTCATATCACATTAAGTAATCCAGCATGTATTGTTTACTCTTAGTACTGTATTTTTGTGATAATCATAGTGTTTTTATATCTTTTTAATTCTTGGTTACACATTTTGAAAACTTGTGTTGGTGTAGACAAAGTCATTTTCTCCTTATGGTCTTTTTCAAATGTTAGGTGTATGAGGAAGCTGGTTCAGACTTCCATCAGGTTGCCTACTTCAAAACAATAATCGGCCTCAGAAATGCACTTCAGGAAGAAATAAGCGGCTCATCTGATAAGGAAGCTGTGCTTATCACTCTTAACAGACCAATTGTCTATGCACAGCCTGTGGCTTTTGACAGAGGTAAGTACAAGTGAAACTGAAAGGGAAAAATACAAGTTCAAATAAGAGAAGAAAATCATTTATAAATCCCAAATACAGTTTCTAAAATAGAAGACTTGCAATGTAATTATATATAATAAATATGTTTAAAGATTTTAAATTTGAACACATTTATATTTAACTTATATCATTAGTCTTTTATCTGATAGCTTAACTTTTTTGGTGCTGCTGTCTGCCTTCTTGATACATATGAAAATCATTTTTTTTTATTATAAAAGTCTGGATTTACTTTACCAGACCTAGCATAGGCACCATATTTTGATTATGTTAGTTGTTTTCTCAATTTTATTTTTTCTTCTGTCAGTATGTAATATGGATATATATATTTTTATATTTATATAGCTATAGTATTTTTAGTGTTTCAGAATCTCTCTAATGTACTTTATATTTGTAAATAATAATTTAACAAATTTGTTGGATGAGTATTTGGCTCCATTTTACTTTGTTTTTCAAATGCGCATGCTATTCTGCTGGTCTGTAAAAAACATTTGTTTCTTTAGTTCACTGAAGTGCCTACCTACCATTATTAAACTTTATAGAGTATACAAATACAAGTTGAAAAATAAAGCACAACACTCATGTAATCAGAGCTGTGGAGTCAGTAGATAAATCCTTCAACTCTGATTCCTTAGTTTCCGGTACTTCTGACTCCTCAGTATTTAATATGCTAATGTATTTTCCATGTTGATTGAAGGAAGGCAACATACATGTCATTTAACCACAGAACTACTGGCTAGGAAGCTGACTCTCTACTGTATTGGCCAGTTTAAACAAAAGACAAGAACCCCTGAACACACATCAGGCCATAGCATACACCTCCACCTACATCATTACACTTGTTTACACTCAAATTAACTTGTTAAACACATTATATCTGAAATAAAATGAAAACACTTTTTGTAATGTACCATAATCCAGATTACAATATGTGAATGTCAGGTTGTATAATAGTTCAGCTGAACTTCACACTAGCAGTAACACAACTATGCACTGGGCTTTATTCTTGCATCAAAGAAGTACTTAATTATGACTATTGTTTGTGAAATGGGACATTTAAACTTGCTGTATTTTTTTTCATTACAATTTAAATTTATTAGGTGTTGGAGTAGATACATTTTTGCTGACTCCGACTCCAGGTATTCAAAATTGTCTCTGACTTTAACTCCTCGACTCCGACTCCACAGCCCTGCATGTAATAAAATAGTATTGATACATATCTATTTTATTTTAACAGTGTCTGTTTTACATTAAATATTTGTGTTGTAGTTTTCACATTCATGGGTATATTTTCCTGAAATAAGTGTCAATCAGGTTTTAAAGCACAGAGTATGATACATATTGGTTTAGTATAGCCACTTAGCTGCTTTGATTAAATCAGCTTTATATTTTTCTTTATTATTATTGCCAACAGTGATTTGCATAATAATAATTTGTTTTATTTTAAGCTGTGCTTTTTTGGCTAAACTACAAAGCTGCATATGACAATTGGAATGAACAGAGATTGGCTTTAAATAAGGACATTCACATGGCTACCAAGGAGGTGGTGGATAAATTACCAGGAATCCAACAAACATCTGCTCAGGCTTTCAGTACACTTTTTCTCCAACTCACTGTAGATGACTTAGGAATCTGCTTGCCTATCACAAGCACCCCTCAGGTATGAAATGCTTTTTCAAGTCCATTTTTAATATAGATGAAGTCTGTATCATGGGAGGAGACTCTTTTTTGTTTTTTATTTCTGAGCTACCTATCCTACCATGTTGAATTTCCATTTGGAAATAAATGCATTAATATTTGTTGTGTTCATATTAACAACACTTTTATAAAACTAGGGTCATAACTGAGGAGTAACAAATATGATAGAAAAAGATCTGAAAGAAAAATCAACAAAAAAAAACAGAATTGCACAAAGACTGCAAAGCAGATGAAAAGGAAGACCTTGCAGGAATAGAAAATTAAGAGGATAAGAGGGCAGGCATATTTGAAGCTTTACTCGGCTAACAGATTCTGTATAATTGATGTATTATCTGATGTTGTTGTGATCAGTCTTGATTTCATATAAAAAGTACTTTTTACAAATTAGAGAACATCATTTAATCCATTAAGCGGTTAATTATGTTGTGGTGATAACTGTATTTGGTTAAATAGGGGGTTCGCCCCCTTCTCCCTTCATTTGCCAACCCCTCAGGCCTGCGCTACATGCCAGCAACTTCGCATCTCTGCCACTCACATTGTGAAGAGGGGGGCTTTTAGGCTTGGAATTTTATACATCTATCTATCTATCTATCTATCTATCTATCTATCTATATAGATATATATCTATATAGATATCTATACTAATAAAAGGCAAAGCCCTCACTCACTCACTCACTCACTCACTGACTGACTGACTCATCACTAATTCTCCAAGTTCCCGTGTGGGTAGAAGGGTGACATTTGGCAGGCTCATTCCTTACAGCTTACTTACAAAAGTTGGGCAGGTTTCATTTCGAAATTCTACGCGTAATGGTCATAACTGGAAGCTATTTTTCTCCATTTACGGTAATGAAGTTGAGATCGAAAGCCCTGGGGGGTGGAGTTTCGTGTGACATCATCACGCCTCCCACGTAATCACGTGAACTGACTGTCAATGCAGTGCGTAGAAAACCAGGAAGAGCTCCAAAAAGCGCTGAAGAAAACATGCATTATATGATTGAGAAGGCAGCGAAACAATAAGAAGTGAGCGAGTGACATATACAACCATATTCATGAGTGCTGCTACTTCGGAAACAAAGCACGGTGTAAACCTAAAGTTTAAATTAAGTTCATAGACAGGCTGTCGCTGGCGTTTGTCATGCCCACGGGTAATGCGGGATACAAGTTTAATGAGAGGACGCAGGATATAAACGAGAGTTTTGATCGCTTTGTAACTAAGTTAAAATTGCACGTGAAGGGCTGTGCTTATGCAAATTCCAAGAGACTGTGTTTGTGGGGGATTGACAGTTAAGGCGGGTGGGGGAGTCACGTCATCATCTCCCCTCCCATTCACCTCATTTCACTCTGAGCTGAGCTCCGCAGCTAACGCAAACGCAGTGTTACGTAAGCAACTTTGTGACTCTGCCACCAAATACTCACAGAAAAATCCACAAGTTAATACACACGCTGTCTCTAGACTTTCTCCACACTGAATCCTCCAGGCACTACTTACAAAAGGTTACATTGACAATCGTGTTACGTTATTTTTAAAATGTTT
>JANRMT010062809.1:3856389-3877657 GCA_026402145.1 Polypterus bichir lapradei
ACAGGTGTGCCTTATCAGGGTTATTTAGTGGAATTTCTTGCTTTATCAATGGGGTTGGGACCAGCAGTTGTGTTGTGCAGAAGTCAGGTTTGTTGGACGATCATTTATTTTTCAACAGGACACTGACCCCAAACACACCTCCAGGCTGTGTAAGGGCTATTTGACCAAGAAGGAGAGTGATGGAGTGCTGTAAATGGTCATGAAAATAAAAAAACACATTGAATGAGGAGGTGTGTCCAAACCTTTGGCCTGTACTGTATACACAGTGCATCCAGAAAGTATTCACAACGCATCACTTTTTCCACATTTTGTTATGTTACATCCTTATTCCAAAATGGATTAAATTCATTTTTTTCCTCAGAATTCTACACACAACACCCCATAATGACAATGTGGAAAACGTTTACTTGAGGTTTTTGCAAATTTATTAAAAATAAAAAAACTGAGAAATCGCATGTACATAAGTATTCACAGCCTTTGTCATGAAGCTCAAAATTTAGCTCAGGTGCATCCTGTTTCCCCCGATCATCCTTGAGACGTTTCTGTAGCTTAATTGGAGTCCACCTGTGGTAAATTCAGTTGATTGGACATGATTTGGAAAGGCACACACCTGTCTATATAAGGTCCCGAAGTTGACAGTTCATGTCAGAGCACAAACCAAGCATGAAGTCAAAGGAATTGTCTGTAGACCTCTGAGACAGGATTGTCTCGAGGCACAAATCTGGGGAAGGTTACAGAAAAATCTCTGCTTCTTTGAAGGTCCCAATGAGCACAATGGCCTCCATCTTCTGTAAGTGGAAGAAGTTCGAAACCACCAGGACTCTTAATAGAGCTGGCCGGCCATCTAAACTGAGCGATCGGGGGAGAAGGGCCTTAGTCAGGGAGGTGACCAAGAACCCGATGGTCACTCTGTCAGAGCTCCAGAGGTCCTTTGTGGAGAGAGGAGAACCTTCCAGAAGGACAACCATCTCTGCAGCAATCTACCAATCAGGTCTGTATGGTAGAGTGGCCAGACGGAAGCCACTCCTTAGTAAAAGGCACATGGCAGCCCGCCTGGAGTTTGCCAAAAGGCACCTGAAGGACTCTCAGACCATGAGAAACAAAATTCTCTGGTCTGATGAGACAAAGATTGAACTCTTTGGTGTGAATACCAGGTATCACGTTTGGAGGAAACCAGGTACCGCTCATCACCAGGCCAATACCATCCCTACAGTGAAGCATGGTGTGGCAGCATCATGCTGTGGGGATGTTTTTCAGTTGCAGGAACTGGGAGACTAGTCAGGATAAAGGGAAACATGACTGCAGCAATGCACAGAGACATCCTGGATGAAAACCTGCTCCAGAGCGCTCTTGACCTCAGACTGGGGCGATGGTTCATCTTTCAGCAGGACAACGACCCTAAGCACACAGCCAAGATATCAAAGGAGTGGCTTCAGGACAACTCTGTTAATGTCCTTGAGTGGCCCAGCCAGAGCCCAGACTTGAACCCGATTGAACATCTCTGGAGAGATCTTAAAATGGCTGTGCACCGATGTTTCCCATCCAACCTGAGAGCTTGAGAGCTGCTGCAAAGAGGAATGGGTAAAAATGGCCAAGGATAGGTGTGCCAAGCTTGTGGCATCATATTCAAAAAGACTTGAGGCTGTAATTGCTGCCAAAGGTGCATCGAGAAAGTATTGAGCAAAGGCTGTGAATACTTATGTACATGTGATTTCTCAGTTTTTTTATTTTTAGTAAATTTGCAAAAACCTGAAGTAAACTTTTTTCATGTTGTCATAATGGGGTGTTGTGTGTAGAATTCTGAGGAAAAAAATGAATTTAATCCATTTTGGAATAAGGCTGTAACATAGCAACATGTGGAAAAAGTGATGCGCTGTGAATACTTTCCGGATGCACTGTGTGTGTGTGTGTGTATATATATATATATATATATATATATATATATATATATATGTATATATAGTAGATATTAATGTTAGAAAATCTTTTAAGTGATGCAGTGGTTGATGAATGGTGTCGCCTTACACTTCTAGTAATATGGATTCATAACTGACTGAGTTATTGTCTAAACTTTATTTAGGATTTTCTCTGGGTATTTCCCTCAGTTTTACCTCATTCTTTCTTAAATTTTGTGTGTTTACTTATCTATACTAGCCCAGGATGGTTGTATGTGTATCTGTGTTGAAGTATCCCTTACAATAGCATGGCACTGATCCTTTATGGTCTCTGATACTGCTGTGATAAACTGTATCCTCCTGCAGTATTGTAGGAGACAAAGCAGGTTTAGAAAATTGAAAGATGTATAGTAACATGTGGTAGTGTAGCATTGATGGATCCTACCCGGTTGGCACAAATGTCATCCATTCAGTCCCTGACTCTATCTAATTCAGGCTTTCACTGGTCAAGGTATTAGTTGATTGGAAGATCACATGCCACAAAGTGACAAGTATATTTTCTTGGTGGTGCTGGTGCTATTGTACCTCTGTGTTATGCACATAATTCACTTAACATTATAAACTTTTTGAAAGTTCACTCTTCTTTGTACCTTTTCAAGTAGTTTTTATCTGTTTTTCTTTGTATTGTGGACCCACACAGTTATTTATAATCTGTTTTACATGCAAGCAGCTATCATTATTTATGATTATACTGTACTTTCCATTATTTTATATTTCTGTGCTTTTTGTCATTTTTCACACCCAGGCTAATCACACCATCGACTTTGACACAGGCTCAGCATTGGTTCTCACCATTGAGAGTACTCTGATTACTGCTTGTTCTTCTGAATCTCTTGTTAGCAAAGGTCACTTTAAGAACTTCTGCATACGATTTGCAGAAGGCTTTGAGACAACATGGGATGACTGGAAGCCAGAAGTAAGAGGCGACATTGTGATGAATGCTTGTGAGTCTTTCAATCTATTAGTTACATTTTTTGCTCAAAAAGTAAAGAAGATATTTCAATTATTTCATGCAATATAATGTTATACTATTCATTTTCATTGACTTCTATCAGGTGTTGTACCAGATGGCACTTATGAAGTTTGTTCTAGAACTACAGGGCAGGCTTCAGCTGGTAAGTACATTTTATCATTTTAAAAGTAAAACTATCAGATTTTTAATTACTGTGTATGTAACTGAAATTTAATTGAGAACCTACTATAACAGAGTGCCTTTACTAGGCCACTTCACACCAAAATCAAGATTCTGTAATAGGGTCAGATATACAAAATAATGGTGTTTGTTCATTTTGTTTGTGTTTGTTTGTGCATAAAAAGCTGAGCCCAAGCCTAAAGTGTAAATACTTTGTGAGTAAAGCTGATGTCCTTCAAAGTGCTCTGCGGCAACATTCTGATGTTAGCAGAGTTTTTAGGAAGTTCTTGCGAGTTGATCATTTGATTTCTTTTCCAACACACTTCTGCTGAGTCAGTTACATAAGATGTTGCTATTCATATTTCCAACCTGTCAGAATAAACATATTTGCTGCTTGATTAAGAGCAAGCTTAATTAATTAATGAAATGCTTGTGTAATTGTAGGAAGCCATAATTTAACAGGACAGCAAAAATTCCTCATACTTTTAGTTGTTAAACATTACTTAATATTGTAGTTGTAAAAGTAAATATCAGCAGATGTATCAGAAAACTGTGAATATAATTTAAAATATAGTACTTGCAAACTGTATGCCTATAAATAATATAAAGAAATAACTTTACAATGGTTTATTTTCTACAGTAGTGTTACGCTTTTTTGTTTCTCTTATATCAACAGTAAACCATCAGTATTACTGCAACCACCTGTTATTTATGTTATTTATAAGCATACATTAATAATTAATATGTAAAGGAATGCTTAGTTAGCTCTATGTCAAAAACTCTTATTTAGTCATGTTGCCTTTTTTCTAAATGCTTATAAGATGTATTTTGTTTCAAATGTTAAACCATGCCTTATATAACCCCTCTTTCCTTAGATGTTTATATACACATATCTAATCTCTGTGAGACTGTAAATACTCTGAACAAGTACTGGTTAAATGAGCTGAAATTGCTAGCAATTTGATGGTGTTTTAAGAAGAAGAAAAGCACTGCTTAAGATAATGATAATCATTCTATCTAATAGATGGATTTGAGATTAATGGATACATTGGGAGCAAAGTTGGGATGTAGTGGCCAAAAAAGAGCACTGTGCTAGAGAAAAAATACTGGGGAAATAGCAAAAAGTTAAACATTTAAGTCAAAACTGGATGCAATTTGTGGATCAGAAACCTTCACTAATGACTAATAGACTTCGTGATTGGTCAGTTTAAGTTAAAGACAGAGAGATAATGATGATCAGCCAAGGTTCTGCTTAAAGAGACATACATACATACATACATACACGTATGTATGTATTTATGCATGCTTGTATGTATGTGTGGTTTGTTTTTTTTTTTGTTTTTTTTTTTTTTAGCAGGATGGGTCAAAATGTTAATATTGATAGTGAAGTTAGGATGTGTAAACATTTATTTATTTCATAAATATTGGCTGCTAACATTAATTGAGTGATGGAATTTTGGTAACATGTACAGTAACTTTAATAAACAAAGCTCAGAAAGATGAGATTTGAAAAGGTTCTAATACTCTTGAAGCAACTGCTTTTTAATAAATAACTTGGTACGGCAACAAATTAAAATATATTCACCATGTTTTACTTCCAAGTTAAATCTGGAGAATGGAAATTATTATTTTTTTCCATTTTATTTGAGAATGTGTTACAGTATATTCATAGTATACATGTTTATATTTATAATTAGCTTAGGAGGTAATGTGTTGCACCTTCTTTGTGAAACAGAAAGTAGCAGTGCAGGCACATGGACTTTAAATATCTTGTGGAAAATGTGTGGCATTGATGTCCATATGGATCCTAACATTGGAAAGAGGCTTAATGCTCTTGGTAATACACTGACATCCCTGACTGGAGAAGAAGATGTGGATGATATTGCTGATCTGAACTCTGTTAATATTGCTGATATCTCAGATGAAGATGAGCCTGTCAGTATGTCTCCTATAATTCAGACGGTGGGGACCTTTTTTGTTCTTTACATTTTACAGCATATATGTATTTGATAAAGTTAATGTGCCACGGTAACAATTTTAAGGCTGGTTTGTTAAAATATTCAGGAAAAATGTAGTTAATTATGTTAAGTGCACTGGCAAAAAACACTGTTTCTTTAAAATAATTTTAAGAATGCAGTTTACTGAATTATAAACTTTAGAAACTACATCTTCTGTTTTCATTAAAAATATTTGAATATCAGTTTTGTTCCGGATCCTTTTGTTGTATTTTTATTAAGGTGTAAATATTAATCACACATTGATTTTAAATTCCTGTTGGATAATATCATTTGTCATCCAATACTTTTCAAGAAATGGTGTTCAAGGGTTGTTTCTTTAGTAGTCAAGATGATTTTGAAGGTTTAGAAATCTGAAACAGTGCATCTTTTTATCACTTTATTACTACTTTTAAGATTAATAGCCTATAAAACATTTTATTATACACCCAGTTAATTTTCCTTCATTCTAACGTATTTGATAATCTGATTATAATGGAGTTTTATAATATTTTTTCCCCCCCAAGTGTCTTCCAAAAAATTTTCATATTTTTTTATTTTACTTGAGAAAAGATTATGAAATAGAAACAAAAATATTTTCTAAGATCAGTTCTTTACTGTTTAGAATTCTGAAGAAGCCACTGTCACTGGAGAGCATTTAAGACTTTCATTACGGAAGCGTCTTGTTAACCACCTTCTTGGGTTAAGCACTGAAAGTCAGAGACGCTCAGTCCCAGAAGACTTTCTCTGTCTTTCATCACCTTGCAAGAGTTCTCATTCTAGCAGATACAGTATCAAAGCATCTAGACCGCAGTCATGGGGATGTGTATGTACTGCAGTTTTGCATGCAAAGCAATGAGTTGAAGCCTAAATCAAGAGGGCCCGGTCTTCTCTCTTCATTTGATTGTTTCTTCTATCATGCCACTGAATATCAAGACACCAATCTCTCTAGATTGTGAAGTGAAACTAGAAAAAAATTAACATGGTCGGTTACTGTTAGACATTAAGCATTTTCTGTTCTCCAGTCAGTTTCAGTGAAATATAAATTTATGATTGTATTTTGGATCATACTAGACTTTGAATTAAGTCAGAATGATTCCAAAATTTAAAATGCTGTGACAGCTTTTCATTTGGAGAATAGCAAGTGCTGTTTTTGGATTTGGGACTTTTCTATGCATTAAATGAATGATTCTGAATTTTTTGTATGGGGGACTCACGAAGTATTTGTTCAAACCTATTTCTGACTTTATTTGGGGTTGCAATTACTATATTTTTCACTTTTTACTTTCTATGAGAAATTCCTAGTTGGGCTAATTCACAAAATTGAGTTTTTTTTTCTTTTCTGAAGTATGTTGTTAAGATCATGCTCTTGCTCAGTGTTTTTACATTTATTCTATCAAAATTTTTAGAGATGACTTAAGCCAATCACTTCTATTAGCTATGCTTACTCTGGACATTTAAATGCATGTTCTATGGTCTTTGTGGGTGAAGGTTTGTTTTCTATATAATAATCCTTGTTTACTTCAGATTAAAATTTAACATCACCTGATCTAAAATTCACGTTTTTGACTATTGATTATAATAATGGTTTACACAGGAACCTGCTGATCATAGACGTCAAGTGGCAGGTGGAAGCCAAATAAATGAGGGCCGTACAAGAAAATTTCCTAAGCGTCTAGTGGACATCCGAGAACTAAATGAACAGGCAAAAGTTATTGATGACCTGAAGTAAGTTGCCCCTACCCCAATAATCCTTGATGAATGCTGTTATATTAATTAATTAATTAATTAACACATTGGTGTGTGTCCTTCCTTTAGAATACCATGGCTGTCAGCTTAGTTTACTGTATGTTGGGCATATTCAGCAGTTTTAGTTAGCATTCCACATTTAGTGACTAAAAGATTAGTCTTTTGTAATATTGTATTCATTTACTTTATGGATTCTGAACCTGAATTTAGGTGTCTAGATACCTTTTTTTTCTGCAATGCTGCTATTTAACCTTAACCTCTTTATTCCAGAATGTTATGGTTGCAAGGGTCCATAAAACTCCAAAACAGACTCAAGGCTACAATGAAGCCTGGAAACATAGGCTGCAAAAAACACAAGATATGCCTGGTCCCTAAATACAAAAATCAGACTTTGTGGCTGGCATAAACCAGAAAGAGCCAAAACTTATTTTATGTAAAAGGAAGAGAGGAATGGTGAAAACGTATGGCCCAGAATTACATAAACAAAGTTTCTTAATAATTTGAGAGTTTTTTACAAGAATGTTCAAAACCAAAACATGAATAAAACAAAAAGACAACAACCAAAATCAATAAAATCCAGTAAATTGCAGTGAAAGTGCTGTGTTTTTCACAATCAGATTTTTAATGTAACTTGACAACATGTTAATACTCCATTAATGAAAAATCAAGTGAATGTAGCAACTTACTCAAATGCAATGTTAACAGTCTTAGATCTTTCTATTTTCCCTAAAACAATAGTTGAACAAGAAGTATAAAGGCTTTTTCCTAGTATGCCATGTCAGTCTCACATTAGTATAACACATGAGATTAAGGAATAAAAAGGGCTTTCAGTAATTTGTTTTTTATTTCTACTGTTAAACATTTTAACTGGAAATTCCTGTGATGAAATTATGCAAAACATAAAAACAGACTAATTGTGCCAATGAACGTATAAGACTAGTATTGTGAACTATTACTGTACAACTGTAAAATGTAACAAAAAGCATATAAATAAAGCAAACGGCTATATGGGTTTCAGCTTTATGAAGCTAATCTGTTCCTGCAAAAACCTTTGTTGTGTGAACTTTTGTAATGTGAACATTTACTTATGATTGATTCAAATGGGAAAACATTTTAACTGTACTCTGACCCCCAAAATGACACCCACTTTTGTTCAAATAACATGGAAACACATGAAAATTGTGTAATAATCACATTAGTCATTAAAACAAACCCATAATGGACATTTTCCTACATTAAATTCTTTTCAATAAAACTGCTCACCTACACTTTATCTCTTCAAGCTTCATATTTGATATTTCTGAACATTTCCATATATTTCAGTATCTTTTTAAAGATAAAGTAAAATTAATTGTCGCAAGGTGAGTGAACCATACCACATGAACACAAGAGCACTCCTTGCCGTAGCCCACAGATCCAACTCCTTCCCCTTCAGCAGACATCTAATCTCAGCCACATCATCTGAAATGGCTAAGCCTGGGGCTGCACATCATTAGCATATAGTCCCACTCCAAACATCTCACTGCAGCCTAGCTCCGTTGTGCAAGCTGTAATGTGATGTATTTGTTTCTTTTTTTATTTTATTGATTTTATTGAAATCACACAACATTCCATACAAATAAATTAATTTTTACAAAAATAAGATTGAAAGCAAATCAACCCCCACCCCTGAGAAACAGAGCTAAGCCAGCAGAGTAAAACTTAAAGCTAGTAAAAATAAGTAAATATATGAATTAATAACTTAATTAAAATAAATGGAGAAGAAAAAATAAAGAAAAAGTGGAAAGAATCTGCTTCCTCTGTGCTTTAAAAGCTTATTCTAGCATGATGTATTTGGAATGACTGCAGAGGTGATCAGGTATTAGCTGTGGTGGAACGGGTGTGAAAATGGTCTCAGACTTGGTCTTCATTAATGTGAAAATTTAGCGTCAGTGTGCTTCACTAGATAACAAAGACTGTTAAATTTTTTGTTTCATATACTAGAATTCAGAAGAGGTTATTTGTAAAGCAGGGGATGTCAGTATAAGTATTGTTACATTAATGACTGCATTCATTTAGGCTGTGATTTAGTGCTGTTAAAAGCCTTACAAAAAGTGTTAGCTTGAATATAAAAATTAATAAAATTTTAATTAATTAATGTAATACAATTTTTTGTATATCTATTTGATTTGTATAGTAAGACAAATGTTTTAAACCTCAAAAGCATGTCATAAAGTAATTTTATTTAATAACCTTGGTTGCACATCTCACTTAATAAAGGTACAGCTCACACATTAAGTAAGACAAAGAAGTGAAAACACTCATTTTCTTACATCATAGGAAACTTGGAGCTAGTGAAGGAACTATAAATCAGGAAATCCAGCGTTATCAGCAGCTGGAGTCTGTTGCAGTGAATGACATACGGAGGGATGTTCGAAAAAAACTCAGGAGATCCAGCATGAGGGTAAGCATTTTCCATCTCTCTTATATTTACTTCAAGAGAATTGCTGCTGTTTTTAAAATATGTGTCTAATACTTTCTGATATTCACAGAAAACCTTAGGTTATGCCAGACTCTGTCATTAGGCAGTTTTCTAACACATAAAATTTGCACTATTCTGTTCTGCTAACAGAATGCAAAATGCATTGTGAAATCACAGTCTATTAAAAAAGCATCCAAGTCAAAGACTCCCTTCACTTTGTTCTATAGTCAATTTCTAGTACCCATTTAGTATTATTAGTAGTATTGAAAGGTTGGTGGAGGAGGTTCAGGAAGAAAAAGCTGTAATTATGGTGCAGTTTATTTTGTTACTGTCCAACTTCTTTATCTCAGTATAGAAATGAGCAACACTGCATCAAAATACTCTAAGTACTGCTTGATTTTTTTTTTTTTTTTTTTAGCAAATTCCATTATTATTCAGGCAGCGTATTTTAAAATATCACAGTACTGTTGTTTGTAAAATAGTTTAAATTGTTTTTATTTTTACAATGTAACTGCTTTTAATGGTTAAACTCTGTTTAAAGACAATCACCATTTACTGTATTTTCCACAAACATTTCCTGTGGGTTATAATTTTTTTGCAATAAATAGGAGGGACACATAAACTATAAAGACATGTGGCTTGTCTTAAGTTTTGCAAATGCAGTTCTGGTTCTCTCTACAATTAAATATTTCCAGATATTGTACTATATATGAGACTCTGTTTTAGCAGGTACAGTTCCACAATCCATTTTGTGCATTTCGGAATCAGTTGTTCAGGGAGAAAAGTCTACCATTAGTATTCTCTGAAATCATTATTAGATGGCCCTAAAATGATGATCCTTTCCATGGTGGCAGGGAAAAAAACACACAAAAGAACAGCATTAGAGCAAAGAAGTCAAGACGAACAGCCTCAGTTGGCATGGGCAACTGGCCAGTTAACTTACAACCACACTGGCAAGTAAACAGAATAAGAGTATATCGTTATCATATGAATGTATCAAAGAAGGGTATATAGCAGTAGTGACAATCAAAATATCAGAAAGGGATAAAGCAGTACATTTTCTGTAGCCCAGGTTATTATGACATACAGTGTAGTAGCTTTTTGTACCTCAATAAATTGAGGCTGGTGATAATTGTAAAAGAAACATACACAATGATAGAAAATTTTGGATAGTGTAAGTTCACATAAAAAGCCATTTCATATTTTTGATTTTTAAGTTTACAAAATAATGCTCTGTTTTCCTAACGTATGGTCTACGTGCATTTTTTTTAAATGCTTTTTTTAGTTTAATTGGTGATTTTTACCTTGAACTAATACATATAGTATCTTTAAATTATTTAACCTTAATACTGTGTTTTAATAGGCAGCATCCTTGAAAGACAAATGGGGATTAGGATACAAGCCTAGTTACAACAGATCAAAAAGTATATCAGCAACTGGAAGACCCCCTTTGAAAAGGATGGATCGAGCAAGGTAAAGCATTTTTTTACTCATTTTTATTCATTAGGATATTTCCACTGGCACTTAGATATGTCTGTTTTAAAGTACAACTCCAAAAGTCTGAAATAATATTTTCACAAGAATCGGAAGCCACAAAAATCACAGACCTGCACTACGTATTTATATTTTGAAAACAGGTTCAGATAAGCATGTTTTATACATTTCTGTTTTTAAAATACATTCTTGTTGAATTTAATGTAATGATGCAGCATGCAGCTTAACTGTTACTTTTCCTTTTTGTTCAGTTAATGACCTGATTGAATATTTGTACCATGTGTGGTTTTTAATGTAGTGGCTAGTACCTCCAGTAGGGGCTACCACTGAGCCCCAAAGCCCACACCCAATAATGCCCAACACAATTATGAATTCAAGAAATGAATTTTTAATTAATCCTCCAATCAATTTGTACAATGAAGCACAACCAATTACCAAACAAAATCAGCTCTTTCCTTTCCTCCTGCCTCCATTTGAATGTCGCCAGCTGCCTCCCAACTCTGACTCCTTGATGTAAAGCAACATACTTCTTTTATATTGGACCCGGTACGGCTTCCAGTGACCCAGCATGACTTGTGGGGAACACTCCTGGGTTGTTTGGAAACCAGGGCAGTCCTTCCCCAACAGCACCCCTTTGTGGCACCCAGGGACCCTGACAGGGTTCAACTTTCTTCAACTCTTCTTCCCATGAACTCCTATGGATGTCCAAGCTGGGACGCATCTAGTAGACCACTGCCACTCTAGTCCATGCCAAAATTGTGCATATACTTTCTGTTACTCTCCCTTCAGTAATCCTAATAATCTGAAGCCATGGTTAGTAGCATTCAGATTATATGTGAATAGCCAAACAAAATATATAGCATTGCTATCCAGGTAATAATACTGCATATAGATTAGATAAATAATCACACTTACACTATCTATTTAGTCCTTCTGGTCTTCATGTGATTTCTAGTGATTTAATTTTGGAAATGATAAAAATATTCTCACTACTTTAGACTCAATAATAGATGATAGCTGATCTCCATTACTAATACAAAACATGATATCACAGGTCAATGTGTTCTTATCTTTGATATTTTTATATTTAGGTTTTCAAATGGCAGTAATCCTTTGCTCACTATTACTTTTATTGTTGGACATATCACTGGTGTAGTTTACAGGCTGATGGTCTAAATCAGGGGTCCCCAATTACTGTCCTGAAGGGCTGCAGTGGCTGCAGGTTTTCATTCAAGTCAGTTTAGTAGTGAAAAGCCAGGCTTAGAAAATAATGAAAACTGTTATTTAATTATATGGCTTGTTGTGGTTTCATTCTTCTAAGACAAATCTTTATCATATGTTTTGTGGTCAGGAATAGATTTATACCTCTTGGTTCTCTTCTCTCTCATTTACATATTTAAAAACATTATAATAACAGAGATGCTACATCATGTATATTCACAGGTTTAAATGGGAGCATATTAGTTACAGAGCTAATGGTTCCTTTGTTGTTTGTCAAAAACTGAAATCTGAATGCCACTGTTTTAAATGAAAATAGGGGCAATTAAGGGTTTTGAACATTACAGAGTTTGATATTCAGGCTTGGAGATAAAAGATAGTGGTAGTTTTTTTTTTTTGAGTCACAACTGTACTGCTGCATATATACATCACACCTCATGCCAAACAAATATAGTAAATTGTTTGAAAAAATCATTACATTAACACTTACATTAAGACATTTAAAACTTCACAAATACCATAAACCATATTTAAATGTCAAAAAACATTTCTTATTAAAGTTTGATTGATTACTTATTGTAGTTGTGGCAGAATAATACATTTTTTTTAATTAATTTTTTTTTTTTAAACAACTTGGAAAATGTATGCATAGACTAACTTTATTCTACTTTAAGTTATCTGATTAGAAAGTTAGAGATTTTTACATTATTTATTTGCTTCGTCAAAGATAGATGTCACATTTTTGTTTTTTAAAGATATTGTTGCAGGGGTGAATGTGATGTATAAAAGAAAAAAAAATACTGTAGACAAAATGAACTCTCTCAAGCTAAATCTGAAACAGTAAACTAATCTTATTGAAATTGTACAGAATGTTTCAGTTTGTTTAAAGGATAGGCAACATGCAAGAAAGAGAGTTGCTTAGAGCATAACGGATTAAAGTATTCATTGATCCATCCATTTTTGATACCCACTTACCAGAGCAGGGTCATGAGGCAGCTGGAACTTATCCTGGCAAACAACGGGTAAAAGAAACCCTGACATCATATTGCAGAGTAAACACACACACACGTACACACTAGAGCAAATTTATAATAATCAGTTCACCTAAACTTTCAGTTGGCAAAGAGATACACCACCAAACTTAACACCACCAGGTCCATGACCTGAAAAAAAAACTGGGAACATCCAGACTACATGAAATGACTGGGTGTCTGTGCACTGAATTTAATTTTTAAAAGTGAGATCAACTCTGTTAGGGAGCTTTATTCAATAAATCACTCCGGAGCCTTTGAGGGTCTTAATGGCCTTGGAATTGCAGCAGCACTAATGATGCATCACCATGAAATATCCATTGATTATCAACATACTTCCATTGGTTGTGGCTTCAGAAAAAAATTGAGGGGAAAAAAACTTTTTATCTGGGAATTCATTTAGCAACATAATGCATGTGTTAGAGAGGACAGGCCTCCCTGGCCACCCCTTAAGCTCCGCCCATGGTTCTGAGTTGTAACAAGGGTTGCAAGTAAAACTAAGCCCAACAAAAACTATATATATATATATATATATATATATATATATATACAGTGGTGTGAAAAACTATTTGCCCCCTTCCTGATTTCTTATTCTTTTGCATGTTTGTCACACAAAATGTTTCTGATCTTCAAACACATTTAACCATTAGTCAAATATAACACAAGTAAACACAAAATGCAGTTTTTAAATGATGGTTTTTATTATTTAGGGAGAAAAAAAAATCCAAACCTACATGGCCCTGTGTGAAAAAGTAATTGCCCCCTGAACCTAATAACTGGTTGGGCCACCCTTAGCAGCAATAACTGCAATCAAGCGTTTGCGATAACTTGCAATGAGTCTTTTACAGCGCTCTGGAGGAATTTTGGCCCACTCATCTTTGCAGAATTGTTGTAATTCAGCTTTATTTGAGGGTTTTCTATCATGAACCGCCTTTTTAAGGTCATGCCATAGCATCTCAATTGGATTCAGGTCAGGACTTTGACTAGGCCACTCCAAAGTCTTCATTTTGTTTTTCTTCAGCCATTCAGAGGTGGATTTGCTGGTGTGTTTTGGGTCATCGTCCTGTTGCAGCACCCAAGATCGCTTCAGCTTGAGTTGACGAACAGATGGCCGGACATTCTCCTTCAGGATTTTTTGGTAGACAGTGGAATTCATGGTTCCATCTATCACAGCAAGCCTTCCAGGTCCTGAAGCAGCAAAACAACCCCAGACCATCACACTAACACCACCATATTTTACTGTTGGTATGATGATCTTTTTCTGAAATGCTGTGTTCCTTTTACGCCAGATGTAACGGGACATTTGCCTTCCAAAAAGTTCAACTTTTGTCTCATCAGTCCACAAGGTATTTTCCCAAAAGTCTTGGCAATCATTGAGATGTTTCTTAGCAAAATTGAGACGAGCCCTAATGTTCTTTTTGCTTAACAGTGGTTTGCGTCTTGGAAATCTGCCATGCAGGCCGTTTTTGCCCAGTCGCTTTCTTATGGTGGAATCGTAAACACTGACCTTAATTGAGGCAAGTGAGGCCTGCAGTTCTTTAGACGTTGTCCTGGGGTCTTTTGTGACCTCTCGGATGAGTCGTCTCTGCGCTCTTGGGGTAATTTTGGTCGGCCGGCCACTCCTGGGAAGGTTTACCATTGTTCCATGTTTTTGCCATTTGTGGATAATGGCTCTCACTGTGGTTCGCTGGAGTCCCAAAGCTTTAGAAATGGCTTTATAACCTTTACCAGACTGATAGATCTCAATTACTTCTGTTCTCATTTGTTCCTGAATTTCTTTGGATCTTGGCATGATGTCTAGCTTTTGAGGTGCTTTTGGTCTACTTCTCTGTGTCAGGCAGCTCCTATTTAAGCGATTTATTGATTGAAACAGGTGTGGCAGTAATCAGGCCTAGGGGTGGCTACGGAAATTGAACTCAGGTGTGATACACCACAGTTAGGTTATTTTTTAACAAGGGGGCAATTACTTTTTCACACAGGGCCATGTAGGTTTGGATTTTTTTTCTCCCTAAATAATAAAAACCATCATTTAAAAACTGCATTTTGTGTTTACTTGTGTTATATTTGACTTATGGTTACATGTGTTTGATGATCAGAAACATTTTGTGTGACAAACATTCCTGGCAATCTTCCACCAGCACTCCTCAGTGTGGCAGAAGTGCCGGTTGCGCACCCGGCAGTGCTCCGGGTGTCCCCGGTCCTCTTTTCCCCCAGCATTTCCGAGTGTGGTGGAAGTGCTGAGGTTCAGGGCTCCCCCTGGCGGTGACCACGGGCCCCTACAGGGTTGAACTTCCAAGCTGTGTACCCGTGGTCCCCAAAGCCACCAGGGCCGTCGCCCCCTCGCTGTCTGGAGGAGGCACAAGCCCTTTTCCGGTCCTCCTGGGTGACCCAGCTGGGTAACAGTCCCAGCCGCTCACCACAGTGCCCCATCGCCAGCGAAGACCCGTCCGGCAAAGTGGCCCGTCCCGCGAAGGGCAGGTCCCCAACGAACCAGGTCCTACTGCGTGTCCAGGGTCCGGTCCTGCAAAACAAACAGAAACAGGGGCAGAGCCGCTGCCTGGACGCCACCACCTGGCATTCTTCTGTGCCGCACACAGGCAGCGCTCCCCCATCCGACTGGCACCCCGGGACTTGCCTCTTCGGCTCCCCCTCCGTGGGTTCTGTGTCCCTCTTGATGGGTCATCCGATGGGACTGCTTGCACTCCTGCAATCTCCGCTGACTCTGAGGTTTCCCTCTGCCTCCGCAGAGGGCGGCTCTTCTCCAGATGTGAGCAGCCTGTCTCAGAGGAACTGGCATTCTTCCCTCGATTCCTCCTTTTCCTCTGGGACACCGTGACACTTTGGGTCTGCCTATGGCAAAAGCACAGCCCCTGTCCCGTTTGCGTCCCTGTAGAAAGACGTGACGCCTGCCGCGGGCTCGGGGCATAGGGCTTTAGGACCCGGGGCACTCATCAGCCCTCGTCCTGCCAGCCCTCTCGATCTTTCCCCCCTCACCACGCGCACAGCACCCACCGCCACGTCTACTGTTGGAGATCTCCCTACTTTGTTCCGTTCATGTGTTTCATGGGCCTTTTCAGTGGGACCTCCCGCATGCTTTACGGGGTTGGCTCCACTCACCTTCCCCACCCTACTACTCTGGCCAAAGGATCCAGCGTCGTGCCGTTCTGCCGCAGCACGCAGCGTCTGTAATGACGTGACTGCCTTCCCCTCCAGCTTCTGCAACTCTGCACGGAGAGCACTCAGCACCTGCAATAATGGCCCTGCGGACTGAAGGCACTCCTCCAGTTCATGCAGGACCACAGGCAAGGACAGAAAGTCAGCCGACGTTGGGCTTACCTGTCTGTCAGCAACGCACGTTGGCTGCTTCCTGTGGGCCTTTCCCTCCGGCCCAATCGGGTCTCTCACCGGCACGTGATGGACATTCCTTCGTCCCGCCTCCATCCAATCATCGGCGGGCACGCAAGACACACTGTCCAATACCGTGCCTGTCACGGGGAGGGACTTCTGGTCCGCGGCCATCTTGTGTCTCTCCTTCCCGGTGTGGTGCTGTGCCACCTGGCAGCCTCGCAGCTGCTGTGATCCCTTGAGCTGCAGCATCTCCTCCTTTGCAGCCTCTCCTACCGCTGCAGTGCTGGGAAATCCCTGCAGAACAGCACATGTCTGCCACAGACGCAGGTCCGGGCAGTCCCTGCCTACAACAGAAAAGGTAAGACCGACCCCGGAGGGCCGACCGTCGTTGGGCAGGGCACTTACCTTCCGGGTCCCGTCTGTCTGCTCCTGCCTCAGCCTGGCCTTCCTAGATGCAATGCCATCCCGGCCGTCCTCAACCATGACGTGCTCATAGGAGCCTGCTGCAGTCCGGCAACACCCGTTGTCCTTCTTCTGCACCAGGGTGAAGCAGCCCTTCTGCGGACTGGTGGCAGTCCCTTGGGTAAATCGTTCCCGCGCGTGTGTGGGCTCACCTGCTGTGCCGGACTGCCCACAAAATTTAGACTGGGTCCTTGCCTTGTAGCAGGCAGAGAGTCCCATCTGGGATGTCATTGTGGGGAACAGGCCGGAAACAGACAGGTAGACATGATGTTAAAGCACCACAACACGTTTATTTATACTATTTGCACGAATGGTGAACACACACAACGCAGTGCCACAGCACCAATCACCCTCAAAAGTCCAGGCCCTGAACAATGCCTTACTCTTCAGGCCGCCTCTTTGCCTCTCCTCCCGAGCTCTGTCCTATTCCACCCGACTCCAGCCTTGATTGGAGGGAGGCAGCCTCTTTTATACACACCTGGATGAGCTCCAGGTGCTTCCCGGCAATCTTCCACCGGCACTCCCCAGTGTGGCGGAAGTGCCGGCTGCGCACCCGGCAGCACTCCGGGTGTCCCTGGTCCTGTTCCCCCCAGCACTTCCGGGTGTGGTGGAAGTGCTGAGGTCCAGGGCTCAAAAGGCATCAGGGCTTCCAAGATCTGTACCCGTGGTCCCCAAAGCCACCAGGACGGTCGCCCCCTCGCAGTCTGGAGGAGGCACAAGACCTCCTCCGGTCCTCCCAGGCGTCCCGGCTGGGTAACAGCCCCAGCCACTCACCACAATATATATAATATATGTGTGTGTATGTGTGTTTGTATGTATATATATATATGTGTGTGTGTGTGTGTGTATATATATATGTGTGTGTGTGTGTGTATATATCTATTCTAATAAAAGGCAAAGCCCTCACTGACTGACTGACTGACTCACTCACTGACTCACTCACTCACTCATCACTAATTCTCCAAGTTCCCGTGTAGGTAGAAGGCTGAAATTTGGCAGGCTCATTCCTTACAACTTACTTACAAAAGTTGGGCAGGTTTCATTTTGAAATTCTACGCGTAATGATCATAACTGGAAGCTATTTTTCTGCATATACTGTAATGGAGTTGAGCTCGAAAGCTGTGGGGGGCGGAGTTTCTTGTGACATCATCACGCCTCCCACGTAATCACGTGAACTGACTGTCAACGCAGTGTGTAGAAAACCAGGAAGACCTCCAAAAAGCGCTGAAGAAAATATGCATTATATAATTGAGAAGGCAGCGAAACAATAAGAAGCGAGCGAGTGACATATACTACCATATTCATGAGTGCTGCTACTTCAGAAAGAAAGCAAGGTGTAAACATAAACTTTAAATTAAGTTCATAGACAGGCTGCCGCTGGCGTTTCTCATGCCCACGGGTAATGCGGGATACAAGTTTAATGAGAGGACGCAGGATATAAACGAGAGTTTTGATTACTTTGTAATGAAGTTAAAATTGCAGGTGAAGGGGTGTGCTTATGCAAATTCCGAGAGACTGTGTTTGTGGGGGATTGACAGTTAAGGCGGGTGGGGGAGTCACGTCATCATCTCCCCTCCCATTTACCTCATTTCGCTCTGATCTGAGCTCCGCAGCTAACGCCGTCTTCCGAAGCAACTTCGTCACACTGCCACCAAATACTCACAGAAAAATCCACAAGTTAATACGCACGTTGTCTCTAGAGTTTCTCCACACTGAATCCTCCAGGCACTACTTACAAAAGGTTACATTGACAATCGTATTACGTTATTTTTAAAATCTTTCCTTTTCTTAGCACAAGCACAGCTGAGAAGCTTCGATGCATGTGCTCCATAACGCGTTAAAAAATAATGCATTTAATCACACTTTGCATTACAAGCAAAGGGGAACTTTTGTCAATGCATGATTTCCTGGCACACCGATTACATTGATCAGCGCATCCCGATTCATTTTACCCTCGCACCACCTTGGTTTGAGAAGAAGTATGAAAAAATATGAGGTTAACACAGAAAAACAGATCACCAATTGAAGCTTTATGAATAATCGATTCGCCATCAATAATTGTTTTGGTAAAGCCATACTCAGTGTAATCCTCCTTCCATTTTATAATTTTTCCGCCACTAGCCATGATTAAATGAACGGTAAAAAAGTAAGAGCGAAGCGAGGGTAACTTATTTAGGCAGGCATATATATGACAGCAACACTCATGACAATATCAATCATGTTACGTTATTATTAAAATGTTTCCTTTTCTTTTTCATTACTTCTTTAACACACTACTTCTCCGCTGCGAGGCGCGGGTATTTTGCTATATATATATATATATATATATATATATATATATGAATGACCTCCAAAGAGCGCTGAGACTTTTGATATCGTGAACGTGTCTGCAAAAACTGGGGTCTCCTGCCCAGCAAAAGTCGAGCAGCCGGCGCGCGCGCATAGCTGTGCCTGCCTTTGAGATACTGACTGCGCTTCTGCCTTAAGTCAAAGTGAGCACTTTTAATTTTTTTCATCCTCCCCCTGAGCTATAGCCCAGACAAGTGCAAACACGGGACCCCTTTTCTACACCGCGGCAAAATAATATTAAGGCGCTTCGCACTTTATTTTTCACGTATACGATTATGAGGTCGTCAGCTCAGATTATGAAGACACGCACAGGAGTGGAGGACTGACAGTGCCATCACAGCCGATTAATAGCTGGGACGTCTCACCAGTCTACACAAGACCCACCGCGACTGTCCCCAAAAGGCGCTCATATTGTCAGCGAAAATATCTCTCTACACTATATAAAAGATAAAGGAAACTTTCCTTTCTTTACACCTTTTTTCCTTTTATCCCAAACCAAAGCCTTTCTCTCTTAACACTGCAGAGGACACAAAACTAATTTTCTTTAATTGCTGGTAATGCTGGTAAGGCACATTACCAGAGGCAGAAATTTGAACGTTCACATAGAAAATGTAATTTCTATACCACAGCCGTCGTGTAGCGCCTTTCAAAACGGATCTACTACCGAGAGATGATCCATATACATTTTAGCTGCTGTTAGTACTACTTACCTGTTGTGTTACACAGTCTATAAAATGTAGTTTACCCGCAACCACTCCAGTAGTGCTCAATGTACCTGTACTTATTAAAAAGTTAATGTTTTACTGTTTAATAACTTATAGACTATATTTTATTATTTTTCCCTGGCACTCAGTGACCAAAGCTATACACACACATATAGACACATACATATATATACCTGTGTGTATGTTTGTATGTATATGTGTGTATATATATATATATATATATATATATATATATATATATACACATATACACACACACCTATCTACATTATATATATATATATATATATATATATATATATACACACATACATACATATATACATATATACTCATACATATCTTCATATACACATATATATATACTAGCAGAATACCCGCGCTTCGCAGCGGAGAAGTAGTGTGTTAAAGAAGGTATGAAAAAGAAAAGGAAAAATAAAAAAAAAATCACGTAACATGATTGTTAATGTAATTGTTTTGTCATTGATATGAGTGTTGTTCCCATATCTATATCTATATTTTTTCATAGCTTCTTTAACACACTACGTCTCCGCTGCGAATATATATATATATATATATATATATATATATATATATATATATATATATATACCCCGATCTACATACTCTCAAATAAATAAGCCACACACCGTGGCGTAATTGTAGAGGCTTCGCATCTATCGCCTACATCCGAGGTTTGATTCCCGAGAGGGGATGTACTGAGTATGTACGCGTGCTTCTCGGTTCATTTTAACCTCGCATTTCCTTGGTTTGAGACGTATGAAAAAATATGCGGTTAACGCAGAATCATGTTACGTTATTTTTAAAATCTTTTCTATTCTTAGCACAAGCACAGCTGAGAAGCTTCGATGCATGTACTCCATAACAAAAAATAACGCATTTAATCACACTTTCAATTCCAAGCAAAGCGGAACTTTTGTCAATGCATGATTTCCTGGTACATCGATTACACTGATGCACACATCATAGCTACAAAAATGTTACACTCGGAATGAAGCGCGTTCCTACGACTGATCGGAGGAAAATTTAATTTCAAAAAACTACCTGAGCGAAGCCTTGATAAAAGCATGGTTTTGTGCACAGTGAAAAGCAAGCAAAATTAGATGCATTACAGAAAGCGGACTTTGTGGCTCTTACTGGGGATCATTGGACTTCCGTGACCGTTAGTAATTCTAATTACATCTAATTACAAAATGTTCAATGATCACACTGTTTTAGCCTAATGTACAAAATAATTTTGGCTAAGGTTACTCAGAGTTTAAAGATTAAGTTGGTCAAATTACCTTTTATGTTTCTGACTTATTTTTTTAAGAAGAAAAACTGCACTTT
>JANRMT010062809.1:3887657-3928249 GCA_026402145.1 Polypterus bichir lapradei
TGCATAATTAGATCTGGACCACCCTGTATATATAATATAATGAATTATACATTATGTACGTAGTCAAAAACCATTAATAAAATAAGTTTAACTTGAGCTTTCTAGAAGCTAGGAATGTAGCTACCAGTTAACACAAGTCCAAGATGAAAACGTATTGAAATAAATAACTGGGTCAGAAATAAGTAAATATTAGAGCTCACAAAAATGAAATACATAGCTGTGCAAAGTTTTGGATGTTCAGATTTTTAAAACGACTTTAATTAGATCAGGTTTTGAGAGAGAGATCTAATGTCAAGTAAGGCTTAATTTGTCTTGGGCAAATGTCTGCACACAAGAATTATGCAAAACACCAAACTTGTTTAGTTGTTTTTGTAATATTTTTTGATGCTTCTATTGCAAACATTATACATAGCCATGTGCCTTCTAATTTCTAGATTTGGAGAAAGTGAAGATCTTCCTGAAATTCGCGTAGATGCTGCCTCCCCTGGACCTCGTGTTACATTTAACATTCAAGACCCAGTAAGCATAATATTAAGTTATTTTATTTTGTAGCATACATTTTCACTGTGTTTTACAAAACTGACTGTAAAAACTTATGCAGATACTAATAACTTTACTTTCAGTGTGAAACTGTTAAGTAATTTAAAAAGAAAATAATTTTATTTATAAAGACACACCACAATTTTATAAAGGGTTGTAACTTCTAAGGCAGAAGTAGCTGTCCATGTGTTTACCATCTTTGAACATTTACACAGTTTCAGCTACAGTCTGACTTGTATTTCAAAAGACCTGTATTGGATTGTTCATCTATTTATAATTTAACAAATTTCATTTAATTTATAAATATATAAAAACAGCCCACAAAATAGGTAAATTAACAATGAAGATAACTAAAATGTTTTATCAATGAAAAGTGTCAGTATCTTTGACCCTCAGAGTTTAGAGTTCCTGAAGAATACTGTATTTGCCTGTCAGGGTCTCCTTGCAAGTTTCCAAATGCAGAAACAAAATTCCTTCTAGTTATGATTATAATAGGCAAAGGAGTCTGAACTATGAAAATACTGAAATGAAAAAGGTTGTGGCACATTCACACTACTTTGACTTATTCAAAACGTTATTTGTTTCCATCTTGAAGCTGAATACATCACTGGGCATTGCATACTCCTCTGAGAGCCCCACTGAAGTGTATTTCAAGGTATTTACAAGAGGGTGAAGGAAAACAAGTTATAAAATAAATCTTTAACTGAATGCTGCTAACACAATCTGAAATCTCTCTCTTTTTCCTTAACATGCAAATTCATTTTTTCAAAATATATATTTTCTAAAATACATAATTTTTGACAAGATAAAATTGTTTATGTTTTTATTGTACTACTAGCAGTCTGTTTTCTATCATAAGCAGAACTGTCACGTCCCTTTCATATATCAAAATATGTCACATTATACGTTTTTTTCCCCCACCCAGCAATTGTCATTTGTTACCTTCATTTATGTAATCTTAGCAAGTCAGAGGCAGTTGGCCATGTGTTCCCATGAAGCCGATCACCTAACATAACATACCCAGTGACTCACTAGTCTGTAACTCACTATGATAAAATCAAACATGTAATTTACAAAGAAAAAGAAAACGGAGATAAACTAGGATGACATGCATTTACAGTTTAGATACCCTTTGTCATACATATAGCATGTTGTATTTTTTTTTGGTAATGAATTTGCATGTTAACCAATAAACCACTAACAAAACTTCTTTCTCATTCTGAGGATTGTGGTTTATATAACAACAGGGTTGTGGAAAATTTCAAGCCTGCTGTAAAATGTTTGTAATTATTTTAAATGAACAAATATGATACATATTGAGAAAAAATAAATCAGCATACCTGCTAATATATATTTTCAGCCTGAAATTTGAATGCATCTTGGGCACTGAAAGGAAGTAGTTAAAATGCGGTGTCATACAGCAAAAACTAAATGTACAGATTCCTTTTAAACAGCCAATCACAGGATGCACCCCTGAAAAAATCACTGCTTCTGTTCCAGTGGTATAAATATTTAACACTCCGCTTTAAGGCAACTTGGAGTAAGAATTATTTTTCATTTACATAATTTATTTAAATTGTTAAAATATTTTATTGTATATGCATTCAGGAGGAAGCCGGGGTAATTCTTTAGACTACAACATAATTTATATTTATATTCTCAGAAATATTAATTCACACAAATTTTATATCATGGTCATTTAAATTAAGTTTTTATTCTTACATGTTTTGATAATAATGATTAAATACAATTCATAATTAGGCATCAGATTTCACATTTGAAGGGAACTCTTAAATTCTTATTCATGTACCTCTAAATTAGAAGCTGATTTATGCTTACAATGTCAATGCTGTGATCCTTCCTGGTGTAGTTAAGCTGGTGCCGACGTCTTATCTGTTTTTGTCTTTTTTACTACTTGTATGATGCATCGTTCATTCTTCACTTTTGAACACTTCTGTCTGCTCAAAGAAAAGTGCATGCATTCCCATGATTTTATGCAAAAAAAAAAACTCACAAAAACATTCATTTTTCTGATGATATCGCCCAAAATCTTTTTTATATATCATTTTACCCACATATTATAAACTACTGTTTGTGATTTCCTGACAGATTAAAACCATCGTCAAATACCAGATTTTGAACGGAGGTTTCTTTTAAAACACTTTAAATTTTACACATTTAAATATTTATGCTTTAATATAAAAATATCTTTTGCCAATTATGACAAATATGGTAAATATCATAGCTGAGGTTTTTTTTTTTTTTTTTGCTTTTTTTCAGTGTAGCTGTTCCATAACCATTATCTAATAGTAAAAACATACAAACAACTTAATTTATGAACAGTATCTAAGGGCGATGTCTATTATCATAATATTGATTTTTGTATAGAGTGACAAAGTGATGTTCAAAATAAACCCCAAGGTTTATTGTTGTGCATTGTTTGACATTGTTTACTTTTACAGCCCTGTAATCCTTTATTTTTTTTACTTAGATTTTTGGCAGATATCATCAGAACCTATGTATTTACCTATACATTTATTCAGTCTTGTTTCAAAGAGACTTAGAATGGCAAATAACTTTAAACTCTGAATTTCTTTTATCTGGCACTCAGTTTCCCGAGGAGACAGAAATGGACGTTATGTCAGTCAATGCTGGCTTTCATCATTTTCCATCTGTTAGTGAAGGATCATGTTCAGTGTTCAGTTCTCCCAACACCCCAGTTGTCTTCTCACCAAGCATTCCCTTCCAGCCTGAAGACGGCAGGCGAGATGACAGCTTGTCTTCATCCAGTGATGAATCTGAAAAGGAAGAGGAGTTTGATCGAGAGAAACAGCCATCATACTATTACAAGAAGATACCGTAAGCATCTGTGTTTTTTTTCCCCTTAATTAATATGAATCTCTGAGTGAGGTGAAACAGTCCATTCCACATTCAGATTTGTTTAAAATTATGTGTTTAGTATAGCTGTGTATAAAGTTTAAACAAAAAAATAGCTGTAGTGATCTTCATATGGAGCTGGAGATTTACTGGGGAGGATAATGTAATTCTGAACAGTTTCAGAAAATAATGTTTCTGAAAGATATTTTTTAAAAAACCTGATCTTTTTGTTTGTAATATATTGGTATCCCCAATAAGTCTGTTTGCTTTGGAGAGTCATTGGGGATGTTAGTCAAAGAAAGTGTTTGACTTTTGAGAAAACAAAACAGATATATTTAGTACATTTGTCTAATTGTGAACCAAATACGATATACTATGATTTTGTGAAATGAACTACCATATTTATATCACCTCTGGTTTAGAGTATTTTAATTACAGAACGTTACACTCTTTAGGATTCGTTTTGATGTACATTTTTCCCCTCCTCTAAGATATCAGTAATTATAGACTATTTAAGGGGATGTACTTATAAGTGTATAATTAAAATACAGGAGAATGACAAATTCCTGTTTCTGTTTATATAAGTTAATTACACATTGTGGTTAGTATTTCTGAATTCTTCATAATCTTGAATGACATAAGAAGTATTGAAACAGATTAAAAAAAAAATTAAAAACTGCATAGCGTAGTATGGAATGCTATAGTTATCCCAGTTTATACATTGGAACCTAAATTTAGAAAGTAAAAGTCAGAAGTGTTTAAAAAAAAAAAAAATTAAGTTAAATTAGAAAAAAAAAGTTTATTAAAATCTGTAGTTTTTCTGTAAGATGATTCCTTTATATTTTTTTATTCTGACATATGTTAATTTATATTTATGTATTAAATGAGCAGTAAAATGTGGGCTTGGGTAGCATGGTGTCAAAGTATGTACATGCGTATAGTGACAGATAAACGCCTACTTGAGGTTGTTTCTCCCAAAAGCGGCAATACCATCTGTTTGAGGCAATGGTATATTTTCTTTTTCCACAGACAGAAATAGCATATCTGTTCATTTATTATTAATGGAATTACTGAAAAGTCAAATCTTGATTGTTTTTTTTTTTTTGTCAGATGCATCACCTTTATATTGTCCTTATCTAAAGATACTATTTAAATGAAGATGAAATCTTGATATGTCTACATTTCAGGAGTTTACTTACTTTTCCAAAAGACTACATTTATTTTTCTTGTAAAATGTACATCCATTGGTTACTAAGAGATATTCGCTCACCTTAGTAGTTGTACAAGAGAAAAGCATAGTTGTTTGTCTTTAAAAAAAAAAAAAAAAAAAAAAAGTGTATTAAAGTCAAAGCAGCCAGTCAAACTGATTTTAATTACAGCACAATCAGTTAAGACAATAAATGGAGAGAACAATATTTCATATGGTGGACGGATTTCTTTCTTTATCATTCCTAGGCATATCTGAAATTTAACCTCTTCAATTGTGTTTCTTTTCATCATAGTCGGGAACAAAGCAAGACAATGACAAATTATGTCATTGCCCCCTCAAGCAGGTACTTTCTATAACTGTCTACTAGCTTCTTGACATCACCTGAGAGACAGTTGTTCCCACTCCTCCTTGCAGCATTCTTTCAACTACGCAATGTTTGAGGGGTTTCTTGTGTGGACCATCTGTTTCAAATCCCCCAGCTTCTCGATGGTATTGTTGACCTGGACATTCCAGAACCATCCATTCCTTAGTAGATTTAATGGTATGTTTAGGGTCATTGTCATGTTGCATGAATCACTTGCAGATGGGTCTGGTATAATGAAAAATTAATAGTGATTTCCTGTGGTGATGATCTGCCCAGGCTCTGAGGCAGCAAAGCAACCCCAAACTAATAAAATTTACAGAACCATGCTTCACAGTTATTATCTGGTTCTTCTGGTTAAATGCTGTTTTTAGTTTTATTTAAACATGACATCTAGTACTGTGGCCAAATAAAATATCTTTTCCCTTAATCTGTCCAGAGCACATTGTTCCGGAAGTCATGGTCTTTGTTTATGTGTTCATGGCCATAATGTGTAGTCTTATCCAGATGTTCTTTCTGGCCAGAAATGGTTTTCTTCTGGTAAACCTTTCGTATTAATCTAATCTCTTTCTAATGGTAGACTCATATACTTTGACATCAACAGTGGCAATGGCTACTTATAGATCCCATGATGAAATTCTTGGGTTCTTAGAGATTTCTTTTAGAATTTTCTGGTCTTGGACTGAACCTCCTGGATTGCTGTTTGAAATCTGCTCCACTTGTAGATAATCTTCCACACAGAGGAATAATTGATTTAAATCATTTGGGGATCTTTTTAAATTCCTTCCCAGACTCATAGGCATCTAGAACCTTTTTTCTAAAGACCTCATGGTGCACTTTGATCTAGACATAAGAACAGCAAACCAAACTAAAAGTCTGAGGTTTAAAAGAGTCCGGTTCAGACAAGATCCTCTCTAATTCTGTCCTAATCATTTGGACCTTATGTGGTGCACCTCATTCTAGTTGTCAGATAGTGATAAATGTTGGAATGTGCTTACTTTGCCATAGGCGAAATCTGCATTTATTTTAATTTAAATTTTGCTTTCTAATATATTGTTTATTGTATACATGTAATAAATATATATGTAAATTATTTATAGGCAAACCTCACGTAAAAAATCTTCAGGTTTTGCTGCAGTAAGCCAACTTTTCAGCGAACGATGGCCAGGTACTCCTGCTAACAGAAGTATTACAAATACAAGTACTACAGAGAGAAATATTGATTTTGAGCTGGATATTCGAGTTGAGATTGATAGTGGAAAATGTGTGCTGCATCCAAATACTCAACAGCAAGAACATGATGATATAGGCCTGAGAAGGTAAGGTGACAGAGTCATTGATTAGAAATGTCAATTTCAGGTTACCTGAAAAGATTTTTCCTTTTCCACACAGTTTTTGTTTAAGTACTTTACAATATGCATTTATGCAAAAATGCAGTATACCACTGAATTAAAATTATCACTTAAGACTGACTTATAAGATGAAGTATGACACTGAAAATGTTTAGTTTGGTAGTGATGGCTTATTTTACATGTTAAATGACAAAAGCTCTGTGGTACCAAATGCAGCATGTATGAGTTGTTGTCTTTCACAGTGATTTGCATAAAAAAAATAATAATATACAACATATTAAACAGTATTTGTTCCTTGGCTAAATTTTTGCATATTTTCACTTAAATACTGATAGGTCAAAATATAATATTCCTTTAGATAATAAAAGGCACTTTAAGTGAACAGACAGCACTCAATTTTGATGTTTCTGTCATTCAGTAAAGAATACAGTGGAACCTCGGTTCAGGACGGTAATTCGTTCCAAAACTCAGGCCGTAACCCAGTTTGGTTGTGATCCGAAGTAATTTCCCCCATAAGATTGTTTGTAAATACAATTAATCCGTTCCAGACCATACGAACTGTATGTAAATATATATATTTTTTTTTAAGATTTTCAAGCACAAATATAGTTAATTATACCATAGAATGCACAGTGTAATAGTAAACTAAATGTAAAAACATTGAATAACACTGAGAAAACCTTGAACAACAGAGAAAACTAACACTGCAAGAGTTCGCACTATAGCCTTAAGAACCACTCGCTGTAAACACGTTTTTGAATGAGTTTTAAGTACAGGGAAAAAAATGAACATTTGAAAAATCCCTAATTTAATAAACCACCTAGAAAAGTAACATTGAAACAGATCACGCTACGAACCACTCGCTGTAAACACTTTTTTTTAAATAAGTTTTAAACACAGGGAAAAAAATGAACATTTGAAAAATCCGTAACTTAATAAACAACCAAGAAAAGTAACATTGCAACAATTCACGCTACGAACCAAAAAATAAACATTTGAAAAATCCGTAATACAAAAACTAACAATAAACCACCAAGAAAACTAACCTTGAATGAGTCGAGTTCTGGCATGAAGGAAGTGAGGAGGAACTGGGTGGAGAGGAGGTTAAAGTTTTTCCAACTCTTCCAGCACTTGAGGCCTCTGCCTTGTTAACACTGTAATTCCTTTTGCAACATGAGCTGCTTTAATGGCCTCTTTCTGCTTTAGCTTGTACTCGGCGGCAAGATCAGTAACACAAACGCCACGCTCATACTTTTCAATAATTTCTTTATTTCGATTTCAATTTTCTTCAAACCTTTCTTCTCACCACTCCTTCACTTGCTTAGAAGTCATGGTTAACTGCAAAAGCACACAAAATACCGTAGAGCACAAAGAGGTCACAGCGAAAGCACGCACGTCTGACTGAGAACAATACACAGGGAGAGGCTGAACATGTGCTTAAATACAGTAATCAGGCACGTACGAACCAGAAGGGAAATGAAATAGAGCACAAAGAGTTCACAGCGAAAGCACATACGCACATGCAAGCACATACATCTGACCGAGAACAATGCAACACGTGCGGAAATCATCAGCGCGCACAAACCGAAAGGGAAACTGGCTTGTTCGTATACCAAGTGTGTGGTTTTGAACAGATGCAAAAGTTTGGCAAACTTTTTGGTCGTAACCTGATTTTGTACGTGTTCAGAAAAGTTCGTGAACCGAGGTTCCACTGTATTATGCAGCACCTTTTCTTTCTTTATTTTGATTGCCTGGTTCTGGAGGTACATTGACTTATTCAATGCAGATTGGAAAACCTGCAGGGCCAAATGAACAAACAACCGAATTTTATAAAAAAAAAAAAAGAAAAAAAAAATTTTTTTAAATGTATTGAAGTTTGGCGATACAAGGAATAATTAAACACTACCAGATACATTATGTCAGTCCTCTGTATCCATTTCCATAAATGTGAAGTTGTCAAATCACTGTTTTGCACCAATTGTTTCCTCCTCTTGCCCGGCCAGTCCTTGCTGCTCTCTCATGTACACAAGTTTCTACAAGTATGTACAAATAACAGCAGTGATAATTGCATTCAAAGCTGTGATTTACATTTGCTAAAGTAGTTCTCTTCCTTGCCATCCTGAGCTGACAAATTTGCAGACTGAAAACTGTGTGAAGTTCGGGCAGCAACCAGCATTGCCTTTTTGCTCAGTTATCTAATAATTCACAACTGTCTGACAAATTTATTTTCATTTATTTATTTATTTTTAAACCTATGTCTGTGCGTGTGACATTGCACAGACACTCTGAAATTTCACCTTAGGGGTAACCCACCATGTAGGTTATTACTTTCAGAAGAAGTAACAACAATAGCTTCAAATGTTTATACTAATATGTTCACTTCCATTTACCCTACTAACAAGGTTACAAGCACTAAATACATCAGCTTTGCTCCATTCCTGTTGTCTGAAGGATTTCAGTAAGACATGTGAAGGTTGAGCTTGTTTTGTGCTCTACTTTCACAAGCACCTTAGTGATTGTATGTACTGCAGTTGCTGTGTTTCTAGGTCATTAGGTACTACGGTTTCCACAACTTCCAACTTCATCTTCTAGATGAAACGTACTACAGGTTGAATATCCCCAATATGAAATTCACATATCTGAAATACTCCAAAATCCAAACCTTTTTGAGTGCTGACATCACGCAGCATCAAGCACTTCTAAGTAATGAAACTTAGTCAACAAGCTTTGTCCCCAGAGAACTGACATGGTAACACCTGCATTTAGAAGTGCTGCATTGCTACGTTAAAATAGCAGATGACTTACGTTAATGAAATGTTACTGATTATGGCTTTCAAAAGAAGTTTCATTCTTGCTAGATGCCCTTATTGCAATATGAGTTTACTAAATTGCAGTGATTGCATTAGGAAAACTGGTCACTGCTAAAAATTGACTTTTTATGTTGAAAAATTTTAGCTGCAGTGCCGCTAGCGTATCTGAAGCAGATTTCCCCAATTTGCACGTGAACTTGATGTCAGCACATTGTTTGAACTGTGACACTGCGCCGAGTGACTATGCACACATCTAACTCAAATGGTAATTAAAACAATACTACATGCTGAAACCAATCCAGACCTGTTGTAACTTGTAACTGGTCTACAGATGTGCTGCGCTCTCCTCCACAATAATGTCTGCGTATTCTGATCTTTCACTCTCCCGCTATATGACAATTTTGGGAACTTTTTGACTGCCCCTCATACAGTGGGATGCAAAAGTTTGGGCAACCTTGTTAATAGTCATTATTTTCCTGTATAAATCGTTGGTTGTTACGATAAAAAATGTCAGTTAAATATATCATATAGGAGACACACACAGTGATATTTGAGAAGTGAAATGAAGTTTATTGGATTTACAGAAAGTGTGCAATAATTGTTCAAACAAAATCAGGCAGGTGCATAAATTTGGGCACTGTTGTCATTTTATTGATTCCAAAACTTTTAGAACTAATTATTGGAACTCAAATTGGCTTGGTAAGCTCAGTGACCCCTGACCTACATACACAGGTGAATCCTATAATGAGAAAGAGTATTTAAAGGGGTCAATTGTAAGTTTCCCTCCTCCTTTAATTTTCTCTGAAGAGTAGCAACATGGGGGTCACAAACCAACTCTCAAATGACCTGAAGACAAAGATTGTTCACCATCATGGTTTAGGGGAAGGATACAGAAAGCTGTCCCAGAGATTTAAGCTGTCTGTTTCCACAGTTAGGAACATATTGAGGAAATGGAAAACCACAGGCTCAGTTCAAGTTAAGGCTCGAAGTGGCAGACCAAGAAAGATTTCGGATAGACAAAAGCGACGAATGGTGAGAACAGTCAGAGTCAACCCACAGACCAGCACCAAAGACCTACAACATCATCTTGCAGCAGATGGAGTCACTGTGCATCGTTCAACCATTCGGCGCACTTTACACAAGGAGATGCTGTATGCGAGAGTGATGCAGAGGAAGCCTTTTCTCCACCCACAGCACAAACAGAGCCGCTTGAGGTATGCTCAAGCACATTTGGACAAGCCAGCTTCACTTTGGAATAAGGTGCTGTGGACTGATGAAACTAAAATTGAGTTATTTGGGCATAACAAGGGGCGTTATGCATGGAGGAAAAAGAACACAGCATTCCAAGAAAAACACCTGCTACCTACAGTAAAATATGGTGGTGGTTCTATCATGCTGTGGGGCTGTGTGGCCAGTGCAGGGACTGGGAATCTTGTAAAATTTGAGGGACGCATGGATTCCACTCAGTATCAGCAGATTCTGGAGACCAATGTCCAGGAATCAGTGACAAAGCTGAAGCTGCGCCGGGGCTGGATCTTTCAACAAGACAACAACCCGAAACACTGCTCAAAATCCACTAAGGCATTCATGCAGAGGAACAAGTACAACGTTCTGGAATGGCCATCTCAGTCCCCAGACCTGAATATAATTGAAAATCTGTGGTGTGAGTTAAAGAGAGCTGTCCATGCTTGCAAGCCATCAAACCTGAATGAACTAGAGATGTTTTGTAAAGAGGAATGGTCCAAAATACCTTCAACCACAATCCAGACTCTCATTGGAACCTACAGGAAGCGTTTAGAGGCTGTAATTTCTGCAAAAGGTGGATCTACTAAATATTGATTTCATTTCTTTTTTGTGGTGCCCAAATTTATGCACCTGCCTGATTTTGTTTGAACAATTATTGCACACTTTCTGTAAATCCAATAAACTTCATTTCACTTCTCAAATATCACTGTGTGTGTCTCCTATATGATATATTTAACTGACATTTTTTATCGTAACAACCAACGATTTATACAGGAAAATAATGACTATTAACAAGGTTGCCCAAACTTTTGCATCCCACTGTATTTCTGTACTAAGGATCAAAGATTATAATTGGAGTTTAATGGGATGTACTGGCCTAAATTATTTAGAATTAACTGAAATGCTCAGTTGGGTCACCATCCATATATTTGGAATGAATTCACCAAGGGAACAATAACTATGATAGAAACATGTTTAGTTATTTTATATTTAAAAAACCCACCACAAAAACTTGGGCTTGAGAATAGATTCATCTTCCAGGAGGTCAATGACTCCTTACATACAATCTAAAGGTAGTGACTAAATAACACTGGAAATGTTTGGCTCAAGAAAGGCAGTGAGCGCCTATTTCTAATCAATTTAGAAAATAATTGTTTTGTTTCATTTTGGCAAAGTCTAAGCTTTCTACATTTTCATTAATGCCAAAAAATATTAATTACATTATGATTAAATTTTCTAACACATAAAATATAAAAATGTCCAGGAATAAAAATCATATTTTTTTTAATAGTTCATAGGTTACAAATCATCAAAAGAGTATTTTTTGCCTAAATGTTCCTATTCTTCTGAAGAGAAGATTTTATTTTACAAAATTAATATATATATTTTAATAGGAAGCAGAATTGTGTTTATGTACTCTTTATCTTCTTACACATTGTCCAATAGTTCTTGTCTTTTATTCTAAAACTAAATGAATTCCAATATATTTTGTGTTGAGCCTTGGTGTAACAATTTATATTTTTGTTTTTCACATGTAGAAGCTATGATCGTAGCTCAAGAAGTTTGGACCAGGAGTCCCCACCAAAAAAGAAAAAACTGCAGCCAGCCTATACATCAACTACTCATTTATTGGCTGGAAAGAAAGTACCATCAACTCTACAAACAAAATCCAGTGACTTTGAAACCACAGTGTTTTATATTCCTGGAGTCGATGTTAAAGTAGGTATCAGTCAAGAAAATAACACTTTAATTAATATAAAAAATGAGTCTTGAGGGCTTTTGTCTTTGTTTGAGGTGGTGAAAATACAAGGAAAATCACCCAATTAATTTTTAAAATTATTTTCTGTTTTTTCTCACTATTGTATTATATATTCAGTGATGATAAAACATCCTGACACAGTATAATACTGCTGCTTCTGCTTATCATTTAAACAGAAATGTATTTGTAAGTGTTCAGTTTTATTTGCTAAATCCTTTTATATTATGAAAGGTCATAACATAAGAATTACAACCAAAGTAGTGATAAGGACATTCATTACAAGCATTATACACAAGATAAATGAAATAATTCAAAAGCAAAGTGAGAGAAATTACTTAGTTTGCTAAACAATGTTAAAATAGCTGAATATTGTTACATACTACTTGAGCTTTCAAGAGTGATGAGTACAAGCTATATAGTTCATGTTCTCCAATTTTCCATTTTTACTAGAAACAAGGAAGACCGTTCCCTTCAAAAGCATTTTGTAAAGAACCTTTAGATTATTCTACACAGAAAAGGTGTTACCATGTTAAAATACATATTGTATTAGATCAAATACTAGTGATGCTCCAATTGATTGACTGCTGTGAGCATAGAGCCGACTTTCAGAGAGTGAAAGAAGGAATATTGGCTTTTACATTAAGGAAAGTAGAGTTAATAACCAGAGAAAAAGGAATCTGAGGAGCTGTGCTGTGCAAGGATTGGAACGGCTGAGTGTAAGATGAGAGAGGAATGGCTTTGGAAGAAATTAAAAGAGAATGAGTTCAGACCTTTTCATTTTGTTCTGTAATTAAAATGGATACTCCTTGTCCAAGTGTGGATGATGAGTGAGCTTGTGTTTAGTACAGCAGCTCTCATTTTAAATAAAAAACTTAAACAGATAAAGAAGAATCTGCACTCGCTGCATCATAAACAATAGGCTTCTTAGCTTCTGAGCCAAATGTGTTGCTTTTACATGTAAACCTGTTAAGCAAGTTAGACTTGGCATCTTGTTGATATACATAAACATTTTATTAGAATTTTATGACAGTTTATATTTTCTTTTATGCAATGTTTATTAGGGAAAAATATTTTTGCATGTTTTATTAGTGTACAAAAGTACATTTTAAGGGGGTTTTATTTGTTTTAAGATTTTTATGGTCACTGAACAATAAGCCAACAGAATTTCATTTCCTTAAAAAATGAACAGGTAACACCTGTGGTCTGCAGTTCAATTATAAAAATACCACTTTAATAGAGAAATTACTGTTTCTAAATGGTTGAGTAAAAAAAAAAAGTAAACAGATAAAGTAAATCAAAATTGACCATTTCTAGTTACATGAAATCAGTCTTGCAATCGAAAGTGATGATGTTGCATAAAGACATTTTCCATGTTCTGTTTTCCAGGTGAAGTTGTTTCTTTTGGAGCAGAAATTATATTCAGTATACGAATATCTGTGATCATTATTTTCCTGTGAATTACATTCAGAACATACTGTGACTAATTATTTTGTCAGAATTTTTTTCTACTTATTGCGGTTGAGAATGAGTGCCGCTGTCTCCTGGCACAAAAGTAGTGGGGGCGAAGAAGTGATTAGACGGAGTCTTAGATGGTACATCAGTGCATCTCAATTAATACATTTTGTTTTCTCCTTATTACGCCATAGTTGCACTATAATTCAAAGACTCTCAAGACAGAATCACCAAATGCTTCCAGGGGGTCATCACTTCCAAGAACCTTCTCCAAAGAATCCAAACTGTATGGTATGAAAGATAGTGCCACTGGCCTTGCTGCTGTAGCAAATCAAAACAAGACTAATATGCTTCTTCCTCCCCCACCCCCGCCTATACCATCAGGTATTTGTAGCTCCATTGCTTGTTTTCATTGACTGAACCTTCATACTCACTAAACACTGTCTTTAACTTTACTCTTAAAAATTTCCTTTATTTTTTTTTGTAGTATAAAGCATTCAACATCCTCCTTAAACTATCATTATGAATATCAAGAAATGATCTATGTAAAAAGAAAATACATTTAACAATTTGATATGGTATACAGGTATGATTCTGTTACAACGAATATCTTTACAACGAAATTTTCATTACAACGAAGTATTTTTATGGTCCCGACAGTTTCCCCATATGACATGAGTCTATAGAAATCACGTTACTACGAAGTACATTCAGCACTTCATTACAACGAAGTGACCTTAAAATGCTTGAATGAATCATCACAGAGCAGTTAGTTCTGTGGTTGCAGCTCAGTTGTGCACAACGATCCCCAAACAGAAACATTGTAAAAAAAAAATTTCTTTCTTCAGACTATCCTCATGCTGTTTTTTTTTTTTTTTGCCATTTTTGTTTTCTGTGGTTTTCAGTGATACCTTTTGCCTATTGGTCATCAATATTTGAAAAACATCCGTTGGAATTTAGCTCATTGTCACCCTCCTACAGAAATGGCAGACACGAAAAAACGGTAACAGTTCATATTAGACTGCGTCAAAAAGAAAAAAGATGTTACCAGTGAATTCAGAATTTCGCCATCGACACTGTCAACTTTCTTGAAAGACCGAGCAAAAAAAGAAGAAAAATCTCGAGTTGCAAATGTATGCGAACTGCTGCATTTGAAGATGCAGAAAAAGCAGTTTTTATGTGGTTCAGTGATGCTCCTTCAAGAAACATTCCTATTATTCCAAGAAAATGTTAGGTTTCTAAACTCTTTTGGGACCTCCACCAACTGGACAACGCGCCGAAGAGCATCCTGAAGTGCGATCACCGCGTCTGAGGAAGACTTTTCATACATTGCCGGGGCAACAAAAGGCTCACAGCTCTGGGGCAGCTCTTCACCGAAGCAAACAGAAAAGATCTCAATGGGTGATATAAGGAACAATGTAAATGCAGGGAACAGGATTACTTGGCCACTAACCTGGCCACACCCTGCCTGACTGCTGTGTCTGTGTATAGCAGAGTGGCAGATCATGCTACAATAAATAACCGTGGTGTTCCTGTTTCAAGCTGAATAAAGCTAGTTTTGCTAAAGTACTGAGACTCTGCCTCGTGTTTTGCGGTGTAAGACAGGGACTTATAGTGTGCCCACATTCTCTCAGAATTCGCTTCTGTGACGCTCCACTGCAGCGCTGTGAGCCTGCTGTTGCCCTGCCCCGTCAATGGACAAACAATCTTCCACAGACGCAGCAATCGCGCTTTGGGATGCATATTGGGGGTGGGGGGGTTGGTAGAGAATTCCAAAAGTGTTCAGAAACTTCACAATATGAAGAAGAAAAGGATGATTCCGCTTCTGATTGATAACTGTGCTGCCCACAACATGCTTCCACGTTTAGATAATGTTCGCGTTGAATTCCTCCCACCCAATTGCACAGCAGTGCTTCAGCCATTGGATTTGGGTATCATTCACACCCTGAAAGTGTATTATCACATGGAAATGCTGAGAAAAATTCTCATCAGCCTAACTTGTAGACAGGAGAAGATTAAAATTTACAAGAAAGAAGCTATTGAAATGATTGCAAATGCCTGGATGCAAGTTAAAGAAAGTACTATAGTAACAAATACAGAATCTCATTACAACAAAATATTTTTTAGGTCCCTGGCACTTCGTTGTTACGGAATTTTACCTGTATGTAATAAGTTAATAAAAAATAGTCAAATACCTCTAATGTGTCATTTTGATAGTAAAACAATATTTAGCTTTTTTGGTTTACTCTCAATATATGTATCTGTATTTTTAAGTTATTTTTTCTTTAACCTGGTTATATTTTCTGGTTGTAAATGATAAAAGTATTTTAAGTCTTTTAGCTCTTTTGAACTATAAATTTTATAATCACTATAAGCCACAATTAAGCCTTACTATATTTATACATATTCTGACTTATTTCCTAAATTTTCAAAATAAATTATATCAGCTCTTTATAACTCAAATCTAAATCCGAGGACTCTAGCTTGAAGATGAACATAGGTGTTTTTTTGCAGTTTGCCCCCTTAATTGTATCCTAATAATGATATCTAACAATGAGCACAGCAGACACCGGGGCAACTGGCACTGAATGCTTTAAAGGCTGAAAATACAACACCTGGAAAAGCTAAACAAAAACCTGGATTATGATGGAAAAAAAATTATCCCCATTTAACATCCATAAGTTATCCATATAGGATGTCTAGGAATGGGTTTGAAAGCCGCAGCATATAGTATAGTAATGAATAGAATTTAAGTCATTCAGCAGTCAGATGTGAATGTTACTATCGGGTAGATTCCATTAGTAGAGTGTAGATGTACATGTAAGAGCTCAGTTCTCCAAGCTCATCTAGCCAAATAACCAAAAAGCCTTCAACCATATTTGTGTAAGCATGAAGATCCTGAAGAAATTATGTACTGAATAAAAATTTGTCAGATCAATGCAAATGTTAGAAGGACACAGACAGACAAAGCCAGAGAAATACTGAAGTGGGATCAGTTGACAGGAAGAGTGGCTGCCATCCTGAGTCATTGCAATTTAAGTAATGATTTCTCTAACCCACACCAAGGAAGGCAGCAGCAACAGCTGAGATTTTAACCTGTAACCTCATTCTTTAAAGTCCTAGACCCAAAGCCTTAATCACTACACCACACTGCCTACCATTGTATAAGGAATGATAAAAAATGTTTAAATCCTAAACCAGTTTGGGAATCAAATCTGGCTTTTGGGGAATCTATATGTAAGCCCCACTCCTTCCTCTTACCCCAAGTCATAGTGTGCTTTATGAAAAAAACAAAGTTTCAGCATAGCCTTCTGGTCAAATTATAGGTTGATTCTGTAAATGAAATGTGCACAACTGAATCAAATGTAACTTCAAAGCGACCTCTGACAGACCCTTCTGAAATGGGGTTCAAAACTCCTCCTTGCTGGTCCTTCCCATTTTGTACACTCTAATACACAGTCAGAACTTATTAATCCAGCAAGTGCTCCCTCACTGACAGTTGCACCTTTTATAAGAAAATTGCAAAGAAGTAGCAGTGAGGTTATAGTCAAGTAACTAGCACAGAAATTAGACAGGAGGTATACCTTAGTGAGATGAGATACTGACTTGTATACGAAGTGTGAACAAAAATACAGTGAATGTATAAATAAAAAATATATATATTACATTAAAAGACATTGCCATTAATCGCCCTCAAAATACTTCCCCTCACTTCAAACACACTTATCCTCCCATCATTCTTGACACTTTCTGAAGCAGTTCTGGTGACTGTCTTTAGTTGAGCTGTTGTGGCTGCCTCGATATCCTGGATTGATTCAAAATGTTTACCTTCCATGGTCATTTTGACTTTGGAGAATAGCCAGAAGTTGCACGGTGCCAGATCTGGTGAATAAGGTGGATGAGGACACACCATAATGTTTTAATTTGACAGAAATTTCCACAACAGAAGCGATGTGTGACATGGAGGTTTGTCATAATGGAGGATGAAACCATTTGCCCATGTCTCGGGTCATTTTCCAAGCACATTGCTTCTTAAATCCTCTAATAAGCCCTTATAATATTCAGAACTCACTATAGTGTTCCTGGATACAAACTCAGCTCTCACAATTCCATCAAGGTCAAAAACACAATCATCATTTTGATGTTGGATCTTGATTGACGCGCAGGACGTTGAGGTAGCCATGACAGCTCAAATAAAGACACTTACGAAAAAGGACTTCCAGAACTGCTTCAGAAAGTGGCAAGAACAATGGGATAAGTGTGTTTGAAGCAAGGTGGAGTATTTGAGGGGGATTGATGGCAATGTGTCATTTACTGTTAAAAAAAAAAAAAAAAAAAAAAAAAAAATTAATATTCACTCAATTTTTTGATCACACCTTAGCAAAGTATGGGTTTTCTGACTAAGAAAAAAAGTGTCAGAACTTTCTAGGTTAAAGGTTCAGGTAAATGCAATATTCAATGTTAATCAGCTGTCACTGTCAGTGAGCTCGTGCTGCTTTAACCATTTTAAGTGTTGATGCTGCTACTTGCAGCTGGGCTGCTTATTGCTTACAAGCAGGCTGGTGGGTTACAGAGCAGTATATTGTTGAACACTTTAGCTTTCATAAAACAAAGGTATGTAAGTTTTTAAAACACTGTGTTTGAAAATGAAGGACTTGTGCTCTAATAGTTTTTTTTGTCTTATTTCCTACTGGAGCATAGTCAAAGCTTTCTGTGTTGTTTTAGTGCCTCCATTTCAGAGTAGGTAGAATCCCTCAGCAAAGGAGTTATCAAAATTTGTAAGATGGTCAGTTACTTCTTGGTATTTGCTGTATTGGAGGTAAGCGGTGAATGTGAACTAAGAACTTTTTTACTCTGCATTGTGTAAATACAGTATGTCTTATGTAGCCCAGCACTGAGTTTACCCCATCCTCCATTCAAACTCCTTTTGATTTTTTTCTCCTTTTTACGTTTTGAAGTAAAATGGCTAAAACCAAACAGAAGCAGGCAGAATGAAGCTACTTTATCAGCTGCTTCATGTCTGCCCTTACACAGAGTTAGCAAGAGGAAGAGAAGCGTGCACAGCGAGTGGCCAGGACCAGAAAAAAGAGATTGTTAATGCCAAACAGAAAAATGCATGTTCACAGAATTTAAAACCAAAATCCCAACATTTAAGTACCAGCCACCCACATTAGCAAAAATCATTAACTAAATTACAGAGCCTTTGTGTAATGCTAGCAGACATTCTAGAGGCACAGTGCAGTTAGCATGACCTTCCAGTACTTAGAACAAGTTCCTCAAGAATAAGATGAACATTAAATATGCCTATTTTGAGTTGGTAGATGTTAATAAGTTCAGATTTCTTTGCAAACATTTACATGCTTCCAATTCTTCATAAAACATGACCAACTTTCTTGGATTTTAACATGCCTAAAATATATATACACACCAGTCAGCCACAACATTAAAACCACTGACAGGTAAAGTGAATAACATTGATTATCTCATTACAGTAGAACCTGTCACAGGGTGGAATAAACTGGCCAGCAAGCGAGCAGTCAGTTCTTGAAGGTGATTTATTGGAAACAGGGAAAATGGGCAAGCGCAAGGATCTGAGTGACTTGACAAGCGCAAAATTGTAATGGCTAGACTGGGTCAGAGCATCTCCAAACTGGCAGGTCTTATGGAGTGTTCCTAGTATTTAGTGGTTATTAGCTACTAGAACTGGTCTTAGGAAGGACAACCAGTGAACTGGAATCAGGGTCATGGGTGCCCGAAGCTCACTGATGCCTGTGGGAAGTGGGGAAGAGAAACTAGCTTGCTTGGTCTAATCTCACAGAAGAACTACAGTAGCACAAATTGCTGAAAAACTTAATGCATGCCTTGAATGAAAGGTGCATCACAGCTTCTTGCGTAGCCACTGACCCGTCAGAGTGCTCATGCAGACCCCTGTTCATTGCCAGAAGTGCCTACAATGAGCATCACAACTGGACCATGAAGCAGTGAAAGAAGGTGGCTTGCTCCGATAAATCAGATTTTATTTTAGATCATGTGGACTGCTGGATGTGTGTACATTATTTACCTGAGGAACAGATGGCAGCAAGATGCATTATGGTTAGAAGTCAAGCCGGCAGAGTGATGCTCTGGGCAATGCTCAGATGTGAATCATTGGGTCCTGGTGTACATGTGGATGTCAATTTGACAATGTACCACCCACCTAAAGATTGTTGAAGGCCACATACGTGTCTTCATTGCAATCCCTGATGGCTGTGGCCTCATTTCAGCACAATAATGTGCTTAGCCATACTTCACAAAAATGTTCAAGACTGGTTTGAGGAACAGAATACAGTGGAACCTCGGGTCACGACCATAATTTGTTCCAAAACTCTGGTCGCAACCCGATTTGGTCGTGACCTGAAGTAATTTCCCCATAGGTTTGTATGTAAATACAATTAATCCATTCCAGACTGTAGAAACTGTATGTAAATATATTTTTTTTAAAGATTTTTAAGCACAAAAATAGTTAATTATACCATAGAATGCACAGTGTAATAGTAAACTAAATGTAAAAACATTGAGTAACACTGAGAAAACCTTGAACAGAGAAAACTAACATTGCAAGAGTTCATGCTACAGCCTTACGAACCGCTCACTTTAAACACTTTTTTTTAATGAGTTTTAAGCACAGGGAAAAAAATGAACATTTGAAAAATCCTTAATTTATACAAAAACTAACCATAAACAACCAAGAAAAGTAACCTTGCATAAGTCGAGTTCTGGCATGAAGGAAGTGAGCAGGAAGCTGGGTGGAGAGGAGATTACAGTTTTGAGGTAAAGTCCCTCTGCGTGATGCACGTCTGACCAAGAACAATGTACTGTACAGGGAGAGACTGAACATGTGCCTAAACGTACGAACTGGAAAGGAAACGAAATAGAGCACAAAGAGTTCACAGCGAATGTACAAAGAGAGACTGAACACGTGTGGAAATCATCGGCATTTACGGACCGGAAGGGAAACTGGCTTCTTCGTCACCCGAGTGTGTGGTCGTGAACAGATGTAAAAGTTTGGCAAACTTTTTGGTCGTAACCCGATTTGTACGTGTTCCGAGATGTTTGTGACCTGAGGTTCCACTGTATAGAGTTCAAGGCGTTGACTAGGCCTCCAAATTCCCCAGATCTCAATCCAATCAAGTATCTGTGGAACGTGCTGGAAAAACAAGTCTGATTCATGGAGGCCTCACCTCGTAAATGACAGGAATTATAGGTTCTGCTTCTCAGGTCTTGGTGCCAGATACCACAGGACACCTTCAGAGATGTTGTTTGAGTTCATGGCTTAATGAGTCAGAGCTGTTTTGGTGGCACGAGGGAGACCTACATAATATTAGACTTGTGGTTTTAATGTTATGGCTGATTGGTGTGTTTGTGTATGAGGAGAATAAAAAAAACACTGATAAGCTGAAAATACCAACAACCTCCAAAACCTTACACCCTCAGAAGACTTCTTTAAAAGAATTATAAAAGTCAGCCTGCAAATTACAAACTTGTCTTTTTGGGATTAATGGTAGATGGACCACTATCATGGAGCACTATCTCAAAAGTACACAGTGACATTTTATGTGTGTTCTATAGTTATCTTTAGCTCTCAAATGTGAAATGGTTGTATAAAACAAAAAGCAAATTTAAATCTGTACTAATAAAAGGCAAAGCCCTCACTGACTGTCTGACTGACTCACTCACTCACTCCCTCATCACTAATTCTCCAACTTCCCATGTAGGTAGAAGGCTGAAATTTGGCAGGCTCATTCCTTACAGCTTACTTACAACAGTTAAGCAGGTTTCATTTTGAAATTCTACACGTAACGGTCATAACTGGAACCTACTTACGTACATATATACGGCCATAGCCTGCAGCTCGGTCGCCGTGTGAGGTAGAGTTGTGTCCCCCATCATCACGCCTCCCATGTAATTGAGTGCCTGCCCATATAAGGCCGTCCATCAGCTGCAATCCAATAGACACGCTGCTAAATATTCATGGTTGAAGGACTGTGCTTATGCAAACGAAGATGAGATGGTCAGGGATAGACTAGTGTTTGGCACAAACTCGGCGAAAGTGCGAGAGAAACTTTTAAGTGCTGGGTCTTAGCTAACATTAAATAAAGCCATGGACATCGCAAGATCGCACGAGATAGCACAAGCACAGCTGAGAACCTTCGATGCATGTACTCCGAGCGGCTCACGTGAACTAACTGTGAATGCAGTACGCAGAGAACAAGCAAGAGCTCCAAAGAGTGCTGAACAAAAAACGCATTACACAATTGAGAAGGCAGCAAAAGAATATGAAGCGAGTAACGATTACAAGCATATTCATAAGTGCAGCTACTGCGGAAACAAAGCACACAGTGGAAAAAGTCAATGTCCAGCTAAAGGAAGACAGTGTAAAAAATGTGGTAAATTGAACCAATTCGCTATTGTTTGCAGGACTGGGAAAAGTAAACCCGTGCATGCAGTGTGTGATGTCTCAGATAAAGAGGAAGACGAGCTGTTTATTGATGCAGTAAGAAAGGAACAACTCTCTGAAGATGAACAAGCCTTTGAGGACATATCAATAGGAAAGCAAGGTGTAAAGCTTAAGTTTAAATTATGTTCATAGAAACGCTGCCGCTAAATATTCACAGGCAAATCCACAACTTAATACCGGGAATGCCTGTTAAACATCTTAGATTCACGAGTACCGATTTGGGTAGTGATCACTTCGATGAATGAAACCTGTTATCTTTACAGCGGTTGACAACGAAGATGAGATGGTCAGGGATAGACTAGACAAACACGGAATGTAACTTGAACACAACACATCCTCCAAATACGAACCTGATTGAAACAAATAATGATAATCAAATCCTTGATGACAGCAACACTCATAACAGTCACAAAACAATTACATTGACAATCATGTTACGTTATTTTTAAAATGTTTCCTTTTCTTTTTCATAACTTCTTTAACACACTACTTCTCCGCTGCGAAGTGCGGGTATTTTGCTAGTTCCTAACATTTATGGAGAGCACTTGATTTCATTCAAAGATTTAAATACTTGCTTATATCACAGGATAAATTAGAAGCAGAAACAATGTCTACGAATTGTCATTTGTATCACCATTTTCATTTATAGTTTAATCCATTGCCATACCTTTTGCTGCTGTCCTGCTGCATAGTTGCAGTAAATTTAAATTTCAGTGTTGCTCATTAATACTAATTATATAATATTAAGTCATTTTACTCAAAATTATAATTTCAGCTAAAGGAAAAGGAAGTGGTGGAGTAAAAACAGCCAAATTGTATGCATGGGTAGCACTACAGACATTGCCAGAGGAAATGGTTATCAGCCCGTGTTTACTGGATTTTCTCGAGAAAGCACTGGAAACCATTCCAATAACACCAGTTGAAAGAAATTACACAGGTACTGAGCATACTGACTTGATTTCTTTTAAAGATGAAATGATAAAAAAAATGTTAAGCATTAGCTTATGCAAAAACTCTGTTTTGTTGTTTCTTTAAAAAAAAAATTCTAAAAAATTCACATAGGAAAAAGAGATAAATAACATCTTTATGCGAAAAGTAGGTAGGAGAAGCTCTATACGAATTAAATCACAAAATGTGAGTAAGTGTGTGTCTTTTTGGCAGCAATTAGCTCACACGATGAGGATATGGGACAGTTTGATCCAGTGGATCAACTAGAAGAGTCAACAACATCACTTGTATCTTCCTCGACTTCTGCCTACTCTTCATTTCCAGTGGATGTGGTGGTCTATGTGAGGGTCCAGGTAAGAAATTAATTCAAGCCTTTTTGTATTTATTTTCTACATGACTAAAAACATTCCATTTCAAAGTTGTTTTTGACACAGTAATGGCATAATGTTAACATGCAATTCTGAAGTAGCTGCAGTATTCATTTACACTTTTTCCATTGCGTGTTTAAAGAACTGATTTTTTTTTTTAAATTTAGAAATATACAAATCAAGCAAAAATAAGCAGCCCCTCCTAGCCCTTCCTTGGGTGTATATGCATAGGTTCTTCTGCGGTCAAATTAGCTTGAGAGTTTCCCTATACTTTCTACCTCTCACTGCTCCATTTCAACTTTGAACTTAAGACATGCCAGTTATAACAACTCAAATGCAGCCCAGGAGATCGGCAGGGCCAGCTCTTGCATTATTACCTGAGTTGTGGAAGGCTTAAAACATGAGTAATTATCTAGCATCCTATTTGTGGCTTGATAAAATTCGAGAATACTATGCTGCCATGTAAAGGACATTTCTCTCCAAACACGGACTGAATTTGGAGTAGCATTTGAAATTGAAAACATTCAGCTATATAAGTCAGCCATTTTTCTCCAAACCTAACATGAACATTAAACCCAACTTACCATGTGGTGAATTTTGAAGACTTCTCTGATAGTGACATCTTGTAAACCATGCTGATTTTGTGAACAGAATTTCCAAGGGGAGAGTTTATAGTTAAGATTGCATTTTAAGACAGATTACTCTCTCTGTGATTTACTGGATTCATTGCATGTTGAACTGACATTTATAGTGGTGTGTGTTGTATTGTAATTCTTCTTTTGGGAAGATTGACTACGTCCCAGAACTTCTGTTTGATTGAGTCTTTTTCTAGATTTCATATAAAGCTACATACATTTTAACAAAGTAACTATAAACTTTCTGAACAACAATCAGTTTGCCTTTGGCCACACACCTACTGCATCACGCTGTAGCTTGACACATAGCAAAGGGTGATGTAATGATGCTGTATTGACTGCACTTCCATCTCTCTTTGGTCCCACTACCAGTGTAAAGTATCGAGTTCCAGATGTACATGTTTGTACAGTTTTGGTAGTGTGTGATTGCGAATACTCACAGATAACCTTGTCAAAAATGAGTGTCTGCAACAACCAGCTTGTGGACCAGTACCATTCTCTAGACTAGTTTCTCCACTATGCCCTGCAGCATCAGGAGACTGAAAAATACCTACATATTGTCTGCAGCGACAGCAAAACAAAGTTGTACGTATGTGACACCAAAACTATGCTTAGTATCAAGTGTCTCACTGGGGGGTTGGGCTTCTTTGTTTAATTTAGTTAAAGGTATGCACTTTGGAACCTGCAATGTAGAAAATACAAGTGCATCAGACCAGAGAATCTTATTTCTCACCATCTCAGAGTCCTTCAGGTGTCTGATGAGACCAAGATAGAACTTTTTTGCCCTTAATTCTAAGCGGTATGTGTGGAGACAACCAGGCACTGCTCATCACTTGTCCAATACAGTCCCCACAGTGAAGCATGGCGGTGGCAGCATCATGCTGTGGGGGTGTTTTTCAGCTGCAGTGACAGGATGACTGGTTGCAATCGAGGGAAAGATTAATGCGGCCAAGTACAGGCATATCCTGGACAAAAACCTTCTCCAGAGTGCTAAGGACCTCAGACTGGGCCGAAGGTTTACCTTCCAACAAGACAATGACCCTAAGCACACAGCTAAAATAATGAAGGAGTGTCTTCACAACAACTCTGTGACTGTTCTTGAATGGCCCAGCCAGAGCCCTGACTTAAACCCAATTGAGCATCTCTGGAGAGACCTAAAAATGGCTGTCCACCAACGTTTACCATCCAACCTGACAGAACTGGAGAGGATCTGCAAGGAGGAATGGCAGAGGATCCCCAAATCCAGGTGTGAAAAACTTGTTGCATCTTTCCCAAGAAGACTCATGGCTGTATTAGCTCAAAAGGGTGCTTCTACTAAATACTGAGCAAAGGGTCTGAATACTTAGGACCATGTGATATTTCATTTTTTCTTTTTTAATAAATCTGCAACAATTTCAAAAATTCTTTTTTTTTGTCTGTCAATATGGGGTGCTGTGTGTACATTAATGAGGGAAAAAATTAATTTAAATGATTTTAGCAAATGGCTGCAATATAACAAAGAGTGAAAAATTGAATAGGGTCTGAATACTTTCCGTACCCACTGTATACTTTATACAATCTTTGCTGTGTTACTAGAACAGATCATACCACAACAATTCTGAAAATACTACCAGCCTTCTTACCCACCACTCCCATTTACAGTTGATTTTATGGAACAAGTGAGGGGTAGTATGAAAAAGCACTATATGATAATGAAGGAAAAAAAATACTATAATCAAATATACTGTATGTAGTATTTCAATTCAAACAACAGTCCTGACTGCAGTGCCTACATACTCAGTTTTCTGGCATATAACTACAGTAAAAGACTTAAGAATTTGTAATAAAGTTTGGATCTTTTGAGAAAAAGCAAATTTCTTTGAAGGTACTAACTCCTATAAATAAAATTAATTTTGCTTTTACTTTTTTTTTTTTTTTTTTTTTTTAAAGCCATCTCAGATAAAATTTAGTTGTCTCCCAATGTCCCGAGTGGAATGTATGTTGAAGTTGCCTTCGTTGGACCTGGTCTTTTCTTCAAATCGTGGCGAACTGGAGACTGTTTCATCCTCCCATATAGCAGAGGGCACACAGCCCATTAACTCTTCTCCTCCACTGGGCCAGAACATACACAAGACTGCAACTAACAAAGGTACTGAAGTCATTTGTCGTCTTTTATTCAGCATCTATGTTTTCTCATTGGATTGTGTTTGGAAACTGATCATTTTAGAAGCTTGTAGTGGAAATTTGTTCTGGTGAACAAGAAGCTAATTTTCAGGTTAGATGGAAGGTATTTTATGGTCATCTTATGTTGCTTTCCTGTTTGATAGCTCTTGCCCCTTGTACATAGGGCCCTGACTTCAGGCAAGTGTCACCATAGTTCATCTACTATCTATCAAACCACATACCATTTGTGAATGGCATCCCCTCCAATTTATAAGCAAATATATATGGTATCATAGAATTATCCCTTGTTAGGTGACAAGATTGAATTTGGACTTGACCAGTTTCAATTTTGGACTCTTACAGAGTAACCAGATTCTCGGCTATAGGTGAAATGCCAGTGGTCAAGCCACAAGTATCTGGCTTTGTGACAGGGCTTTGTCACATCCATGGCACATCGCTTCCAGCTTAAGAGATGGCTAATAAAGGACAAACATATATTATGTTGCTTGTTTAATTTTTCTTCTCTCATTGTGTTGTTTTTGTGATATTACTTTTATATTAATTCACATCACAAATAACTATATATGTTCTGCATAGTAAAGTGTCAGACTCGAGGGTTTAGTAGTAAAATTTTTAGTTGTTCTTATGAAAAACTACAGTCATAGCTGATGAGCACCATCACCGGTAAGGCAAAGTCACAGCACAGTAACAATCTTTTGGAAGCAGCAGTTTTGCATCTTTGGAATTACATGTTGTACAGTGCCAGTCATCTGTCACAGTGGTTAAAAGTATTAGCATGATTAATGTCAGAGCTTGACTCCACATCGTTTTAGTATATTTCATACTACATGAATATTAATTGCTACATTTTGTCACACTATTCACTTGTTTCTATTGTTCTGATGTAATATTACACGTTGCCCATTTGGATTTTTAAAAGATACTGATCTAAGGCTTTCTCATTACAGCTCCTTCTCCGGCATTAGGAAGTCCTCTTGGCAGAACCAGGCACAGCAGTAGCCAATCAGACTTGACCAGTACCAGCACAAATTCTTCTGGCCTCAGTTTTACAGCCTGCATGTCGGATTTCTCATTGTATGTGTTTCACCCTTACGGAGCAGGGAAGCAGAAATCTGCTGTCACAGGCCTTAACTCTGGATCTGGTTCTCTAGGTAGGAGGATATAATTACATTTTATAAAGATGAATTCCTGAACTTCAGCAGTTTCAATGAAAAGGAAATTTCCAAATAAATGTCTTTTTAAAGGCAATCTATAACACTGTAATTGAGAAAGTTCTCATTGGTGTATAGTATGCATCATACTGTACCTTAGGGATATGATTTGGAATATACAAAATGCCATTACATGTAATAAATATTAATTTGTTTAAAGTAGCAGTGTAAGTCTTTAAAATATCTTAAAATATCCTTTTCATTATTGATATTCTGAAATATTTGCATGATGTTAGTTAACCAAGCTAAGAGTAAAAATTACAACACATTTTTCACGTTCAATTTTTTTGTTGGTGAGTTGAGCAGTTATACAATGTTAAACGGTTGAGATACTTAAATGCAAGTATAATGTTGTGATTAGTAACAGAGAGTTCAGCAGGCAATTCTGGAAATGGCAAAGGTGTTCAAAGTACAAATGCAAGAGCTGAAACTAACAGTCCGGTAAAAGCACAGTTTCCCCATTTATTGTCCTCACCCCTCTTATCAAGTGACTATAGCAGGTAAGCAGGAGACTGCGATGCATTAGTAAAGGGCAGATTAACTTGAAAGGAAAACAATTGTGGAGCCCAAACTTCCTCTTGAGTCCTAGTGCAATGTACATCATCCAGAAGGCCCAGTGTGCCGTCATCCAAGTAGCTCATGCATGCACACTCTGCTGTGCAAAAAAGTGGCAACAGAATTTGTGGTGTTCCCTTGACAAAAGAAAAAGGGTAAACATTTGTTTCAAAGGGAAGACTTTGGAGATATTTAATTAACTTCACCAAGCATTTTTTAACAGAAACACTTTCTTTTCTGACATAAGTAAAAAATGAAAGACATCATTGGTCAGGATGGTCTTTGCACAAACATCATCATGAATTACCTTGAATGGAAAACCATGAAGGGTTTGGTTAAGTAACTGGCCACATGGGAATAACTTTTTTCTGCCAACATGCCTTTCACCATAGAATTACAAGTTGCATTGTACAGAATTAAATGGAGTCTTGTGAGTGCCCAGTACTCCTGTCAGAATGCATACCACTACATGCCCACATGATCTGTACTTTACACATTTCACAAACATCAACACTATGAAATGCTCCATGACAAGGTTGCACTGTGGTTTGGGTTTCCGTGCCAGTTAAACATGTATCACCCTCCCAAGGGATGAAGAGTTTCAGCAAAAGCTAGAAAGAAGGTTATAATTATTGACCTTTATTGCTTGAACTTAGGTGGAGCTTGCATTGTATCTTCTCACTCTTCTTTCTACAATACACAAAACCAATTGGTCAGGATGGCTATAAATGTTTATAATGTGCATTATGAATTGGATTGGACAAAATCCATGGACAATGGAATAAGGAGACATGCACTTAAAAAATGAGTAGAAAGTGCACCCTTCTATATTTAATTATGTCAAAACAATGCCTTACATTCTTATTTTAGCACTTTTCCCTAAACTAGGAATAATATGGTGACTCTTTTGAATTGTAGGTGCGGTGGATGAAGAGCCGTCATCTGTTACAGGTCGCAAAGACTCTCTAAGCATCAATCTTGAATTTGTTAAAGTCAGTCTGTCCAGGATGAGGAGATCAGGTGGAGCTTTGTTTGTTGAGAGTATAATGCCAGGAAAAAGTGGCAAAATGGAGACAACTTTAATTAATATATCAGGTATTTAAGTCTACTTACATCGTTCAACTGTTTAAACAGTGTCTGTCATTTTTATAACAATTTCTTATCATTTTTATGCAGCTGTGTGTGACATTGGGTCAGCTTCCTTTAAGTATGACATGAGAAGACTAAGTGAGATTTTGGCATTTCCACGTGCATGGTACAGGCGAAGCATTGCTAGGCGTCTGTTTCTTGGAGATCAAACCATAAATTTGCCAGGTAGGGTTAACAAATTATATATAATTTGTTCACAATTAATTTTAATAATAAGTAAACTGATCTGTGAGACTAAAACCCTAAAGCACTTTTTTTTTTTTTAATCTTAATAGCATCTGGTCCTGGAACTCCTGATTCTGTTGAAGGGGTTAATCAGCAGCTTTCTCCAGAGTCTTCACGTAAAGCATATTGGAGAACATGGGAGCAGCCTTCCCAATCTGCTTCCTTTCAGAATATGCCACAGTCTCCAAACGTATTTGGAGAACACTCTCAAAACAGCAACATGTCCCCTGGAGGGCTTTCCCACTCATTGAAATCTCCCGCAGCGTCACGATCTAGAAGTGTCTCTGACTCATCTGTCCCAAGAAGAGGTAAACATGGGTCAAACTTTTAATATATTTGCAAAGTATGAGCTGAAGGTAAACTTTAAACACAGTATGTACACAGTTATCACAAATGATATATTGCCTGTAAATTGTTTAAACCATCAAGAGACCAGACTCGGCAAGATTTGGTTCACTACTGCACAAAGGATTATTTTCATAGATTTTTTTATAGGTCAATCTATGCATTTCTGATGTTGCTTAATCTCTTGTTCAGGTTTTCAAACCAGGAAAATAGTTTGTCTTAAGCAAGAAACATCAAATGATAGATTTTGTAACACAAGAAAATGCACACAGTCCTAGATTGAATTTTTTTATAGCCGTTTTCATTTCGGATCATTGAAACTACAAGTTCTTAGTGTCACCATGGAGTGATACAACATACAACCTATATATAATAATATAATGTTTTGTTTCTGATATTATGAGGGAAAGTTGTTTCCAGTGTGAGTGTGATGATGTGATCACAGAGAATTAAGGTAATCATAACCCTCATTTTAGTGTTCTCGTGCATTTTATGTTTCTTAAAAGCAACAGTTTTCATGAATAGCCTAGTGTTTTATAAACAGTTAATTTCTTAAATGTTTTAATGTTTTTTTTTTCTTTTTTTAATGGAATTCACAGATTCCCTTTCAAAAACATCTACTCCATTTACCAAAGTCAATAAAGCAGCAAATCAACAAGGATCACCATGGGAAACTCTGGTTGTATTTGCCATTAACCTAAAACAACTGAACGTTCAAATGAACATGAGCAATGTCATGGGCAATAACACGTACGTAAGGTTATGTTTCTAGTCTTTTTAACGGTTTGTCATTTTTTTTTTCCTCAACAGAAAATCAGGCATTGTAAAATTAATAGCAGATATGGTCCTCCCATTTCAAGAAGTCTATGGTATCTAAATTTGTTTCCTAGAATACAGGGTCAGCACTTACAGTGATGTACCTTTAGAAATACAACAGGGTCTGGAATTTCATGTAACACTGACTGAGATGAACAAACAAAGATCAAGATATTGTGTTAATTTTATGACACCAAAATAAGAAAAGGAGAAAAGGAAATATTTAATTGTAATAAAGTATCTTGAATGATTCTTTTTCATCAGAATCCTTGGTGTCAGCATTTTGTTTTTTGTTTTTTTTTTTTTTTTGTTTTTTTTGGCAAAAAACAAATGGCGTAAGAATTCTGACACATCTGGTTAAAAAAAGATCATTAACATAAAATTCTAAATTCTGCTTAATACAAATTCAGGATCAAGTGGGGGCTGGAGGGTATCCTGACAGCATTGGGCTAATGGCCATAAGCAGCTTTGGACAGGAGCCTGTCTTTTGCCTGGTACACTTGTACGAGTTCACAGTCAATCAAAATCGAGCCAGTTGCCACATTTGGTACATTCAGGCAAAGCAGGTCACATCTATGGCACCATTTACAAACAATAAGATAGAATGTGCATGGTTTTCAATTCAGTGATTATGGCTCACAGCTCTAAGAGACTAGGTTCAAATCCTATGCCCAGATGTTTCAGGGGTAAGTTTGTATGTTTGCATGAGAGGGCACTGCTATAAACTGGCAGTGTCTCCAGGGCTGGTTCTTTCCTTACAGCTGATGTTACCAGGGTAGGCTCCAATCCCTGCAAACCTGGACTGGATAACATGTATAAATACAGAACAGCTCAATGGATTTGACTTGAGAGAAAAGAACAAGTTTCTGAGAAAATGATGAGCCAAACCCGTATTCTTAGTGATTTTCACTAGCAGTTATTCCATCTGATCAGATCAACTTCTGCTGCTGGAAATGTGACATGAAGAGGACTACATGAGGTGTATTTAAAGAGAAGGCATATGCTATTTGCCCCACTGTATTGTATTCAGCCAGTTTTACTGGAAAGTGCCAATTCATGTAATGTAAGTCAAAACAGTAAACCATAAAGTACTGGAGGGCAATTTTTAGTTTCTGTTTACACAACATTGTGACATCTCACTTCCCACATTGCAAAGGTGTACACAACAACCAAAGCTATTCAATTTTCCTGAATTTGTCTGCCCATACACTAAATAACTCCACAGAATGTTTGTTTTTATTGTTATTGTGAACCATCTTATTCACTCCAATACTGTTGGTCCACTAGCATCTCCCTCCTTCAATTAACAGGGGCAGTCAATGCAACAACAAAGAAACATTTCATAAGTGTTTGAAATGCAAACTGCCTCTTTTCAAATTACTCATAAACTCTAATAAGTAATATTTAAAGAAGGCGACGAAAGATGAAAAAGCAAATAAAATAAAAAGGCAAACATAGTTTTTTAATTTGCCCTCCAAATTTAGATATTAGTTTTCTTCTGTTTTGATGAAGAAGATGCCTTGGCATCTCTAGAGGTTTGTTTTCAACACCATCCTGGCAGCTGAAATTCTTGTTTTCCTCTCCACCCTGGCCATTTGTTTTTATTATTATAACCATTATGGTATTACAAACTGCCCATACTCAATTGTAAATGAATTTACATTCACCTCTGTTATCCATCTTTTATTTGTTTTTCTAACAGCATTTTGTTCTTTTACTATTTGTAAAGTATTTTGAACTACAGGGTGTGCCATTTATATGGATACACCTTAATAAAATGGGAATGGTTGGTGATATTAACTTCCTGTTTGTGGCACATTAGTATATGTGAGGGGGGAAACTTTTCAAGATGGGTGGTGACCATGGTGGCCTTTTTGAAGTCGGCCATTTTGGATCCAACTTTTGTTTTTTCAATAGGAAGAGGGTCACGTGACACATCAAACTTGGGAATTTCACAAGAAAAACAATGGTGTGCTTGGTTTTAACGTAACTTTATTCTTTCATGAGTTATTTACAAGTTTCTGACCACTTATAAAATGTGTTCAATGAGCTGCCCATTGTGTTTGTGTTAACAAACAAAACCACCGCTATTGGTCTGACACTAACCCACATTGGATAGATCCCTCCAAGACTGTTAGAACAAAAAAATTGATGGTATGGTGTGGTATATGGGGTACAAAGATAGTGGGGCCATTCTTCATCAATGGAAACCTCAAGGCCACTGGATATGCGAAATTGCTACATGATGATGTGTTTCCCTCTTTATGCACTGAAGCTGGCACGTTCCCTGAGTTTTTCCAGCAAGATGGTGCACCACCACATTATGGGTGTCAGGTCCGAGCATTCCTAGATGAACAGTTTCCTGGAAAGTGGATTGGTCGTCGTGGGCCAGTTGAATGGCCCCCAAGGTCTCCCGATCTGACCCCCTTAGACTTTTATCTTTGGGGTCATCTGAAGGCAATTGTCTATGCTGTGAAGATACGAGATGTGCAGCACCTGAAACTACGGATACTGGAAGCCTGTGCTAGTATTTCTTCTGCGGTGTTGCTATCAGTGTGTGAAGAGTGGGAGAAGAGGTTTGCATTGACAATCCAACACAATGGGCAGCACCTTGAACACATTTTATAAGTGGTCAGAAACTTGTAAATAACTCATGAAAGAATACAGTTATGTTAAAACCAAGCACACCATTGTTTTTCTTGTGAAATTCCCAATAAGTTTGATGTGTCACATGACCCTCTTCCTATTGAAAAAACAAAAGTTGGATCCAAAATGGCCGACTTCAAAATGGCCACCATGGTCACCACCCATCTTGAAAAGTTTCCCCCCTTACATATACTAATGTGCCACAAACAGGAAGTTAATATCACCAACCATTCCCATTTTATTAAGGTGTATCCATATAAATGGCCCACCCTGTACATACAGTTTAGTGTGAAAATATGCTATATAAATCAATATTGTTGTTTAGGTGGACTACAAGTGGTTTGAAAAGCCAAGGTCGTCTGTCTGTAGGCAGTAACAGAGACCGGGAGATCAGCATGTCGGTTGGCTTGGGAAGGTCAAAGTTGGATTCTAAAGGAGGTGTGGTTGGTGGAAATATTGATGTCAATGCCCTCGAGATGGTCGGTATGTAACATTCAATTCAGTAGTAATGTATAGAGGAAAAAATTGACAGCCATCACTTTTTTTAATCCATTTTTCTATTGTTATGCCAACAAACACATTGTAATGTATGGCAGTACACTCAAATGACTGTCTCATTATTCTTGTTTGGTTAGTAAAAGCATAGTAAACTGGAGTCCTAGATTAAGCATTCATAAACAAACAAAAAAGAAAATACTGTCACTTATTTTTGAAAATTGAAAATTTAAATTACCTTCCAGTTTTTAACACAATGTTAACATTTCAAAACATGCTTCATGATTTCTTGTTTCAGCTCACATCTCTGAACATCCAAACCAACAGCCCAGCCATAAAATCCAAATCACCCTTGGTTCAACAGAAGCCCGTGTTGATTACATGGGGTCCAGCATCTTAATGGGCATTTTCAGTAATGCAGACCTACAGCTTCAAGATGAATGGAAGGTCAATCTCTGTAATGCTCTGGACACAAGCCTGTCAGAGAAAAGGTACAGAAATGCAATCTCTTTGATTAGGATGGTTTCATTTTATTGTGTTAAGTTTTTGTTTTTTTTTAATTTAGTTATTACAGTAAAAAGATTATGTTTTAATTAACATACTGTTCTAAAGTTCTTCTAATGCAGTATCTTGAAAATATTGTTTTAATATTAACATTATTATATTAGGTAACCAGGATTAGTAAAGTGGTTTCATAAGATTGAATATGAATACAGTTAGAGTCAAGTAAGTGTTGGAGAGAGAAAAGGGGAATCTTCCATGTGATTCAAACAAGCCCACCAGTGAAGTTTCATAGAGAGAGCCCTAGGGAGGTAGGAGTTCATAGGAGAGCAGGAGCTACAAAGACGAATGAGCACACAGCAAGAGATTCCAAATGGCCCTTAGGAAATGTGAACAGGCTGGTGTGAGAAGATCTCAGCCAACTGAGGGTCAGTGTCAGTAAGGCATAAATGAGAATGACCGATAATCTGGGCTGCCAGTCACAAGGCAAGTTTTGTGCATTTTCCAATACAATTACAATGTAGGTAGCCAGCATCACTGAGCCCAGTGGGAGGGGATGTGCTCAGTGTGGTTGGACCGTATCAGAACTATGGCTGCTGCATTTTGAATTTGTTGCCATCATTTCATACACTGAATGAAAAGATCAATTAAAAATGAACTTTAGACTGCTTTGTCAAAATGAATCCTAAAATGAGGTCTAGTTAGATGGAACAAGGCTTTTGGAGTTGAAATACAGATCCAGGAAGAAACAGTTTAATTTTATTTATCATACGTAGGAATTTATTGGACAACCTTGTATATATGTTGTTGAGGCAGAAGTCTTTGTGCAGAGCTTGGTATTGTCTGAATGGGAGTGAAATGTCAGGAGTTGCTGCTAAGTCAGGTAGCATGTAGATATTGAGTAGAAGTGAATCAAATACAGAACCATGAGGGACACCACTGGATAGAGGCAATATACAGTTTGATAGCTGTGTGCAAATAGCACCAGTACTGTCTCTTAACACATTGTAGCAGAACAAGCCAGTGGCTAAAGATGCTAAAGAAAAGCTTATGATGATGTGGAGGGGCAGTATTAGTCATGAAGTCCTTTAAGTTTGCAATTTTCATTTTGTCTGGTATGGTCTCTAGTGAGTCTGGGGTCAATCTTGCAATGCAGCCGGCCTTCCTGGTCAGTTTATTTATAGTGCATCCGGAAAGTATTCACAGCACATCACTTTTTCCACATTTTGTTATGTTACAGCCTTATTCCAAAATGGATTAAATTCATTTTTTTCCTAAGAATTCTACACACAACACCCCATAATGACAACGTGAAAAAGGTTTACTTGAGATTTTTGCTAATTTATTAAAAATAAAAAAATTGAGAAAGCACATGTACATAAGTATTCACAGCCTTTGCCATGAAGCTCAAAATTGAGCTCAGGTGCATCCTGTTTCCTCTGATCATCCTTGAGATGTTTCTGCAGCTTAATTGGAGTCCACCTGTGGTAAATTCAGTTGATTGGACATGATTTGGAAAGGCACACACCCGTCTATATAAGGTCCCACAGTTGATAGTTCATGTCAGAGCACAAACCAAGCATGAAGTCAAAGGAATTGTCTGTAGACCTCCGAGACAGGATTGTCTCGAGGCACAAATATGGGGAAGGTTACAGAAAAATCTCTGCTGCTTTGAAGGTCCCAATGAGCACTGTGGCCTCCATCATCCGTAAGTGGAAGAAGTTTGAAACCACCAGGATTCATCCTAGAGCTGGCCGGCCATCTAAACTGGGTGATCGGCGGAGAAGGGCCTTAGTCAGGGAGGTGACCAAGAACCTGATGGTCACTCTGTCAGAGCTCCAGAGGTCCTCTGTGGAGAGAGGAGAACCTTCCAGAAGGACAACCATCTCTGCAGCAATACACCAATCAGGCCTGTATGGTAGAGTGGCCAGACGGAAGCCACTCCTCAGTAAAAGGCACATGGCAGCCCACCTGGCGTTTGCCAAAAGGCACCTGAAGGACTCTCAGAACATGAGAAACAAAATGCTCTAGTCTGATGAGACAAAGATTGAACTCTTTGGTGTGAATGCCAGGCGTCACGTTTGAAGGAAACCAGGCACCACTCATCACCAGGCCAATACCATCCCTACAGTGAAGCATGGTGGTGGCAGCATCATGCTGTGGGGATGTTTTTCAGTGGCAGGAACTGGGAGACTAGTCAGGATAAAGGGAAAGGTGACTGCAGCAATTTACAGAGACATCCTGGATGAAAACCTGCTCCAGAGCGCTCTTGACCTCAGACTGTTCATCTTTCAGCAGGACAACGACCCTAAGTACACAGCCAAGATATCAAAGGAGTGGCTTCAGTGGCCCTTGAGTGGCCCAGCCAGAGCCCAGACTTGAATCCGATTGAACAGCTCTGGAGAGATCTTAAAATGGCTGTGCACCGATGCCTCTTATCCAACCTGATGGAGCTTGAGAGGTGCTGCAAAGAGGAATGGGCGAAACTGGCCAAGGATAGATGTGCCATACTTGTGGCATCATATTCAAAAAGACTTGAGGCTGTAATTGCTGCCAAAGGTGCATTGACAAAGTATTGAGCAAAGGCTGTGAATACTCGTATGTACATGTGATTTCTCAGGTTTTTTTTATTTTTAATAAATTTGCAAAAACCTGAAGTAAACTTTTTTTACGTTGTCATTATGGGGTTTTGTTTGTAGAATTCTGAGGAAAAAAATGAATTTAATCCATTTTGGAATAAGGCTGTAACATAACAAAATGTGGAAAAAGTGATGCGCTGTGAATACTTTCCGGATGCCCTGTAGGTGTCTCACATCCCCTGCACTTTTCTTACTCCCCCCGCTGACCACAGTGCAGAACAGCATGTTGGCCTCTATGGAGTGGTAGAACATCCCCATCTGTTCTGGCCCCTTTTCTACAGCAAGTCCATGTTGTCTGCCTAACACAGCCTGCTCTTCAGATATTTAGGAGTCTGCATCACATGTATGGTATGATGGTGGATCTGAGAGACTTTGACACAATGAAGGTTCATCACCAACTTCTTTTTCCTTATAATTAATCAATTTTAGCCAATTCTGCCTGTATCATATCAGAGTCCTCCACCATACATTTAATATTTGCATCATTTTTGTGGGAAATATGTAACTGTAACTAAACCATCCTAGTGTTTTCTTATTGCAGTTCTCGTATGTAAATATAGATCACTAATGTCAACTTGGTGTTTTCAAGCAAAACTTCACTACCACCTTCAAAACATAAAATTTCGTCACATACCAAAATGAGGAACAGTAGAAAATGAATGGATACATAGACTTTGGTGATCAGAATGAGCAATACAAGGGTCAGAATACTTCATAGGCATGAAAAATATACCGCATATAATGCTAAATTGAGACTGTCATTTGAGGATGTTTTCCAAATTGCTTCCCAAGAAAAAAAGTAAGAATTTCAGACTTGTGTCTCAATTATAATTACTGTGCCAGAGTGAGGGAAGTGATATGACCTGACGCAAAGTACTCCCATTAGTTATAAGTGTAGCACCTGGAGTACTTGCATAGCGGCCAAAGAATCTGGTGAAGAAACAAGACTGGCCCTGCATTTAATTCCATAAGGGCAGATTATCATAGTCTAAGAAGATGCACTAATAATGGACAATTATAGAGGCCCATTTCCCTGTACCTTTCTACTATGTGAGCCATGCTTTTGTCCACATAAGAAGACATCAAGGAAATCCCAGGCAGAGATGCTAGGGTCTTAAGGAATACACAGTGAGATAGATAGTGCAGGAGCCTTTATATCTTCTTTATATTTTAAAAGGTATATTTGGGACAGCAGCATAGTCTTATGTAGTGTCTCAGCAGGAAACAACACGTGATTACAGTAGATATAATACCAGATGTTGGGTAAATGTTTAAAGTCTAATGTGCTGTCTCATCACATTCTAAAACAAGTGCCTTGTGTAGTTTGAACTGTTGCTTTGAAGTTGTTCTTAGTGTCAAGGGATGTGCAGTGGACCTTCCATCACAATGTTCCTTTTCTGTTTTTAGTGAAATCTTTGTTCATGGAGATCTTCAGTGGGATATCTTTCAAGTTATTATTTCTCGATCTACCACTCCTGACCTTATTAAAATCGGCATGAAGCTTCAGGAATTCTTCACACAGCAGTTTGACACCAGCAAGAGAGCTTTGTCTACCTGGGGACCAGTCCCTTACGTGCCTCATAAGGCTCCTGTCATAAATACAGAAAAAGGTTCTGCAGAGCAGTGTAAGTGCATCTGAGCGATTGAACTGTATGCTACAGTACTTGATTTGTGTGTCTAATACTTACTGTCATGTACAGATTTATGGCACTGAATTTGTCAGTGCTTTGTGGAATGGCTTTTCTTCTTTTATTACTGGAGTTGAATTGTCTAAAATTGTTAATCTGGACATAAATAACATGAAGTCTGCATGGATCTTGATTTTAAATATCCAAATATGAAATGCTGACCAAAATTGTCTTAGATATGTATACTGGCTATCCAGCATTAAATAAGTTGAGAAAGTCAAATTCATTCAAATTTATCACTTTTGGTCTTTTACCTGTAGAACAAGGGATCATACCATGTTTTAATTTAATAATAGGTTATTTATATAAAGAAGAGTAATGAATTTGCTATTGCAAATGACAGAATATTCACAGCTCAGAAACCCTGTTGCTCCAGGCCAAACAAAATTCTTCATAGTTTTGTGGAATTTTTTAGAAGAATCTAGAACAAAATGTTGAAAGCTTTTCTGCTTTGCGACATCGGCTTTGCAAATGGACATTCTTGAACAATGTCACACACTTCAAATAAATTTCATAATATTTGCGCCTACTTTACTTTTAATTAGCCTTCAGCTGAATTATGTGCTACACCTGTTTAATCCATAAGCATCACTTAAGAGCTCTGAATGGCAGAAGCAGACTTGTCAAAAAAAAAAAAAAAAACAGATTTTGTTTATCAAAAATTGTGTGTATATTTTCACACTTTCAGACTTCTGTCAACTTCCAAGTACTCTTCATTTGTTGCAATATATTGAGAGGTTTTTTTCCACTGCTCAAAACAGTTTTGGAACTACACGATTTGGATCCCTTTTATTGCTTCTGCTGCTTCCTGTTTGAACTATTCCACATTGCACTGGGTGAGATCAGGTGAATAGGGAGTGTGAAAAACTTGGGCCATTTGTTCATTTTTGGCGAGTGGAGTGCTGAACACTCAAAACGGTGTGAGCAGCTGTGTTGTAATGATGGAAGAACCAGTCACCTGTTAACCACAACTTGGGACATTTCTTCTGCAAATCCTGATGCAAACTTTTCAAAACTTACATGGTTGATTGCTTGACTGTCTGTAGCATAACAACTGTTCTGCCACATTATTCCCCTAACAGGAAACATAATTTTACTGCCACACAAACATATTAAAAGATTCTTTGAAAAAAATTCACTGAAGCCGAACACAGCACCTCACAACAATGCCAGATGGCACACTGATGCAGAAGGGTTTTTAGAATATTCACCTAGCAGGGGAAGCATGAACTAAAAGGGGCCTGCCCTCCAGAAGATGATTCCATTTTGTTGGGTCCCCCCTCATATTTATTATATGTTATATTTGACATAATCTAGCACAATTAGAGCAGACAAACAATGGCAGCAGCACCTGGAGTGGTAGTGCTTACCTCAGACAAGCCCTGAAGGTGACCCTTGGATGCACATGTGTGACTATATATATATATATATATATATATATATATATATATATATAAAAAGGCAAAGCCCTCACTCACTCACTCACTGACTGACTGACTGACTCATCACTAATTCTCCAACTTCCCGTGTAGGTAGAAGGCTGAAATTTGGCAGGCTCATTCCTTACAGCTTCCTTACAAAAGTTGGGCAGGTTTCATTTCGAAATTCTACGCGTAATGGTCATAACTGGAAGGTATTTTTCTCCATTTACTGTAATGGAGTTGAGCTTGACCGCCGTGGGGGCGGAGTTTCGTGTGACATCATCACGCCGCCCACGTAATCACGTGAACTGACTGTCAACGCACTATGTAGAAAACCAGGAAGAGCTCCAAAATACGCTGAAGAAAACATGCATTATATAATTGAGAAGGCAGCGAAACAATAAGAAGCGAGCGACTGACATATACTACCATATTCATCATTGCAGCTACTTCGGAAACAAAGCAAGGTATAAACCTAAACTTTAAATTAAGTTAATAGACAGGCTGCCGCTGGCGTTTTCCATGCCCACGGGTAGTGCGGGATACAAGTTTAATGAGAGAACGCAGGATATAAACGAGAGTTTTGATCACTTTGTAACTAAGTTAAAATTGCAGGTGAAGGGGTGTGCTTATGCAAATTCCGAGAGACTGTGTTTGTGGGGGATTGACAGTTAAGGCGGGTGG
>JANRMT010062809.1:3933249-3962019 GCA_026402145.1 Polypterus bichir lapradei
ATTAAATTCATTTTTTTTCCTCAGAATTCTACGCACAACACCCCATAATGACAACATGAAAAAAGTTTACTTGAGATTTTTGCAAATTTATTAAAAATAAAAAAAATTGAGAAAGCACATGTACATAAGTATTCACAGCCTTTGCCATGAAGCTCAAAATTGAGCTCAGGTGCATCCTGTTTCCCCTCATCATCCTTGAGATGTTTCTGCAGCTTAATTGGAGTCCACCTTTGGTAAATTCAGTTGATTGGACATGATTTGGAAAAGCACACACCTGTCTATATAAGGTCCCACAGTTGACAGTTCATGTCAGAGCACAAACATATATATATATATATATATATACATATACATACACGCACACACAGTGGAACCTCGAGATACGAGTTTAATTCGTTCCAGCACTGAGCTTGTATAGCGAATTTCTCGTATCTAGAACAAACTTCCCCATTGAAAATAATGGAAATCCAGTTAATCCGTTCTGCACCCCCAAAAATATCAACATAAAAATCAATTTTCCTAACAAATAACACTGATAAATAATATATGTGGAACTTCGGTTTGCGAGTAACTTGGTTTACGAGTTTTTTGCAAGACGAGCTAAAATTTTTAATTAATTTTGACTTGATAAAACGTGCGATGTCTTGCAATACGAGTAGTATGGATACACTTTGTCTGCTGAGTGTCATGTGATCATAACTGAGCTGATGGTTCTTCTCTCTCGTGCGCGTCTCTCTCGCTTGCGCACGCATCTCTCTCTCTCTCTCTCTCTCTCTCTCCTTATCTCGCTCGCTCGCCTCTCTCTCTCTCTCTCTCCTTATCTCGCTCTCTCCTTATCTCGCTCACGCGCCTCTCTCTCTGTCTTCTTGAGGGCAATCGTCTCCTATTCTCCGTCTGCATGTCCGTGATATTTTTGGATACGCTTATATGGCGAACTGCTACAGCGAAACAATGAAATCACAAGCGCACAAACGCGTAGATCCTCATCCTACGGGAGAACAAGGAACACTGAGTGAGCTGACGGACTGGCAGCGTCAGCTTGGGTGAATCCCCGAGTCGAGGCGGATCGGGAAACGCGTCACGCATACCCACAGCCTGGCTCGTGGCTCGTTACGCAAGCCAATGCTCGTATTTAGATCCGAATTTTTCGCTCATACTTTCCTCATATCTTGAACTTCTTGTAAAAAGAGGTGTTTGTATCTTGAGGTTCCACTGTATGTATGTATAAACACAAAATGAATGGTTCAATGCCCCATTCAGAGAGTGAGATGTATGAAGATAAGTAAGGTAAATTAAATTGTGAAATTGAAATTATCATTGGAATTTTTGAATATCTGCAGTGGGCTGGCACCCTGCCCAGGGTTTGTTTCCTGCCTTACGCTCTGTGTTGGTAGGGATTGGCTCCAGCAGACCCCCGTGACCCTGTAGTTAGGATATAGCAGGTTGGATAATGGATGGATGGATTTTTGAATATACTGATTATAGGATTACCAAAATTTCTTTTGTTTTTTATAGATGTAAACTACAAAATAGGGTGATGTAAATTAGTATTACCTTGCTTGCTTCTGATGTACAATAATAAATCATTTTCACAGATATACGGATGTTCTTTCATTTATATAGGTTTAATTTTTATTGCACTGAATCATCATTACATCGTCAAATGTCATATCACCAAGCATCTCTTTGGCCTAAATAACTTGCCGGCAACACTAAAAGTGCATTCCCATATCACCCAGACCCAGCCTTGTGTTTTCAGGATGTGGTTCACTGTTGCTGGGGCTTGACTACCAGAAGGCATGATGTGCCACATCAGTGACGCTTTACAAAGCTTTAAAAACCTGCACGGTGTTCAGTGCACTGTCCAAGATTACACAATCAAACCTCAGACAACGTCAGTGTGTGCTTCCAGTCCTAAAAGTCTTTTGACTGTTAATTTCTAGCAATTTTCATTTTGATACTGTTCATGATTTTGCATTTCAGTTTTGGCAATGGTTTTCTTACTTTTGATACTGACCCATTCTATAGTTTTCTGAGGATACACTTATCTCTTCAGTTACATCCAACCAAAGCAGCTTACCACAATTCCACCTCATTAGCAGAACAAAAATAACAGAAAAACGTGACTTAAAACTAAAGATAAATGTACAACAACAAATTTTCGTACTTCAAAACATCTGCATTTTTCTTGGATAGCACGTGATGCATATATTTTGTATTATGCTTGAATGTATTTGATGCTTGTATTTTATGTGATTTATAATATTTAACAAATCAAGACAAACACTTCAATTCATTCAAATTCCATTACAGTTACAGTCTTATGAAAAAATTTGGGAACCCCTCTCAGCCTGCATAATAATTTACTCTACTTTCAACAAAAAAGATAACAGTGGTATGTCTTTCATTTCCTAGAAACATCCAAGTACTGGGGTGTTTTCTGAACAAAGATTTCGACTGCAAAAATTTGGGTCCCCTTGTAATTTTGCTGATTTGAATGCATGTAACTGCTCAATACTGATTACTTGCAATACCAAATTGGTTGGATTAGCTCGTTAAGCTTTGAACTTCATAGACAGGTGTGCCCAATCATGAAAAAATGTATTTAAGGTGGTCAATTGCAAGTTGTGCTTCCCTTTGACTCTCCTCTGAAGAGTGACAGCATGGGGATCCTCAAAGCAACTCTCAAAACATCTGACAACAAAGATTGTTCATTATCATGGTTTAGGTGAAGGCTACAAAAAGCTATCTCAGAGGTTCAAACTGTCAGTTTCAATTATAAGGAATGTAATCAGGAAATAGAAAGCCACAGGCACAGCTGCTGTTCAACCCAGGTCTGGCAGGCCAAGAAAAATACAGGAGCGGCATATGCGCAGGATTGTTAGAATGGTTACAGACAACCCACAGATCACCTCCAAAGACCTGCATGAACATCTTGCTGCAGATGGTGTATCTGTACATTGTTCTACAATTCAGCACAATTTGCACAAAGAATATCTGTATGGCAGGGTGATGAGAAAGAAGCCCCTTCTGTACTCACGCCACAAACAGAGTCGTTTGTTGTATACAAATGCTCATTTAGACAAGCCAGATACATTTTGGAGCAAAGTGCTTTGGATTGATTAGACAAAAATTGAGTTATTTGGTCATAACAAAAAGCGCTTTGCATGGCGGAAGAAAAACACCTGCTACCTACTGTCAAATTTGGTGGTTGTTCCATCATGCTGTGGGGCTGTGTAGCTAGTTCAGGGACTGGGGCCCTTGATATAGTGAAGAGTCGGATGAATTGAACATTATATCATGGATTGACCCGATATCTACAAATTCTTCAGGATAATGTTGAAGCATCAGTCACAAAGTTGAAGTTACGCAGGGGTTGGATATTCCAACAAGACAATGACTCAAAACACAGTTTAAAATCTACAAAGGCATTCATGCAGAGGGAGAAGTACAATTTTCTGGAATGGCGGTCACAGTCCTCTGACTTGAATATCATCGAATATCTATGGGAGGATTAAAGCAGGCTGTCTATGCTCGGCAGCCATCAAATTTAACTGTACTGGAGAGATTTTGTATGGAAGAATGGTCAAAAATACCTCCATTCAGAATCCAGACACTCATCAAAGGCTATAGGAGGCGTCTAGAGGGTGTTATATTTGCAGAATGCAGATGTTATATCTCTGTTGGGGTGTCCAAATGTATGCACCTGTCAAATTTTGTTATGATGCATATTGCATATTTTCTGTTAATCCAATAAACTTGATGTCACTGCTGAAATACTACTGTTTCCATAAGGCATGTCATATTAAAAGAAGGTTGCTACTTTGAAAGAAAGCTCAGCCAATGATAAACAAAAATCCAAAGGATTAAGAGGGGTTCCCAAACTCTTTCATATGACTGTATTTTCCTCTTAAGCTGGGTGCAATTCAAATTCCTTTTCTAATTCCAGGAATTGAATTGACTGTGCATTTACAATTCAATTCATGAATGGCACCAACCCTGCATGAAGTGTTACTGCCCAGCAGCGTTTAGTCATTAATACCATAGATGATTCAAGACGACGAGATGCTGCCATTTCTGCTGTATGCTTTTACAGTGTACTTTAATTTTGGCACTTGTAGGGTTGCTTTGAAGTAAAGAAATGCAATGTTGTCATTCTGATCATTCGTGTTGGTGAAGGGATGCCCAGTTAATCAAGTGCTCAAGTCACTCTTCAGCGTGAGTGGATATCAATGAGCTCTGCTGCTAGGGTGGCATGAGACGTGCATTTAAACCTTCACATAGTGCTGTAAATAATGCATTTCCAATTCAGACCTGTCACACTAGAGTGGTACATAAAGGCTTCTTTAGAAAGAAATTGTGTGAGGAGTGTGAAAAACTAAAGGAATAATAAGATATTCAATATTTCCAATCTTTTATTTCTATCAGTTTGTGACTTTTAATATATTTATTTCTCATTAGTTCTGGATGCAGCACATCATCGCCACTGGCCGGGAGTTCTCAAGGTTATAGCGGGGTGCTACATATCCCTTTTTCAAATGCCATTGCCAGAAGATGCTGTTCAGCTAGGTGGATCCATGAGCCTCCATGGTAATCACATGACATTGGCCTGTTTCCATGGACCCAACTTCCGGTCCAAATCTTGGGCCTTGTTTCACTTAGAAGAGCCAAACATTGCTTTTTGGACTGAAGCTCAGAAGATATTGGAGGATGGTATGCTTTTTCCAAAGTTATTCTGTCACTTTACATTTTTATTGTTATATACTATATGTGCTTATTCACATGATCTTGTCAATGCTGACTTCAAGTTCCAAAAGATACTTTGAATCATTTAGTAATTCCATTGTTTTAAAAGCTGTGTTTAAGGGCAAATCTTCAACATTTATATTTTAACATTTGCTTTGCTGTTTAAAAAAGTTTATCAATGTCTAAATTTACTTCAAACCTATGTCATTTTAAGGTCAATAATATAATTGTTTCCTTCCACAGGGTCCTGTGATGATTCAACATATATAGTTCAGACTCTGGACTTTCATTTGGGTCATAATACAATGGTTACTAAACCATGTGGTGCTCTTGAAAGCCCCATGGCAACTATTACAAAAATTACAAGACGGCGTCATGAAAATCCACCACACGGGGTAGCCAGTGTCCAGGAGTGGTTCAACTATGTAACTGCCATGAGAAATGAAGGTACCTCATTTTTGAGTGCTGTTTATTGCATGTTTGCTAATGAAAGAATAAGAGATGAGGAAATGTTATCAGTCCACAAGGTGGGGTAGAGTGCTATGAGAACAATGCGGCGTGTGTGTGAGTGTGTAGTCACAAATAGGTAACATTCACAGGAACCGTTAATAATAATACATTTTATTTACAGTTAGGGCCATAAATATTTGGACAGAGACAACTTTTTTCTAATTTTGGTTCTGTACATTACCACAATGAATTTTAAATGAAACAACTCAGATGCAGTTGAAGTGCAGACTTCCAGCTTTAATTCAGCGGAGTGAACAAAACGATAGCATAAAAATGTGAGGCAACTAAAGCATTTTCTCAACACAATCCCTTCATTTCAGAAGATTTCAAAAGTAATTGGACAATTGACTCAAAGGCTATTTCATGGGCAGGTGTGGGCAAATCTGTCGTTATGTCATTATCAATTAAACAGATAAAAGACCTGGAGTTGATTTGAGGTGTGGTGCTTGCATGTGGAAGATTTTGCTGTGAACAGACAACATGCGGTCAAAGAAGCCATCCTTAAGCTGCAAAAACAGAAAAAACCCATCCGAGAAATTGCTACAATATTATGAGTGGCAAAATCTACAGTTTGGTACATCCTGAGAAAGAAAGCAAGCACTGGTGAACTCAGCAACGCAAAAAGACCTGGACATCCACGGAAGACAACAGTGGTGGATGATCGCAGAATCATCTCCATGGTAAAGAGAAACCCCTTCACAATAGCCAACCAAGTGAACAACAGTCTCCAGGGGCTAGGCGTATCGCTATCCAAGTACCATAAAGAGAAGACTGCATGAAAATAAATACAGAGGGTGCACTGCAAGGTGCAAGCCACTCATAAGCCTCAAGAATAGAAAGGCTAGATTGGACTTTACAAAAGAACACCTAAAAAAGCCAGCACAGTTCTGGAAAAACATTCTTTGGACAGATGAAACCAAGATGAACCTCTACCAGAATGATGGCAAGAAAAAAGTATGGAGAAGGTGTGGAACAGCTCATTATCCAAAGCATACCACATCATCTGTAAAGCACGGTGGAGGCAGTATGATGGCTTGGGCGTGCATGGCTGCCAGTGGCACTGGGACACTAGTGTTTACTGATGATGTGACACAGGACAGAAGCAGCTGAATGAATTCTAAGGTGTTCAGAGACATACTGTCTGCTCAAATCCAGCTAAATGCAGTCAAATTGATTGGGCGGGGTTTCATGATACAGATGGACAATGACCCAAAACATACAGCCAAAGCAACCCAGGAGCTTATTAAAGCAAAGAAGTGGAAAATTCTTGAATGGCCAAGTCAGTCACCTGATCTTAACCCACTTGAGCATGCATTTCACTTGTTGAAGACTAAACTTAGGACAGAAAGACCCACAAACAAACAGCAACTGAAAGCCGCTGCAGTAAAGGCCTGGCAGAGCATTAAAAACAAGGAAACCCAGCATCTGGTGATGTCCATGAGTTCAAGACTTCAGGCTGTCATTGCCAGCAAAGGGTTTTCAACCAAGTATTACAAATGAACATTTTATTTCCAGTTATTTAATTTGTCCAATTACTTTTGAGCCCCTAAAATAAAGAGATTAATAAAATGCTTTAGTTGCCTCACATTTTTATGCAATCTTTTTGTTCAACCCACTGAATTAAAGCTGAGTCTGCACTTCAACTGCATCTGAGTTGTTTCATTTAAAATTCATTGTGGCAATGTACAGAACCAAAATTAGAAAAATGTTGTCTCTGTCCAAATATTTATGGACCTAACTGTACAATACTGTATATGAGAGATAAAAATTAAATATATACTGAGTATGCAGTGTTGTATTAGTGCCTTGCACTCGCGCATTTTGCCCAATTTAATGTACGCGTGTACACTAACTAAATCCATTTGCCATGTCTCTATGCTGTATATGCAGCCACTGCTGGATGTTTGTGGGAGTAGGTGATTTGTGTAAGTGGCTTGGAGACCCTTAATAAACTGGTCGCTGAAATGGAGGAAGAAATGGCTGCACCACTATAGTGTGATGTCTGTGCACTGCTGCATTGAAAAAAATTGTGCAGTAACCCATAGTAAAATTTTAATACAAGAAGTTAATTGGAAAGGTTGGCAGAAATTAAATGTTAATGTTTCATTGGTTTTGAATGGGTTACTTTTCATCTTGCAGGGAAAAAAATAGAGAGAGAAGGAGATGCACTCACTGCAGTATTTTAAAAAGCAATCACAATTTGAAACATTTTTCACTATGCTTCTTATTATAGAGCTAAACCTTCTACGCAATGTTGATGCTAACACTATCGAGAATGGAGTAGCTGCCAAAAGCTCCAGCTTGCTGAGTGGATTCCGAGGAGGGTCAAGTTATAACCATGAGACGGAGACTATCTTTGCTCTTCCAAGAATGCAGTTAGACTTTAAATCAATTCATGTACAGGAGCCGAATGAGCCTTCCCTGCAAGGTAAAATCATCAGTGTCTAATCAAAGATTACATGCAGGTCACCTTGTTTATTTGGTTCATTGTATGTACAGTACCTTAACTGTTTATGATAATAAGTCATGTCACTTCTTATTCAGAATCAGCCTGTAAGCCAAAGGTGGAATGCAGTGTTGTGACAGAATTTACTGACCACATCTGTGTCACAATGGATGCAGAACTGATTATGTTCTTGCATGATATGGTATCAGCCTACCTGAAGGAGAAAGAGAAGGGTAAGTATTAAGGGAAACAGTGTCTTATAATGTATAGCATCATTTATTGGCTCTGGCAGACAGTGGGGTTCAAATCCTGCCACTGACCCTGTGTCAACCTGAGCAAGTCACTTCACTTGCCTGTGCTCAATTTGGAGAATGAAAGGAAATTTAACCAATTGCATCTCAAATGGCGTAAGTTGCTTTGGAAAAAGGCATCAGCCAAATAAATAAATGTAAAAGCCACTCCGGTTTCTAATGGAGCATTTGGAATGTATATGTAATGAACTTCAATCAAAACTTAGAGAAACCTTACAGTTTATACAACTGACCTTACGATACATTATCATTAAGCAGCTCTTTAGTGGGCACCAAGTCTGTGTTAGCCTTTTGAGAAATGTGCCCATTTCCTAGGACAAATGCTCCATAGTAGTAGTAAGGAAATTCCAACAATTCTTGCCATTCTCTGCTGTAGGCCAGTTTCTTTTCACTTATTCTGCTGGGAAGGCATCTCTAGAGAAGTAAGTACAGCAGGATGAGCTCACTCACACACTTAGCAGAACAGGTCTCGGGTGTGTGCCTGCTCTGACGAACACTTGAAATTTGAGTTATTAAGAAAAATAAACCTCAATGAGTAGCAAAAATTCAGTGCCTGCTTTAAATCACTCAAATAAATAATTGCCAGAAGTTCTGTAAAACATAAAAAAAAGAATTCAGGTAAATTAAAAATGCAAAAAAGTGAAACATTCTATGTAGACTTGTAGTATATTTTATGAAATGAATGCATTTAAATAGGACAGGTGTAGATCTAGGAGGATTCTCATGTTGCTTTGGAAGAAAATATAGCATTTATGCATGGAGTCCTTTTTTTATTAGGTTTTCTTGACAAATTCTGACTTTTTTTTTTTAGTGGATGTCTTAGTGGATGTCTAAATATGATAATAATGTTTGTTTTTTTTTTTTTTATTTAGCTGTTGTAAAATCTGACGCATCTCAAGATTAGGTTAAAGTGTTTTCCTTAGCAGTTTACATTTGAAATGACTAATACTACAGTATTTAAATACATTTGCACCATGGGAATATATCTGTAGTTTCCTGTTATGTAAACAGAAAATACCTGAAAACGTACATCTCTAATTTTAATATTAATTTATATTTTTAGCCCTTTTTCCCTCTCGCATCTTTACTGGTCGACCAGGACAAAAGAGTCCCACAACGAATCGAGATGATGTAGCAAATGGTGAAGACAAAGCAGAGGCCATTAACTACACTTCAGTGGACTGGAGAGAGTTTGTGTGTAACACATGGCATCTGGAGCCAACCCTAAGGTAAAGAGTTGGTGATAATTACATGCAACTTGCAAACTGACTTTACTGAAGCTGCCTCTATTTAGATATACAGTAGTCTTCATGATACTTTTTCAGTATATTTTGAACAGATGTTTTTTTGAACAGATGACACTCTTAATAAACCCTCTGCTGAAATTTAGCCTGTACCAGGAAATAAAGCACATTGTAGGAACAACAGAACTAAATCATTATTGTATACTATTTCACAGAACATTAAAGCACCAATATAAAATTAACAAAGTGCTAAACCACCATCTCACACTGGAGTAACCCGTATCTATTGTGCCACAGAATTTAGCATTTTCAGTACTCGCTTCTAAACTTCTGTTATTTTCCATTATTGATGAGAAAGTGACTGCCATTGTGATAAACATTTTAAATATTTCGCATAAACTATTTGTAGGGCATATGGTAGAAGGTATGTAGGTCATAGACTTTAAGTGGCAAGTGACCCAAGGCTCAAATAACCAAAAATTATTTGATTATTTTGTTAGGATATTTGACAGTATGGCTGTCTCTGGCACTGATTTTACTGAATATACTCCTAGTTATGTACTGTATGATGGTGGGGTCCAAACGGATTCCTGGCACCAGACTCACTTGTGTGTAGTGCAGGATGGGAGTAGGTGGCATTGAAGTTGGTTCTGTGCCTTAAACGGGTGACTGAGATTTAACACTAGAATTACCAAAGCCTACGACAAAACTCGTACATCCCTTTGCACCTCTCCGTCAGCGTCTTTTGTCCTGTAAATGTGCAGATCAAGACAAGCAGCAAGCAGCCTGCTATTCCATCCCCCCACCGCTGCAGAACGGCCACAAAGTTCTCCCTGTTCCAGCCTTCATTATCTGGGAGTGAAGTGCTGGAGTTTTAGAATGGAAATAATAGATTATTATTTGGAACACATGTATTTCATGTGTGTTCCTTTTCTACAATAATCTGTATAAACACATTGTTAAAACAGAAACGTTTTTCATATTTTAGTAATAAATGACAACATGTAGACATAAACTATATAATGTGTGAAGCCTGAAGTGCAAAGATCAAATAAACACTTTCACAAAAGGTTCAAGGACGATAAACAGATTCCTTATGCGCAGCGGTAAGAATTGCTGACTTGTAATCAAGAGTCCCCGGTTCGAGCCTGACTGCCTCATATATTTACTGTTTTGAGTAGTGAGCTGCTCTTATTGTTAATATTATACAATAAACACATACATTTGATTTGTGTCTGTAACAGCCGCTGTAAATGTATAGTACTTGTAAAAGTTAGCATTTTTTTTTTTCCACTTTTATTCTCTGTCACGAACACGATACATACTACAAAAGGGATCTGACGCTGTTACTTTTTATCTGAAACTGAGAATAACTGTAGATGTGAGTGGTGTTTTGAGAAAATCGAACTGGAAATTCTCTGATCTGGAGGGATAAAAGCTGACACACAAATGCTGGTGAATTTGCCTAATTTGTATCTCACCGTCACTTGATTTTTTTTTTTTTTTTTAATTCAGTTTTATTGAGTGTTCCTGCTTATGCTGCATTAGTATGTACCTTATGGTCCATGATGTGGCTTTTAAATCAATGACGGCGTGTCCCATACCCCGATCTTACCCAGTCTGCACAGGACTCCAGGACATGCAGAGGAACAAGTGAGCCATGAACGCTCTTCTTTTCTCAGTGGCTCTCGTGCATACCTTGCACAGCACATGTGCATTGATTGCCGCCAGGTCAAGCTTGTTATAGCACAAGAAACAGGCCACCTGTGTGCTCCTGCACACACTGAATAAGCTCACACCTTCTGGTGCGCAATGTGAGCACAGCACCAGGGGAAAAAAAAAGAAATATAAATATGTGACATTTTGAAGAAATCATTGTATGTCCTGAATAGTACCAATCAGAAAACATCATCACACTAATCCAACATTATTTGAAAACAAACCAGGTGTAAATTTATATTACTTGTAAAAGTTAGGTTTTTTTCACTTTTATTCTCTCAGTCACATTCACACTCTCCCTCCCCTTCTGATCTGACCATAACTAAAAGGGCCAGCAAAAATTTACACCCAGTCTGTTCGTTTTCAAATGATGTTGCATTTGTACCACAATGTTTTCTGAAATGTACTATACAGGTCATTAAATGAATAATTCCAAATATCATATATACCTGTGTCGTTTTTTTTTTTTTTTTTTTTTAATTTTGTCAGTGCAGCTTTGACATCATAGACCATAAGGTACATACTAATGCAGCATAAGCAGGAACACTCAATAAAACTGAATTTAAAAAAAAATCAAGTGACAGTGAGATACGAAGAAGGCAAATTCACCAGCGTTTGTGTGTCAGCTTTTATCCCTCCAGATCAGAGAATTTCCACTTCGATTTTCTCAAAACACCGCTCACATCTACAGTTATTCTCAGTTTCAGATAAAAAGTAACAGCGTCGGATCCCTTTTGTAGTATGTATCGTGATCGAGACAGAGAATAAAAGTGGAAAAAAAAAACCGCTAACTTTTACAAGTACTATAAAAGTACTATTTCCATTCTAAAAATCCAGCACTTCACTCCCAGATAATGCAGGCTGGAATAGGAAGAACTTTGTGGCCGTTTGGTGGCGGTGGGGGGATGGAATAGCAGGCTGCTTATCTTGATCTGCACATTTACAACACAAAAGACGCTGATGGAGAGGTGCAAAGGAATTTATGAGTTTTTCCGTAGGCTTTGGTAATTCTAGTGTTTAAAAGCCCCAAGCAGACCCCAGGCTTAACTTTAAGTTCCGTAGCTTTCTCGCTACACAGCGCTACCCAAAAAGTGAAATACCTGGAGTCAATGAGAGCCCCTGCTTTCCTTTCACCTCTTTTTGACCAGAAACAGCAATTTAAAGAAAACAAGCATTTTCTTTCCACACTCCTCCTAGTCTGCTCAATTTCATAAAGTGGACTTTTTGGAGGATGAAGTGCTTTCTGAATACTGACCCCTAGTGGACTTTGTGGAAAATGGTATATTCATGGGATGGAAAAGAAAACAAAAATCCACAACAGGAGTGATTTTTGTAATGCCACTTTGAGTCTAATGAAAGCTGCTCTATAAGCCACAGTTTTTGTGGTCCTGCTACATCTTCTAAATGTGTGTTCCCATTTACATCTGCATATTGTTTCCAGATCATAGGAAAGCTTTAACAGCTTTTGTGGCCTCTTAAATAACTTAACTTTAATAGTGCTGTCTTGTATATCAATTACACACTAACACACACAACTCCTATACTGCTTTGTCTATCTAAATCGTACCCGATTTTAAGTTGTATTTCATTTTCTTCTTTGTTTTCTAGATTAATTTCTTGGACAGGGAGGAAGATTGACCCTGTGGGCGTTGATTACATTCTTCAGAAGCTGGGTTTCCACCATGCGAGGACTACAATTCCAAAGTGGCTGCAGCGGGGGGTGATGGATCCTCTGGATAAAGTCCTTTCAGTTCTGATCAAAAAACTGGGCACAGCTCTTCAAGATGAAAAAGAAAAGAAGGGACGAGATAAGGAAGATCATTAAAGTTAACTATGGAGTTGGATTATTAATGAATTTTTGATCAAAAGCCAGCTTTTATAGTTGTCATTTTAATAGAAAATGCTGTAAAGATACACATCATATTTACAAACCTCTTGCAAATTTCTATTGACTACTGATCTGTAAATACCGTTTGAGCCACCATTTCATTGGGAATGTAGCTGTTTACTGTGGAGCTTGCTGCCGCTGAAATCTTTTTTTAAAAAGACATTGCACAATAGTTATTTTCTTTCATTTCATAGGGTGAACCAACTGGTAGTAGCATAGCATTCCATTTTTAAGTGCAATATGCCTCATGTATATACTTGGACTGAATCTTCAATGTGAATTTATTTTTCCAGTTTACATTAACACTGTCCAGACACTGTACTATTGTACTATACTACTCACTTTTTAGGCTTTTTTTATATATCCCCAAAGCAATTTTAAATAATTTTTAATTAACAAGTACAGGTGGATTGTAGGGAGGTTCTGGTATCTCAACCAAAATCAGGTGAACAAATTGAAATTAATAAAATTGTTTTTAATGTGTTATTGGCTGCAACCATCAAACACTACAAAATAATTGCAATTCAAAGATTTTATGGTGTACAGTATATTCAAATGATAACATCAGTTTGTAACTTTTATATTGTGGCAGTATTATTATAAAGTATGCAATGCATTTTTTGCAAGGGCTGTATTGTTAACTGTGGATGCACAATTCATGTAAAAGCAGTATAGTTCTTTATTTACGTAAAAAAAAAAACACATTAATTTTTCTCTGAAGCTGTGGTACGGAGCAAACCTTAAAATTGTGTAAATTCTCCTTTGGTAATAATTAATAAATACAACAATTTGAAAATTTCAGTTTTTGTTGATGGTAGTACATTTTCTCTTAAACACTTGTCTTTCTGTTTTTCTGTTACCATAAGCAGCATCTCCATTAATGTACACTAAAGCAATAAGAAATTCAGACAAGCCATTCTAGTAAGACTAACAGACCACCAAGTTCTTCATTTATAACTGTAACCTTCACACACAAAGCACTCAGTGCATTTTCTAGCAAGAGGCCAATGTGATGACAAATTGTGTCACGTAAACAAGTATTTGCCACCTCAATGCCAAGTAAGCCACTATGGCTATAATGACCTCCTTTTGCCCTAAACATCTAATTGTTTTATTATTATTATAGATTGCTGCTCTGATCAGGGCTCTAGCGAGACTAAGTGAGGAGTCAGAAGGTCTGGGCTTGTAAGTGTCCCGGATGAAAACCAAGATCCAGGCTTTTAACCACCTCTTGGGTACAACCATTAGCTGTGTGTCTGTCTGCAGCAACATTCATGTCTCTGGTGACTCTTCCTATGAAATCAGAAAATGGACTGGGAGATCGGGTGGGGGGGGGGTCGGGTTTTCATGAGGTCACTGGAAAGGGGTGTGTGGCACTCCCAGTAGCTTTGCAAAAGGACGAAGGTCTAAGTCTCTACAGTCCTGGGGCCTCATGTATAACACCCTGTGTAGAATGCACACTAAAACATGCCGTACAGACAAAAACAAATGTGCGTAGGAAAAAAAAATAAAATCCAGATGCATAAAACTGTGTGCATGCCAACTTCCATGCGCTTCCCCTGTATAAATTCCACATCTTCAGGTGCTGGCTGCACAAACACCTCTGCTTTGGAAATCACTGGGCATCCAACTGGCTGTGTGCTGACAGACGCTGTTCTGGAGTCACAAAAAGCAATAATGGATGCTGTAAGAGATGTGGCCAATGGACTAAGGAATATAAAGGGCTGTACTATGTGACATTGACCACAAATTAAATGAGTTGGTTAAAAAATAAATGCTGCATCTGATTACCTGTTTTTACATTCTGCTAATTACATTCAAAGTAAGTTGTAACACTGTCCTGTTTGGCTGATCATTTGGTGGGTCAGGTTCATCATACTACATCTCTTCAAGTATGGGCAAGCAGGACGCTACATGCCTACACAATGCGACACACTTTCTGTAGACTATAGAGCAGCACCTTAATAGAGTGGAAATGCATTCTATTTACATAAGCAAATTCATTCTGTGAAGGCGCCTTTATAGTGTAGCCTCGGCACAGAGCACCACAACGGATAGATTCTCTTTCCTTGACTATTTGAGGTGACTCGGTATCTTTAAAAGAACTGCTTGCCTTTTGCCCCACTAGTTGGAAAAAGCACCAGCAATTGTATGAAGCTGCCGTTTTTATAGTTTCACCAGCTATATACAGTATGATGTAATGCCAGCTCATTCTTTTGGTGATTCATCCCTAGCTGATGTAACTTACCCAGCGCCGTTGCAATAGCAATGTGCGTGCAGCTGACCGCTCCAATTACATTTGGAAAACTGGACATTGCAGCACACAGCTCCAAGAGGATAGCTCTTGGAAATCGAAATTAACTTAGAAGCCAGTCGTCATCATCATCATCTATAAATACACACTCTAATTCTTCCATTTGCAATGTCTTCTGACAATGCTACATCAGCCATGGTAGTTGGAATAATTTGGCTATTCCATGCACCCTTATATTGTGACAGAATGATTACAATCGAATGAATTACATTTCTAAATGATAATGCAATTAATTTCGGTGTACTTGATAAATCCCACATCATTGATGTGAATATGAAAAAGAAAGGTAAATGACACAGAAACAGTAGCACTGCTTTGACACTGTGTGCCACCAGTTTGCAAAACTGAGCAGAAACATGCATAAGCAAGGTAGGGGCTCTACCATGAAAATGTGCATGGATTTACGCCAAGTTTAGTTTTTTATACATCTCAATGTGTGCGATACATGAGGACCCTGGTGCTTTCAGTTTTGCTATATGCTTGTGAGACATGGACGCTATCCAGTGAACCAAGACAAACACTGGACTTCATTGGTACTGTCTCTTTGGAGAATCCTCTGGTACCGCTGGTTTGACTTTGTATTGAACGAGCAGTTGCTCACAGAGTCCAGAATGAGGCACATTAGCTGCATTGTGCAGGAGTGTCAGTTATGGCACTAAGGCCATGTTGTGCAATTCTCAGAGGCTGATCCGGCTCGCAGGATCCTCATTTTTGAGGACCCATCAGCTGAACCAGGCCAAGGGAATGTCCACGTAACACCTGCGTGGGGCAGATAGATGGTTATTTCAAGATGGTTGGACTGGATTGCCAACCAGGATCCTAAGCGGTTTCGTCCAGTGGTGGATACAGCAACGCGCGGTACCAGTGCATGCTCCCCAAGCTGACCTGATTTCTCTATCAACCATCTTCCCCACCATGAAAAGCACAGGTATCATCGATGAAAGATGTTCTGAAATGACAAGGTAAACCTATAAGACATCATGACACTGTGCACGTTCCCTTTCTTTTCCTTTCCAGTGTATCAAACTGCTTAGCACAGCTCTCTTTATGTTGCTCCGGCGTGAGTGGCTGCACCCTCTCATATGCATATTTCATTATAGGTCAGAGTTGTTACACTACTGTATACGTAGGAATAAATGAATGGCATAGATAACAAAGAAGTGTAATATAAAAGAGTGAAGATGTTTACTATGATCGTTGCATTTTCTGTTTAGTCTGCATACACATTATGCAGCAGTGTGCACAGTAAAACTCAAAAGCTAGTATGTAGTGTAGTTTGCTGCTGATGAAGTTGCTTGGAAAATGGCACAATCAAAAAGTCTCGCCACATCCTTCTCTTCCAGTTTCATTGGTACAGTGCATGCAAACCACAACCCTGTTTAAAGGCACTGACCCCAATTTACAAACAGAAATCGGTGCAACCAGTGTTGTTACTCACATTTAACAACCACTCCACAGGACAGAATTACATACAAAAGAAAACCTCCTATGTGGCCCGCTACATGAAGATCCACTGTGGCGACCCTTAAATTGGAGCAGCCAAAAGAAAACGGAGAAGATTTAAATAACATATTGCATTAAATAGATTTTACGTTGACTGCTAAGACACCCAAAGTAGGCTTTGTCCATTAACTATGAAGTACGGCTATACAAAAGCTCTAACAAATGATAAAAAAACCTTCTCCATGCACAATTCTCGTACCATAAATTTTGAAAAGCATTAAGTGCAGCATGAGAAATGGTTATGGCGACTTGCCACAAAATGTTTTATGTGAAGGACATTTTTAGACCTAGCATTTTGACTGTTGTTAATACCGGCCTTGCATTGGGGTCTAATCCAGCTTATTTTAAGCATGCAGTTGTGCAGCCTTTGATTAAACAGCCAAATCGGTATCCTATAGTTCTTTCAAATTTTAGGTCTATATCTAAATTACCATTTCTCTATAAAATTCTGCAGAAAGCTTTTTTTTTCCTGCAACTCTACATCTTTTTGGAGAGAAATGGCACAGGTGAAATATTCTACTCTTGCTTTAAAACTCATTACAGTACCAAATCTGCTCTTTCAAAGGTCTTTAGTGACCTCCTATTAGTAGTTTATTCTGGGCATTCAGTACTCCAGCTTTTGACCCAGTGGACCAGAACATCATTATTACCCATCTTGAGGAAGGGATTGGCATTCCAGGTACTGCTCTTGCTTTGTTCAGGTCATATCTGGCAGACAGAAGTGTCTCTTGTATGCCTTAGAGGCTGCTCCTCCTTTTCTGCCCCTCTCACTTGTGGAATCCATTCTGAGTCCCATGTTATTCTCACTGTGAATGCTCCCCTTAGGGTCAAAATTATAAAAAAAACACGGTTTCTTTCTCTATGGTTATGCTAATGATACACAAAACCTACTTCCTTTTCAAACAGAGCCACTCCTTTAAGTCCTTACTGACTAAACTATGTGGTAGATATCAGATCTTCAACTTGTTACATGTTCTTGACTTTAATGTAAAGAAAAACAAGACTGTGATGTTTGGGCTCCATACATTAATATTTAGCACCATATATTAATCCCTGTGCTAGGAACTTAGTTGTGATATTTAATAGTCACCTCAAGTTGGATAAAAATATAAATTCTTTTGTTAAAGTCTGTTGTTTCCCCAACTACAGTTGTTAGCCAAGATCAAGTGCTTTTTGTCGGTTGCTGATCTTGAAAAGGTGACCATTTCTTAGCAATTGGACTACTGTAACTCACTGAACACTGGAGTTACCCAGCGCCTGGTCCAAGGCACTGCAGCTAGATGTTTGATGGGCACGCACCAACATGACCATAGGACTTTCATCGGCCTCCAATCTGTCAGAGGGCTGATTTTACTGCGGTTTCTTTATAAGTGACTAAATGGATTAGCACCCTTCTATATCTCCAACATTTCACACCTTTACATGCCATCTTGTCAACTTATGTCATCTGATCAGATGCTTTTAGTAGTGCCACAGTCTTGACTGAAACTTAAAGGTCAGCCTTCTTTTGTAACACCCACTTCTAACCTACCTATGGCTACAATTGCAGCCATTTTTAAATCCAGATTGAAAATGGATCGTTTCTCTTTGGCTTGTAATTCAAATTAGTCCCTTTCCTATTTTTACTGTGTTTTATGTCTTTTGTTTAACTTTATCCTGTGTTAGAATGTAGTTCTTTTTACCTCATTTTAATGTACAGCACTTTAATCAACTTTGGTAGTTTTAAATGTGCTTTATAAATAAATAGGAAACACTGGAAGCAAGGCTCGGATGCACGTTAAATTAATCAGCAGTGGCATTTTTTTTTTTTTAAAAATCAATGCCAAATCTTTTGCTAAAAATGATGTCAAGAATTCTTTCATACGTGTTGCCAAACTAAACTTTTATCTTTATTTTTTTCTGGGTTGTTCTGCCCTTAGCTTCAGTGTGTTTCTTTTTGCTGTCATCCAAAAGTTCAGGGACTGCATGTATAATGCCGTCCATAGAATTCACACTAAAACATGGCATATAGACAAAACTGGAAATTCAGGTGCCTAAAACTGTGCGTACACCAGCTTCCATGCACTCTCTTTATAAAATTCACGCTGATTGAGATTTAAAGCACGTGCCTAGAGCCCCATCTTGAGTCCTCCCCTAATTTCACATATAAATAGCACTCTTCCGTTCAGTGTTTTGTTAAAACAACAATGGCAAAAGCAGATGGAAAAAAGAAGAATTTCAGCAAAAGCGAAGTGGAGGCAAGGAAAAACTTACTATTTGTTGGCTGAAGCAGTGGTATAAAGATATAAGATGCTGCAGATGTTCTACCAGACGGTTGTGGCGAGTGCCCTCTTCTATGCGGTGGTGTGCTGGGGAGGCAGCATAAAGATGAAGGACGCCTCACGCCTGGACAAACTTGTTAAGAAGGCAGGCTCTATTGTAGGAGTAAAGTTGGACAGTTTAACATCTGTGGCAGAGCGACAGGCGCTAAGCAAACTCCTGTCAAACGTGAAGAATCCACTGCATCCACTGAACAGTGTCATCTCCAGGCAGAGGAGTAGCTTCAGTGACAGACTTTTGTCACTGTCCTGCTCCACTGACAGCCTGAGGAGATCGTTCCTCCCCCACACTATGCGACTCTTCAATTCCACCCGGGGGAGTAAATGCTAACATTACTCAAAGTTATTGTCTGCTTTTACATGCATTTTTATTACTCTTTAATTTAATATTGTTTTTTGTATCAGTATACTGCTGCTGGATTATGTGAATTTCCCCTTGGGATTAATAAAGTATCTATCTATCTAAACAACAAAAGGAAACTGATGGAGTGATACAGTGTGGTGGAGACACACAAAGGTTCAAGTTCAAAAAGTCACATAGTGTCCGGAATAAAAAAAGATATCAAAGTCAGTGTGAAATGGGGAGTTTTAGCCCACCATCTGTTTATTCCATTTCAGACAATATTACAAAAGCTGACCCCCCCATGCAAAGGGCACGACTCCAGGTGGTGATGATGATGATGCTGCTGTGCCCGGCACATCTTTGGACACTGGCCGCACACACACCTTTCCCTTGGAAACTTCTGGGCGACCATCTGCCTGTATGTTGATGGACATTATTCTGGAGTCACAAAATGCAATAGTGGACGCTGTAAGAGATGTGGCCAATGAACTAAGGAATATAAGCAGGGCCAGCACCACCATTTGGCGAATTAGGCATTCACCAAGAGCGCAGATCATAAGGGGGATGGACTGGAGAAAGGGAACCAATAATACAGGTTAGCTACTGAACAGTCGGTCGGTGCACAAATAAGCTCGCCCTAGACCGCAAAAGAACTCGGCACCAGCACTGAATACAAGGGCTGTACTATGCGATACTGACACAAATGAAGTGAGTTGTAAATAAGTAAGTAAACTTTATTGTCACTCATACCATACAACAGTACAAGAACAGATGCATAGCTAATCGAAATTGTGTTTCTCCAGACTCAATGTGCAGACATGAAAGACAAGTGTATAAAATATAAGATACAGACATTACAAACATTTCACTTTTTACACAGAAAGTAGGTAAGGCAGCACAGTACAAACAATAAATACAAAAGATATATTTAAATGTAAGCCAGTCAGTGGGTGAAATATAATATGAAAGAAAATATTGCACATCGTTTCACAGTGATTGTGTTATTGCACTATATGGATACAATATGTATATATAATATATACAATGTAATATTGTATAATATTACAATACAATATAATGTAAACTTAAGACCTATTTGTGGTAATAAAGTGCACAGTAAGTAAGAATGCAAAAGGTCAAAGATTATTTAACAGAGTTTAGTATTCTGATGGCCTGGGGGAAGAAGCTCCTGTTAAATCTGGTCGTTCTGCAGTGCATACTGCGGTAACGTTTTCCAGAGGGCAGAAGTTCAAACAGCCCATGTTCCGGGTGTGTGGGATCTTTTATGATCTTAATGGATCTGCTCTGGCAACATGATTCAGCATCAGCATGGGACCCGATGATTTTTTCCGTTGTCCTCGCCACTCTTCCAAGTATCTTCTGTTCAGCAGTTAAAAAATAAATGCTGCATCCAATTCTATTTAAAACAAAGTTGTAATGCTGTCCAATTTGGCCAATCATTTGGTGAGTCAGGGTCAGGCTCGTCATACCGCATCTCTTCAGGTATAGGCGAGCCACAATTGTGTGCCACATCATTTAGTACACTATGCTGCTACACAATGCCACACACTTTCTGTGGACTATAGAGCAGCACCTTAATAGAGTTGAAATGCCTTCTATTTACATCAGCAAATTCATTATCTGAAGGCGCATTTATGATGTAGCATTGGTGCCAAGAGCCACAATATATGGATTCTTTGCTTTTTACTGGTCTCTTTGACGTGACTCACTATCCTTAAAAAGGACTGTTTGCCTTTTGCCACACTAGTTGGGAGAAACTACCTACTATGTGCGGAGTTGCAGTTTTATACAGATGATGTAATGCCAGCTCATTCTTTTGCTGATTCATCCCTAGCTGAAGTAACTTATCCAGCACTGTTGCAAGAGCAGTGAGTGTGCAGTTGACCACTCTAATTACATTTGGAAAACCAGACATCGCTGTGAATTGCTCTTTGATGTTTGTCAGTTCAACCACAGTGTAAGGAAATCATATATATCTGGATAAAAAGTGGATAATACCATCCTATACAGCTGGCATGGCGCAATTCAGTGAAGATTGTAAAATACTCGATCGGTCTGCAAGTTCACGTCGAAAAGCTCCTGTGGCTAAACAAACACGATGGTGGACAGAACTCGCAAAGGAGCAGACAGAGCACAATTCCTCAAAGTCTGCCTTTATACATCCGGTGTCAGTTCAGGCATGCAGCTCTAAGAGGATAGCTCATGGAATTCGAAATAGACTGAGAAGCCAGTCATCATCATCTATAAATCTGCACTCTCTTCTAGTTTTTCTATTTGCGTTGTCATCTAATCAGCTGTGGTAAATGGCCATTCCGTGACACCATTATATTGTTACAGAATCATAACAGTGAAGTAAATTAAATTTGTAAACGATATACAATTAATTTCAGTGTATCTGACACAGCCCACGTCGTGGATGTGAATCTAAAAAAGAAAGACCACAAAAACAGCAGCACTGCTTTGACGCTGGGTGCCGTCAGTTTGCAAAATCAAGCAGAAGTGTACGTATGCTGTGAGGGTGCCGTGTGGGGCTTTACACAAAGTTTAGTTTTTATACGTCTCAACCTGACCATGGAAAGAGGCGTATGCAACATTTTTGTGTTTACACACTGTTTATACAGGAGGCCCCAGATGCCTGTAAGTGTGTGCAAACATCCATTATAGCAACAGTGCAGTTACATTATGCATCACTCTTTGTTGACTCTCAAGACTAAAAACCTGAACACAATGATGAATTATAAAATTATAATTCCCATGAATTATAAAAATAGAGAGCAATGAAAATAAGACACAAAAACCTCAAAAAATGTCCCGTAAATCACAACTTTTTGTAATGAGATCCAGATAACAAAATAATATTACACACTAATTAAAAATTTAGAATGTTCTATAATGTCATTTTCACAATACCACCAAACATTAAACAAATGTTTTGACCCTGACACGTTATGATGTACTCTTCAGGGATTAGAAAGCATGGCCTTCATAACTAACAGCAGTAGAATTCGTTTTTCTATCTGTAAGCACGTTTAAAATTCTGCTGGTTAATAATTCATTTCAGCTGGTATCGTCCTCACCAATCAAATTAATACACATTTTACTATTCTATCTGGCTATCTGACAGGTGGAAGGTATCATCCTTTTTGGGAATGTTAGCATCTCTCTGTATACATCAGTAATAAAGTTAGGTTGAAAGAGAAATTCCAGAGTGTTCCGTCTTCACATTAGTGTCTCTTCATAAGTAACTAAGAAATTGCTAAAGATAATGATTTTAAATTTTGTGAAAATATCAAACTATATGTAGGAAGTACAGGGTGAATAAAGTATCTGAAACACTGTCAAAGGCAAGTCCTAGAAACTGACAAAAAAATTCAAGAGCGAAACACTGTTTATCAAAATTCTTTTATATATATCTAAAGATTGTCTTACAGTTGTATAACAAATATCAAAATATTAAGTCCGGCAATTCTGTAATTAATAGAGAAAGAAATATGAAATGTTGCTTTTAGTTTGTTTACTTTGATATCTCTACTTGCAAAGTTTTCATATCATAAGACAAAAAAAGTGCATTTAATATCTTTGCGTAATATTGCTTTAATTTAAATGTAATAAATTTATTCACCGCTTGAAAAAAAATTTGATATTAGCATCCCTTGAAAACAATAGAAATGGGAAGAAGGCAAAAATAATTAATACAAGAACAGTATCAATCAATCAAACTTGATCTATGTTTCCACAGAATAATACTTGCATAGATAACAAAAAGACTATTGTGACCAGAATTGTTGCAAAAAAGTGATGGAGAAACTGGGGAAAACAAAACAAATAAACAAATAAAAACTTAAGAAAAGGAACGAAACATAGGATAACAAGACAGAAAATCTATGCAAGGTGCAACATTCACGTGCCTTCAATGACCTAGTTAACTAAATTAGAAAGTTAAAGCATTTTAAATGTTAAGTTACTCCATTAAGGAGAGTCAGTCGGCATGTTTGTTTAATAAACATTTTTGTCACAATGAGGCATATTCAGATATAACAGTGATAACATAATGAAATTACATGCATCAGTAGACTACATTAAATTCATGCTTTTTTACATTACTTTACAATGTCATGTAGCTAAGGTTAAAGGCTTTCATGGATAGCAGATTCTGATTCAAGTGATATAAAAATTGCATCAATTGATGTCCTGTTGTTGGACGATGGTTGTGAGGAGCCATATTTCCCCTTGGGGACAAATAAAGCACTATCTAATCTAATTAATGTTTAATTACCCCCCCCCCCCCCTTTAAAATCACTGTTGGAAGTTTTAAGATAAAATTGTTGGCTACTTTGGATCATGATTTGAGACAACTAGATTTGTTGCAAGATAAATATTTTATCTTTATGAATTTTACTGTTGTAGCCCCAGAAATCATTAGCTGTATTTTTTTACCTGTTTGTTTTGGCAATCCATACTAATAAAATATTACTGTGGTAATTAATTTTAAAGTTTGTACTATCACATAATTGTTCTATTTTATTAGATGTGTTGCATCAGACATTTATTCATTTGGTACTATTGCTGTGGAGTAAGCAGAATGTGAATTAGATAACTGTTAAGTTGAATTTCTAGATTTTAATTTCTATACAGTTTCACACCCATTAATCTATGTCTTTGGAAAATTAAAGATGAAATGGCACTCAGCTCTTGGCTTGTGAGTTGAGTTTAACTTGCTGTTTATCTGCATCAACACTTGGGAAGGAATACTTACAAAGAACTGTAAAATAATGTGCCAAATCACGTTTTCCAGCACATATACAGTATGTAGCAGACTGAATCAAATGTACATTTGGTTGAACAAACAGATAATTTCCCAAAATTACTTGATACAAGTATAAGTACAGTACCTGAAGCAACCAATGAAAGTTATGGTAATCCAATAAGCTACAGCTCATTACAAATCACATTATCTACAAAAAAGTCACAACTACTAAAATTTAGATTATCAAACTACCAGAAAGAGAAACCATTTAGAACAGAAAGTGTGTTAAAATAAGTCCAAACCTACTGGTATTTAAATAAAAATTAGACTGTATTGAATTTAAATGAGAGATGGGCAATGCCTGTACAAAATAATCACTTTCATCGGCAATAACATAATCTTGCAGAAATAAAGACTGCTGCACATGGTACAAACATCTATTCTATTCAATTTAGTCCTGGAGCACAGAGCTCTGAAACATTTCCTGTCTAATGCAGCTAGGATAGACACCATATTTGAAAGCAATTACTAGTATAAAGAACATAAAGCTGGTTTCATAATGTATTATTAGAAGAACCCAAATCACTAATGCAATACCAAGGGCTGAAATACAGAACAAAGGTGTTAGGAAAACTTTCTGTGCAAGTCTGTGAAGTGTTTCCAAGTTTGCCTTTCCAGTACCATTTGCTTTCAGCACTTTTAAAATGGGGATGAAGAGATCACATTAACTGCAGCAGTATTGATAAGAAGTTCCTATTTAATGATAAAATGTTAGCCAAAGACTTTATCTTAACTATTTTGGAACCTTTAGACCTACAAAAATATATGGTGTGCTAGGGCACCATAATGGGGTGGGGAGTTAGGACAATTCCAAGGGCCCGGTTTAGAACATATTTTTATTACTTTATATTGGCCAGTTTTTGAAAATATATTTAAAGCATAACTTGCATATAATTTAGAAATTAATGGTTTTTCCTAAAAATAGCAATCCATACTCAATCTACCTTGCATTTCACACCAGACAAACTTCCATCAGACCGTCAGTCCATCCCCTTGCTTAGCTTAGCCAACATTAGATACATTTTCGTATTGCTTAATTGAAATGTTGAAATCAAATTGCAGGTTCCAGAAAAGGAAAGAACAGCAAGAAAAGCTTGAAAGAGAAGAGGGGGCAACAGTTTATCAAAGAAAGGTCAATTCATTAATGATAACTGGTTTACAGAATTATTCAATATTACCCAGAAACTAAAGATAAAAAAATCTCATTAGAAGCCAATTTAGATGAGCTGAGCTGCTTATTATTAAGTAATCTACATGGAATGTGCCATTTCTGTTGTAATAAGTTTGACATTATTCACCTGCCTAAAAAAAAAAAAAAATGTTCTTCCCTTATATTGAATAGTAAACATTAGGGCTGTCAGATTAAATTGCACTACTTGAATACAATTCTAATTTATCTGAAACAGGATTTGAAGGTCAAGGTTGATATTTAGTTGTAAAAGAACAGTTGCTTATTTTACTTAGCAACAAATTTGCCATTGTGATATTGCACACATGCTATGAAATGCTGCGGCATTCTGCATATCTGGTCTTTCGCTTCACTTCCACAATTAGGTAACTATGAAGAATTACGAAAATACTATCTTCTTTAGTAAAACATCATTTTGATCCAATTCACTCCTAAACCTGGGATTCCTGACTGGTGTTCTATGCCAAGGTGTTATTATTGAAAATGGAAAATAAATGGCATAACTTTGATTTTTCCTTATCCTCTTTAATAAAACCCCTGTGTGCGTCCAGGTGTCTGTGTGTGTGCGTCTTCTGGTGAAGTGCGCATGCACGGGGCCACACGGCATGTGTTCAGTCTCTTCCTGTGCATTCCCTGTGCTGAGAGAGAGAGAGAAAGAGAGACAGACACACACACACGCACACAGAGGCACGCACGAGACAGACACACACACACACACACACAGAGGCACGCATGAGACAGACACACACACACACGCGCGCGCGAGACAGACAGACAGACAGACACACACACAGGTGCGCGTGAGACACACATACACACACACAGGCGCGTGCGAGACAGACACACACACACAGGCGCGCGCAAGACAGACAGACACACACACACAGGCGTGCGCGAGACAGACAGACACACACACACACAGGCGTGCGCGAGACAGACACACACACACACAGACATGCGCGAGACAGACACACACACACAAGCACGTGCGAGACAGACAGACACACACACAGGCACGCGCAAGAGAGACAGACAGACACACACACATAGGCGCAAGAGAGACAGACAGACACACACAGGTACGCACGAGACAGACAGACAGACAGACAGACAGACAGACAGACACACACACACACACAGGCGCGCGCGAGACAGACACACACACAAGCACGCGCGAAACAGACACACACACAAGCACGCGCGAGACAGACACACACACACACACACACACACAAGTGCACGCGATACAGACACACACACACACACACACACACACACACACACACACACAGAGGCGCGCGTGTGCATTGTTGCAATGTTACTTTTCTTGGTTGTTTATTAAATTAGGGATTTTTCAAATGTTCATTTTTTTCCCTGTGCTTAAAACTCATTAAAAAAAAAAGTGTTTTTAGCGAGCGGGTCGTAAGGCTATAGCGCCAACTCTTGCAATGTTAGTTTTCTCGGTTGTTCAAGGTTTTCTTAGTGTTATTCAATGCTTTTACATTTAGTTTACTATTACGCTGTGCATTCAATGGTGTAATTAACTATATTTGTGCTTAAAAACTTAAAAAAATATATATTTACATACAGTTCATACAGTCTGGAACGGATTAATTGTATTTACATACAATCCTATGGGGGAAATTACTTCGGTTCATGACGAAAACGGGTTACAACCAGAGTTTTGGAACGAATTATGGTCGTGAACCGAGGTTCCAGTGTATTACTGTCAGACAAAATTACAAGCATTTTACAGAAATACAAACCAGTATTACTGAGAGAGAAAATGAAAGGCACACAATACAGTGACACATATTACAGCCACATACAAGGTCCCTTGCCATTTAATATACATTTCCTATTAATGTTTATGCACTACTATTCTAGCGCCCGTTATTGTAACGGGCTTAATGTCCAGTATTGTTATAATGCTTTAAAATACTCACTTTAAAAGAGCCTGTTCAGTTTAGTTTAGCTACCTCCACCAACATGTCTCCGTCTTAAAGTGGCTGCTGGTGTGACATGTAAAGCCTGTAACAATGAGGCATAATTAAAAATATTCAGGCCACTTTTATTACAACTTTCCTGCACTGTAAAGGACCCAAATGTGCCATTTATTTTAATTCTGGCTGTTCTTCATTTTCTGCTGGCTCTACTTGCAGCACCAAAATGGTTTTCAGTGCTGTAAACCTATCAAGTCAGGGGCCACACAATGTGCCTATTTTACATCATCTACACTTTTAAGAAAACCACATTTTTCACTTCAAAAGTTTACTCCATATTCTTACACTTTCCTGTAAACATTCAAATTATTTTTACAGAATTTGAGTGGATTTGAAAATGTTTGCTAAATGAGGATTAGACATGTAAAGATCATTATTGTGCAACATGTAGTATATTAAATTACAGTATTAGACAGAAACACAGGCATCATCTTAATCAATTGAGTTACTGCCTAAATTTACATACAAAAAAGATTTTCTGGTCTCAAGGAGCAAACAGCCATTTAGCTGGGGAAAATAAGCTAGTGACTGTGTTTATTTTGTTTAAGCAATCCTAGATGATTTTGTCTGCAGTTCATGTGTGTTATAGACAGTAATGCCCATATTTCTTATTGATCACATCACTTAGTACACACAGAGAAAGGGGTTTTCAAGCACCACATATATCTGAAGGATGTAACATCCACACAACATACTGAGTCATACGTTCCTCATGCTTTGCTGGCACACTATGAGCAAAATGAAAAAAAAAAAACAAACAAGTATGATAATGGAATGCAGTGCGATGCCTAAGGACTTCAGCTCCTTCTAATGGCTGATTTTCACGCTTGCTTAGTTTTCAGTTCTAGACTGAAGACAACTGTGTAGAGACTTCTCTTTAATAGAGTGCACATACACAGGATTTTGGTAGCTCTTTTATTTAAATACTAGCAGAATACCCGCGCTTCGCAGCGGAGAAGTACTGTGTTAAAGAAGTTATGAAAAAGAAAAGGAAAAATTTTAAAAATAACGTAACTTGATTGTTAATGTAATTGTTTTGTCACTGATATGAGTGTTGTTGTCATATATATATATATATATATATATATATATATACTAGCAGAATACCCACGCTTCGCAGCGGAGAAGTAGTGTGTTAAAGAAGTTATGAAAAAGAAAAGGAAATATTTTAAAAATAACGTAACATGATTGTTAATGTAATTGTTTTGTCATTGATATGAGTGTTGTTGTCATCTCTCTCTCTCTCTCTATATATATATATATCTATAGCAAAATACCCGCGTTTGGCAGCAGAGCACTAAAAAGAAAAGGAAACATTTTAATAATAACGTAACATGATTGACAATATAATTGTTTTGTCATTGTCATGAGTGTTGCTGGCATATATATATATATATATATATATATA
>JANRMT010062809.1:3977019-3997219 GCA_026402145.1 Polypterus bichir lapradei
GTCACCAATTTTCAAACTTCCCGTGTAGGTAGAAGGGTGACCCCATCTTCACGAAATTTGGTAGGTGGCTTCCCTGAGCTAACCAAAACCAATGTACGTACTTATTTCGGTGGTATGATGCCACTGTCGGCCGCCATATTGAACTTTTCAATAGTCTTTGTTACTTATGGGCCCATCTTCAAGAAATTTGGTACACGGGTTCCCAACGCTAACTGAATCCTACTTACGTACATATATACGTCCATAGCCTGCAGCTCGGTCACCGTGTGAGGCGCCGTTGGGTCCCCCATCCCAACGCCTTCCACGTTGTTGGCTGCCTGCCTTTATAAGGCCGTCCGTCGCTCTGGTCTCTACATTCCCTTCCTTGCTTCGCCACGGGATTCACGTCTCCTTGCTGAAAACTACAGCCTTTTTATTTAATCCACGGCTTCTCCGCTGTTTTATTGTTCGTTTATTATGATTATAGTTATTGTGTAGGTATTGTAGACTTACTTTACATTGCTCAGATACCCATTTCCTTTATCATTCAAACCGTACCCCCATTACCATGTCTATTGAGGTGATCACCATCGATCAAAGAACTGTCACTTACTGAGTGGTTTCCATGCCCGGAGATGGCACCTACCTTTTCCATTCTCTTTGTTACATATTGCACGGCCATATCAGGCTCACTCTTAATATCCGGAGGAACATTGTGTCTTTTGTATTGAATGACTGGGACAGGATCAAGGTGTGGACTGATGACGATACAGGAGATAAATATACTACACAGGAGCACTATAAGAGTGAAATGCTTAAGCCCTTCACCTATGGTTCTGCATGTGAGTTGATGGCTGCCGCTGAATTGTTCGGTTGGTGCTTTCAAGTGTACCGAAATGGCCAAATATTTTACACCTTTCGACAACCGCCAATGCCTCTTAAACATCTTAGATTGACAGGTGACGATTTCAGTAGTGGACACTTTGTTTATGAATGTTTAAACTCTCAAAAGCTGGATGTGAAGTTATCGATGAAACCGGTTGTAAGCTTACAACGCTTGACAGATGCCGAATATCACTTCAACACAAGTCCTGCAAATACTGTCGTAATTGAAACAAACCATGAACCTCAAACTGATTATGACAGCAGCAATCCAAGCTGTGAGATTTGAGACAAGATTACTGTTCACATGGCCAACTGTAAGTTGCATGCTCAAGAGTAAGTTCAGAGCACAGCTTGGTCATGTTACAATCCGAGGGCCGAACTGACAACATGGTATACAAAGAGATCCTCAACAAATAATTATTGGCATATTTTCCCTCAGTTTAAAAAGGTTAAATTTTCTTCTTAATAAAAATTTTAATGCAGTACTTTAAAATAAGAAAGTTCAACATGGCGGACGTTGTTGACCGTTATGACAATTACGAGTAGAATTTCGAAATGAAACCCACTTAACTTTTGTAAGTAAGCTGTAAGGAATGAGCCTGCCAAATTTCAGCCTTCTACCTACACGGGAAGTTGGAGAATTAGTGATGAGTCAGTCAGTGAGTGAGTGAGTCAGTCAGTCAGTGAGAGCTTTGCCTTTTATTAGTATAGATATATGGGCGGCATGGTGGCACAGTGGTAGCACTGCTGCCTCGCAGTTAGGAGACCCGGGTTTGCTTCCCGGGTTCTCCCTGCGTGGAGTTTGCATGTTCTCCCCGTGTCTGCATGGGTTTCCTCCGGGCGCTCCGGTTTCCTCCCACAGTCCAAAGACATGCAGGTTAGGTGGATTGGCGATTCTAAATTGTCCCTAGTGTGTGCTTGGTGTGTGGGTGTTGGCACCCTGCTTGGGATTGGTCCCTGCCTTGTGCCCTGTGTTGGCTGGGATATATCCATCCATTATCCAACCTGCTGAATCCAAACACAGGGTCACAGGGGTCTGCTGGAGCCAATCCCAGCCAACACAGGGCACAAGGCAGGGACCAATCCCAAGCAGGGTGCCAACACCCACACACCAAGCACACACTAGGGACAATTTTAGAATCGCCAATCCACCTAACCTGCATGTCTTTGGACTGTGGGAGGAAACCGGAGCGCCCGGAGGAAACCCACGCAGACACGGGGAGAACATGCAAGCAAACCCGGGTCTCCTAACTGCGAGGCAGCAGTGCTACCACTGTGCCACCATGCCGCCCATATATCTATACTAATAAAAGGCAAAGCCCTCACTGACTGACTGACTCACTCACTCACTCTTCACTAATTCTCCAACTTCCCGTGTAGGTAGAAGGCTGAAATTTGGCAGGCTTATTCCTTACAGCTCACTTACAAAAGTTAAGCGGGTTTCATTTCGAAATTCTACGCATAATGGTCATAACTGGAAGCTGTTTTTCTCCATTTACTGTAATGGAGATGAGCTCGAAAGCCGTGGGGGCAGAGTTTCGTGTGACATCATCACGCCTCCCACGTAATCACGCAGTACGTAGAAAACCAGGAAGAGCTCCAAAAAGCGCTGAAGAAAACATGCATTATATAATTGAGAAGGCAGCGAAACAATAAGAAGCGAGCGAGTGACATATACAACCATATTCATGAGTGCTGCTACTACGGAAACAAAGCACGGTGTAAACCTAAACTTTAAGTTCATAGACAGGCTGCCGCTGGCGTTTGTCATGCCTAAGACGAATACTATATTCGCGAGATAAAAGTTTAATGAGAGGACGCGGGTATAAACGACACTTTTGATCACTTTGTAACTAAGTTAAAATTGCTGGTGAAGGACTGTGCTTATGCAAACGAAAATGAGATGGTCAGGGATAGAATAGTGTTTGGCACAAACTCAGCAAAAGTGCGACAGAAACTTTTAAGTGCCGGGTCTCCGCTAACATTAAATAAAGCCGTGGACATCGCAAGATCGCACAAGCACAGCTGAGAACCTTCGATGCATGTACTCTGAGCGGCTCACGTGAACTGACTGTGAACGCAGTACGCAGACAACAAGCAAGAGCTCCAAAGAGCGCTGAACAAAAAACGCATTACACATTTGAAAAGGCAGCAAAAGAATATGAAGCAAGTGACGCATACAAGCATATTCATAAGTGCAGCTACTGCGGAAACAAAGCACACGGTGGAAAAAGTCAATGTCCAGCTAACGGAAGACAGTGTAAAAAATGTGGTAAATTGAACCACTTCGCTAAAGTTTGCAGGACTGGGAAAGGTAAACCCGTGTATGCAGTGTGTGATGTCTCAGATAAAGAGGAAGACGAGCTCTTTTTTGGTGCAGTAAGAAAGGAACAACCCTCTGAAGCTGAACAAGCCTTTGTAGACATATCAATAGGAAAGCAAGGTGTAAAGCTTAAGTTTAAATTAAGTTCATAGACGCGCTGCCGCTAAATATTCACAGGCAAATCCACAACTTAATACCGGGAATGCCTGTTAAACATCTTAAATTCAACCATTCATCCATTTCCCAACCCGCTGAATCCGAACACAGGGTCACGGGGGTCTGCTGGAGCCAATCCCAGCCAACATAGGGCACAAAGCAGGAACCAATCCCAGGCAGGGTGCCAACCCACCGCAGGACACACACAAACACACACTAGGGCCAATTTAGAATTGCCAGTCCACCTAACCTGCATGTCTTTGGACTGTGGGAGGAAACCGGAGCGCCCGGAGGAAACCCACGCAGACACGGGGAGAACATGCAAACTCCACGCAGAGAGGACCCGGGAAGCGAACCCGGGACTCCTAACTGCGAGGCAGCAGTGCTACCACTGGACCACCATGCCGACCCATCTTAGATTCACGAGTACTGATTTGGGTAGTAAACACTTTGATGAATGAAACCTGTTATCTTTACAACGGTTGACAAACACGGAATATAACTTGAACACAACACATCCTCCAAATACGAACCTGATTGAAAGAAATAATGATAATCAAATCCTTGATGACATCAACACTCATAATAGTCACAAAACAATTACATTGACAATCATGTTACGTTATTTTTAAAATGTTTCCTTTTCTTTTTCATAACTTCTTTAACACACTACTTCTCTGCTGCGAAGCATGGGTATTTTGCTAGTAAATAAATATAATGAAGAATGTTTTTGTCCTTTGGATTCTTTCAGCTACTAGTTGAAACAAAAACGTTTGTTCAACTTTGACCAATGAGGGACCCATCTTTCATCATTTCACTACCAAATGAGGCAATTTACAAATTATTCGGCAAAGTGTCTCATCTCGGCTCTGATCATTTTCTCCCCTGGGGGCTCGTGTAAATAGTGCATACGTACAAAAATGTTGCGTAAACCTGTTAATATGCTAACATTGCGATGTATAAAAACTAAACTTGGCGTAAAGCTACATACATTCTTGCGCCAGCTCAATCCATCGTGTGTGCAAGATTTCGGCTCAGTTTTGCAAACCAGCCGCACCCAGCATCATAACAGTGCTACTGTCCCCATGTGGTTTCCCTTTATTTTTTGGATTCACATCCCTGACACGGCTTTATTAAATACACTGAAATTGACCGCATATCGTTTATTAGTTTAAGGTATCTGATTGTAATCCAACCTGTAACCATATAATGGTGTACGAAATGGCCAAACCATTCCAAATACCATAGCTGCTTTAGCGTTGTTACTGTCAGTACACTATCCAGAGTATTTTAACCCACTGTATCTGAGTGTGGAATCACAGCTGTAAAGATTGTATCAAGAGTGGGAGAGTATTATCTGGATACAGCTTCAAGCACATGCTGCCTCAGCAATGGGTACAGTCTATTTGAACTTCACCCATCCAGCAAATACTTCAGATCATTTCCTGTAGGGACTTCATAATTCAGAAACATTGTCATCCCAAGAGCTATAAACGCATTTATAAGTACAATTACCTCACTGTAAACTTGCACTACAGTTGTATTGCACAACCTGAGCCACCAATGCTTTCATATTTATATATTTTTCTTTGTTTTTTTTATCGTATTATTTTTTTACCATATTATAGAAAAATATGTTTATGGAAGATTTGCATATTGAATCTCATTGTACCATACGATAACAATAAAGGAACTTGATTCAATAGAAGAGAGCGCGTATTTTCAGATGATGACGACTGGCTTTTAAGTCTATTTTAGATTTCCAAGTGCTATCTTCTTGGAGCTCTTGATATAATTAAAATAAAATGCTGTGAAATATATTTATTACACTACACAGATACATTTTTTACTTCATTTAAATTATGTATACTGTTAGTAATTAAACATGTGGGCACGGTGGACAGCGGTAGCGATGAGTTGGCGCCTCGTCCAGGGATTGTTCCTGCCTCGCACTGCATGCTTGCTGGGACTGGCATGACTCTGGTTGGATAGATAGATGGATGGATGGAATAATTAAACGTACTGCGAAGATATTTCAGTGTTCCTCAAAAGTTTTAAAGAATCGGTGTTCTAAGCTTACAGATGGCTTGACATTTATTACAAATCTTGTGTGATGATTGGTTACTTGAAGAAGGAAAAGGAAGGATAGGAATTGAGGGCTAGTACATTTGAAACAGACACTACTGCTACAATTAATTATTTCATCGAGGGTCGTACACTGCGCAGGAACAATCTTTGGACCGGGCGCCATCTCGTCTCTACCACTGCACCACCGTGCTCTTATGTTTAATACATGCTTTAATTCCATTCATCATGAAAATATCAAGTATACATCTTAGTGTTTAAATTGTTCAGAGAGCTGTAATAGCATGTATTCTGTGTTCTGTTGGCGTAAGAGAAAGCCCGTTTAAGAAGCACATAGTGATTCACACACACAGAGCACATTGAAGAACGTACAGAATCGAAGCATTTAACGTGCTACTTTAGTTACAGTGGGATTTGAGAATCTAGTAAATTAAATGATTTTAAGATTACTTTTTCATTAAAGTAGAACATCATAAACTTAAACTATGTGATTTAAAGTGGAAACTTTTGATATCTGACCACTTTTTTCATTTCGGGCACTGTGCGACTTTCTGAACTTGAACTTTTGAGTTTCTCTATCACTCTGTCATTCGATCAACTTTCTTTTGTTGCTTATACCACTGCTTAAATCAACAAATAGTACATTTTTCCTTGCCTCCACCTGGTATTCGCTGAAATTCTTCTATTTTGCCTGTGCTTTTGCCATTCTTTTCACACAACACTGAACTTGAGGGTCTATTTATATTGACTTGCATATTCAAAGAGGCGTAATTCTGGGAGGAGTTAGGGTGGGGTGATAGGCGCATGCACGTGCGTTACATTTCACACTGACCAGGATTTATGTAATGGAAGAACGTGGAAGTTGGCATACGCACAGATTTATGCATCTGGATTTTTTTGTGAGTACGCACATTTCTGTTTTTGTCCATACGCCATGTTTTGTATGAATTCTATGCATGAGGCCTCTGGTAGTGATGCCCAGGATGAAACAGGTTTCTTTACTTTTGCCAGCAGACTGCCAAGAGATTTTTCTCCCAGGAGGTGCTGGTTCATATATGTCCTAATTTTTGACTCTGATCTTTACTGTCTGACAGAGCTGTTACCTCCCACTGTATTTTATCCTGAATCTCTTGAAATTTGACGTAATGATTGCTGCTGTAGCACAGTCCAAAACGTGTGGCTATTCATGTTATTTCCTGTGTTGCATTATTGTTGTATATCAAATTAAGTTTGTGGAGCATGCAGGCTTTAATAACTAGGTCTACCCCTAATGTCATCTTTATGTAGGTGTAGCATGGGTACTAGCAAAAAACTGTTTCGCAATTTTCTCCTGGTGAAACATCTGTCAACTCAGCAAAGGACTGCAATGTAGCTTTCATTGAGTAATGTTTTAATATCTTTCCATGTGAGAGCTGGTGCCCTCCTGTAATCGGCTTAAGCACACTTGTTGACTGATACCTGATCCAGGTTACGTTCCAACATCTTTGTTTCGAGCCCTAGAGAGTGGTACAATCCTATGAAGGAGATACAAAGTCTCTAGATTTGGTGTCCAGTCCCAACTAAGAAGGCACATCATTTAATTCTTTTTTTTTATATTAAACTCCTTCTACTACTTGCTGCTTTTTTAGCTCAGTTGACCGACAGCTTAGCGTGAGTGAATTCTCCAGCAGGCAAAGTTCAACTTGAGTTGCCTCAAGGTCTTTCCTGTTTTGCCAACTATGTGAGCACACACTTGTATTGTTGCAAGACACAGCAAGGGTGCGGTCTTTCCAGCTTTTAATGTTGGTTGTATTTAGAGATCTTGTCAAAAAAATGTTAGGATTATGGCCAAAGCAATTAAGACAAGGCCAGTTATCTTATAGCTGAAATTGTATTTTCTGTATTATTCGTTGTAACTCGGTCTTTGATTGTTTCTTTGATTTTTCCATTTATCGATCATAGCATGCAGTGCATCAGCTAGGTAGACTGCCATGTGCCACTCGGGGGAGTAAAAGCCCAGTTTAGAGATTCTGAGTGTATTTTCCAATCAAGGTCTATGAAGTGCACGTTGATCGACATGTATGGCTCCTTATTTACACTGAACCATATGTCTGTTGTTGGAGAAACAAATGATAGCTGATAGCTGCTTCAGCCTCTGAGCGAATCGTATTGCAATAACTGGGGACGGCAGTTTTTGCAAAGTACTTCCGGATCAAGATCTAATACTGACAATCAAGAAATGGGGTAAGCATATATTTGAAGCGGCTTTCTCCACTGTGCCTAAACAAACCATTTCTTTTGAAATGTATTTTATGATTGCATTTGTGTATTCTTTCCATCTTAGACTCTCATGTTTGTATTTACTGCTTTACAGAAACACTCGATGATGGTTGATGTCGGATTAGCCATCAAGCCTCGCTTGCTTGAACTAGAAATTATTTGCATTTGCTTTGAATGTGTGCATTGCGCACCTAAGCACTTGCCAATCATCTCGAAGCAAAAATAATACTGTGGGTCAAAGCTGGAAATATCGCAATAATATTATTGCCATTATGGCCAAACCCACTTTTGACCATCATTTGCTAAAGATGAAATAGAGCCCTCCTCTTTTCCTTTGTGAAAATAATTCTTGGCCATTTAACTGTCTAGTATGTCTGTGGGAAAGCAGTTTAACAAGGTTTGGGAAAAGCAAATGATGATCCGAAGTGCTGCATTGCTTCCCTCCTTCTTCTTTTATCTTTGTCATGTTAATGCATGTTAGTATGTTGCTGTTTTTATGTTTGATAGTCATTAAGTACTACTAATTTGGGATTTTGTGTGTTCTTGCACAGGCCTAAAATAGAACTTCACTATATAGTACATACTAATGGTTTTGTTTACAAAATGCAGAAAAATAAAAAAGCTATTCAGGACTAGAATTGGTGTATTTGCATGTGACATATCTTGTCATCAACACTAATGTTATTTATGGTCTTTTGCATTTTTTTTATAACAGAACAAGGACTGTTACCACATATTGAATCTTTTAATGAGTAATTGTTGTTGATGCTTTGACACTTGCATTTTGTGTGTTTTAACATTCTAATATTGTTTAATTTTAGATTCCATTTGCATCATTTGACTACTATAAGATTATCAGTCAACACTAAGTTTGTTCAACAAATATGTGGCTTTAGAATGAAATATATAATTAAGATGTTTAGGGTAAATGAGATTCCTGTTTACTTAAGTATAAATAATAGTATTATTCTTGTTCTTAATCTAAATGACATACATTACAAGAGATATGTAGAACTGATTAGTACTTTGCAACTTTTTAAATATACAAAAGTGATCTTTTTGCAGAATTAAATATTTTAAAAAATCTGCCTTGGAGTATTAATTTTTTTTTCCCCCCCTCTTATAGATTTATAAGAATGCTAAGCCACAGCCTAAATGCAAACAGTCCAAGAGGGCCAAACTTTGCCCAGATTCTAAAGATGAATGTGGCTCCACGTCTTGGCTTCAGACAGTTTTCCTTGGCACCTCGATTTTCATTTCACTCTAATAGCTCAAGCCTGAAATCAAAAGAAGAGGAAGTTGATTCCAAACGTATGGGCCTTTAAATATTTTAAGTTTGATTTCTCTTAAACTGTTATTTTGCATGTTATATTTTGTTATAGAGGTAGTAAATTAAGAGAAAATCATCAGCTTTATCATCAAATGTTACTGTTAAGTACTTTTTTAAAGTAGATCAATGGTTTTCTTGCCTCCATGAGTAATTATGTGCAGTATGCATTCACAAGTCCACTTTTGTTATTAAAAAACAGTATCTCCCATTTCTTAAATTTTGTATTGATTAGTACAGTAATCCCTCCTCCATCGCGGGGGTTGCGTTCCAGACCCCCCCCACGATAGGTGAAAATCCGCGAAGTAGAAACCATATGTTTGTATGGTTATTTTTATATATTTTAAGCCCTTATAAACTCTCCCACACTGTTAACATTATTAGAGCACTCTAGACATGAAATAACACCCTTTAGTCAAAAGTTTAAACTGTGCTCCATGATAAGACAGAGATGACAGTTCTTTCTCACAATTAAAAGAATGCAAATATATCTTTTCTTCAAATGAGTCTCTGCATCAGGAGCAGAGAATTTAAGAGAGAGAGCGAGCGCTCACAAAGAAAAGCAAACAATCAAAAAATCAATACGTGTGCTTTTAAGTAAAGCAGCATTTTTCAGAGGAGCGTCAGTATCTTCTAAGCAAACAGCCTCTGTTGAAACAGCCCCTCTGCTCAAATCTCCTCCGTCAGGTGCAGAGAACGTCAGAGAGAGAGCGCGAGATTAAAGCAAACAATCAAAAAATCAATACGTGTGCTTTTAAATATGCCGAGCACCGCAATAAAGCGGCATTTTTTAGAGGAGCGTCAGTATCTTTTAAGCAAACCGCTTCTGTGCAAACAGCACCTCTGCTCACACTCCCTCCGTCAGGCGCAGAGAATGTCAGAGAGGGTGAGATAGAGGCAGAGACAAGCAAACAATCAAACACCGCGCGGGATGCATATCTTATAGCATTGAGGAGTTTTAGTTAATATGTAATACATGCTCTGATTGGGTAGCTTCTAAGCCATCTGCCAATAGCGTCCCTTGTATTAAATCAACTGGGCAAACAAACTGAGGAAGCATGTACCATAAATTAAAAGACCCATTGTCCGCAGAAATCCGCGGAAAAAAAAAAATCCGTGATATATATTTAGATATGCTTACATTTAAAATCCGCGATAGAGTGAAGCCGCGAAAGTCGAAGCGCGATATAGCGAGGGATTACTGTATATTGGAAACACTGTTGCAGTTCAAACTATCAAACACGCAAAATATGTCAAAATGATTGTTTAATTTGAAATGTGGTGTGCACAATTTCAAGTGGCTTAAAGTAGTAAAAAAAATCCCTAAAGCTTATCAGTTTCTTAATTTTATTAAAAGTCTTTCTGGCTATATGTACAGTGGTGCTTGAAAGTTTGTGAACCCTTTAGAATTTTCTATATTTCTGCATAAATATGACCTAAAACATCAGATTTTTCACTCAAGTCCTAAAAGTAGATAAAGAGAAACCAGTTAAACAAATGAGACAAAAATATTATACTTGGTCATTTATTCATTAAGGAAAATGATTGAATATTACATATTTGTGAGTGGAAAATTGAAAATGTAGAAAATTCTAAAGGGTTCACAAACTTTTAAGCACCACTGTAAATCTATAAAGTTTTGCTGTTGGTTGCCTGCATTTCCTCTCAGATCTTTTACAGTATGTAAGCTCTGCCTGTCTGTCTGTCTGTCTGTCTCTCTCTCTCTCTCTCTCTCTCTCTCTCCTCAATGTATTCCTTGTGTACAAATAAAGGTTTGATTTCTATGATATTTTGCAAGTTAGGTGAGATATTTGCATATACAGTGGTACCTCGGTATACATCCTTAATCCGTTCCAGATCCTTTGACTTATACCAAGCAGGACGTACAGTATACCAAACTAATTTTTCCCATAAGAAATAATGGGAAAATGATTAATCCATTCCCATGAAAAAAAATCCTATTGTTATTGGCATATTATACATTGATGGGGTTGTATAAAATAATTTAAACACTGCTTAATACTAAAATACATAAATGCAAAAGCAATTAGATGAAATAAATGAAAATTTAATCTCACTTTACTTTTTAATAACGTCTTTGTTTTTCACAATTGTAGATACCATTGCTCTCGGTAAACGGTATGCAACAGCCATGTCCCAGATACGCATGCCACCTTCATACTTTTCAACAATCAATTCAAATTTACGTGAAAAAACACAAAATCATGTTGTGATGATGCGGGTTTGCTGTATGCTCCCATCTGCTGTCGGGGAGTACCTTGAACCCTACACCATCAGTAATGTTACCGATGAGCTTAGCAGTGAGGCACAACAAAGCATGGGGATGGTGAAAAAATGCAAAGTGCTTTTATTAAAACAATCAGCAAAACAAGGTGTTCAAGTGCAGTGTCCAAAGTTCCAATAAATAATCCATAAAATCAGAAGTGAAATGTGAAGGTTAAAAACAGTGGAAAAAAGTCTTCTTAAAAACGAGGTTAAAATACAGCAGGATGCATTCTTTAAAAAAAAAAAAAAAAAAAACCAAGAAGAAGCCCGGTGCCTTTTTACCTGGTGGCCCCCCTGCTTCCCAACAGGGGAGTCGCCCTTGCAGTTGACCTTCACACTGCCTACTTCAGCTGTTCAGTTCACCTCTCCAATTACAGGCTGCTCCTGACAGCGACTTGGGATCCACAGCGACCAGGGCACCTACACTGCGGAATACACTCGCCCAAGTCCCGACTCCCGTGGCCTTACGCGGAGAGTAATCATCCTTCCAGTCAATCCCGCTCCATGATCACTCAGCGGGAGTGACCACTATTACTATTCCTCGGGTGTCGGCCCAACACCCAGGCTCCCTGTTCAGCTGCAACACTCTCCTGCACCGTCTTCTTTCTTTCTCCCTTTATTTCTTTCTCTCTCTTTCTTTCTTTCGCAACCTCCCGTCCGTTCTTTCTTTTTCCTCCCCTTCTAGCCGACTTGCGCTTCTGTTTATCAAGATAAGCAGCCCCAGGAACAATCACAAATGCGGATGGTCTCTCACCTGTGCACTTAGGTGAGAAACGCCCAAATCGCGAATCGCCTTGAGAACCGCTTCAGCCACACTGCCACCAAGCCGCGAGCACTGTGATTATTTATTTTAAAACTGGCCTTTGACAGGAGCTGTGGACCCGCTATACCCCACACGTGAAAATTCACAGAGAGGTATAGCACGGGTTCACTGAATGCTAGCAAGTGGCGCACTGACGCTCGTGGGCAGTCGTGGCTTTGTCTCGAGAGAAAGGTAAACAAAGGTAGCACGAGTCATATTCCAAACAAAGGTCGTATACCAAGCAAAATTTTTCGCATCCAAACAGGGCGTATACCAAGTTGGACTTATTCCAAAGCGGATGTATACCATGGTACCACTGTAGTTTTTTTGCACCTAGAACCTAAAGTCCCTTTAGACATTGCAAAATACTGTATATATCAGGGCTTTAATTTTAAAACAGCATTGTGAGAATTACACATTTTATTTTAAAATTTGCCTGAAATTTAACTTAACAAACTGCTGCTTTTGAATGCAAAACATATAATAAATGTTTGCCAGGTTTTTCTCATTTTGATTTGAGTTCACAAATATTAAGATCCACAGGTGAACTGAGAATGCAGTATGCCCAATCAGTAGTGAGTTGCAGCCCTAATAATTTACAATTAAATGAGGCTTTAGAAATTATATCAGACTGAAAAATAAAAGCATCATACATAACACTAACATGGAAATATACTCTTTAAATGTGTCTACTGAATTATCCCATCTTTGGGATATGGAAGGAAAACACACAGAGACTTGTAAACAACAAGGCATCTTTACATAGGCATTGTCAGCTATAGTTGTATCATGTGGTTTGTCTCTGTACATGTGGTTAGTCAAGAGTAACAATTATCCTTTCTATATGTTTATTCCACAATAAAATGTATTTATGGTCAGTATTTTATTTTTTCAGTAACTTATTTCTTTACAATGATGGTATGCATATACAGGTATTTGCCACATGAAACTGCATTCTAAAGTCAAGCATGTTTTATAGATTTTTAAAAATAACTTGCCCATTCTCCTGTTTTATGTGAACCAATGGGTACTGGGTCCCTTTGTAAGTAAAGCCTTAGAACTAACTTACTGCATACAATTTGAAGTAACAAATGTTTTGATTTAAGAAAACAAACCTGTGTTTTGAGGCATGTTTGTGAAAACAAAGTAAACTGAAAGTAATAAAGATTCTTGTTACTATTTTTTTAGAGGTAAGGATACGTTTCTTGTGCATTTGTCTTTTTGCAGTGACAACCCAAAGCCAAACCCAGCTCGTTACATTCTGTGTTGTTGTTTTACAGAGCAAGATGCACATCAACTTGACAGCACAGTGAAAAAAGCACATAAGAGTTTCATTGTATTTTTTGCACATAACAATAAATCTGAACTGAACTGATTACACAGCATTATATTTTTAATAAAGGCATGACATTTTTGAATGAGCCAAGCCATCTTTAGTGTCTTGTGCATGAATAATTTAAAAAAATACAACTTTGAAAATAAATAGGGAAGAGTGAACAATATAGCAGATTGGAGTGCCACAAACCATTTTTTTAAATGCATGGTTAATCTCAGTTACTGAGGACGTGGTAATTAAATAACTGAGTGAGTAGGTTCACTGACACCAATACCAATCAATATGTAAATGCATGGGGGGAACATGCAAATTCATCATAGGACCTGGCACTGTGAGGCAGGAATGACAGTTCTGCACTGATATTCTGCCTATGTTAAAATATCTGTAATAAACTTTAACCTAATTAAACTAAAGTGAATTGCAGTTGCTAAAGTGGACTGTGTTTGTGTTCACCCTGACTTGTGCCCTATGGTTGACAGGATGGACATTTCACATGTGGGATTCAACATTCAATAATGTGAATTAGGCTGCTTGGCGATGACTTTCCAAATTAAATTCACACCCCAGGGGTTGAAAGGGTGCTACAGAGGAAGACAAATGGGACAGTTGTCAAAGTGAAGCACATAGCCAGTCTCCCTTTAAAATGGCTGAATCTCACAACAGTGGTTTGCTTATACTTTTCTACCTTCTTAACCTTAATCCTTAGTATTAGACCCAAGCATCAATTGGGCTGTTAAAACAGTGCTAAAACATTAGTTTCAAGTGTCATTCGGGCAACAGTATAGACGCATCTCAACATAAGACCCAAGGTTTACTCGGTCTGTAAAAGTGCCAACAGTGTTGGTGCCAAGTGTTACTCTGGCATCTATGTAAGCATGTCTTCTCCTTGCCTCATAATGGTGTCTCATAAGAAACGCATCTCGTCAGCAGTGATGACGAAGTGAATCTGTCTTGAGGCAGTGAAATTGAAATAGTCAGCGAAACCTGAAATAATTCTGGGAGTCCGAAAGTGACATATTTGCAGTATGCTGTTCATATTATTATTATTATTATTATTTGTATCATTATACTTTCTACTCTTCTGACTTTGTACTTTAGTATTCTGTGTGTTTTACAGAAAAAGGAGATGTAATAAAAGTGGCATTTTTCAAGCCAAACAGTACAACACTTTTTGCATGTTTTTTTTTTTTTTTTTTTTTTTTTTTTTTGACAAAAAATGTAATGCTAAGGAGGCTACAACAACATGGATACACCATTTAGCGATATGTGTATAATCGCAATATGCAGATCATTACTCTAATATTTTTGACTTGAAAAATGCATGTATTCAGCAAGTTTTAAGGTTTTCTTTATTGTTGAACCCATTACCTATAAGCTCTATTATAAAATGCAAGAGCAGGCTAGTTATTTTTTTTAAAGATTCACATCACTTTAGAATGTGATTTTAATGTGGCAAAATTAATATATACCATGATTGTGTCAAAATAACTTTGACTTGCGAAATATCGAACTTATCCTTTTAACACTAGAATCCCTGAAGCCTAAGAAAAATAAAACTCAATCCCAGGCCACCTTAAATTCTTTCGCACCTCTCTGTTAGCATCTTTTGTGTTGCAAATATGTCACTGCTTGTGCTGATCGACTCATTTGCAATGAAAAAGATGCTAATAGAAGAGGTGCGAAGGAATTTAAGGTGGTCAGGGATTAGAAGTTTTTTCGTAAGCTTCAGGAATTCTAGTGTTAATGACCACACAGAATCACATACACACAGTTGTGGAATGCTGATACATTTTAAAATGATGAAGCAAACACTGTATTTGTGGGTACGTCAGATTTTTTATTATCAAAGTCATGCCCCTTGGTACAAGTAAAATGTGAGGAGAAGTAATTAAAGCAAGTATGGCACATATTTGAAAAGCATGGGAGTGACTGTTACTCATTTTAATTGATGGATGACATATTGTAACTACTTCAACTAATGCCAACGGTCACATTCTAGGTGTAATTCTGGATGGATCTAGATATAAGCAGTAAAATATATTGGATCACTTAGTGCAAGATACTATAGATACAGCACCTTCATGTATTTACTACTTCATATTGATTATTATGCTTTTTTTCTGTTACAAACTCCGATTAAAGTACATTTAAATTTAGTTTTTTTTTTTTTTTTTTTTGCAGTAGTAATCTCTACAATATAAAAATGAAAAAAGTATTTTGATGTTTAGTTTTAGAATTTGTAAAATAAACAGAGGGAGACAGAAAAATGTTTGGCGTAGCCACCCTGTATATTTGAAAAGAGGAGGTTGGGAAAAGGCAAAAAAAAAACCCAATATTCTGTTCTTACAGACTTGTGTCCAAAACAGAACTGAGGTACAGTGACATACCTGACTGTCGGGAAGAGGCAGAAATGATGTCATAAGGAAGCCGGTTCTTGAGGACCAGAGGTGGAAATGACATATATAGGAGGCAGGTTTTGTGGGACTGGAAGTGGAAGAAACATTTTTATGAGGCGGGTTCTTCGGATGGTCTGCAAAGGGACAGAGGAAAAATAGTTGAGTACAATGCCAACCCCTGGTCAGGTGGAGAAAAACATTTATTAGAGCACATAAACTCTTCCATGCGCATGTGTGACACAGGCTTCCCCTCAGCCCAAACACATCGGGTCGGCCAGATGAAACTGACAGGCTGTGAACCCGAGAAAGAGTATCGGCATTAGCTTGGAGAGAAACTCTGCAATAAGCAACAGTAAAACTGAAAAGCTGCAGTTCTAAGAACCACCTTGTGACTCTCTGGTTAGACTCCTTGTGTGCCGTCATCCATTGTAAAACCGCATGATCGGTGACCAGGGTAATCATGCAGCCTAGGAGGTAGTAACCTCAGCTGCGTAACTGCCCATTTAATTCAACAGACTCCAGCTGCAGTCAGCAGAGTTTTATGCCTCAGACAGATTCAGTGACCTGAGACATTCTGAGGCCAGTAAGATGACGTCCGTATCAGCTGCATCTCTTTTGACTCCATCCACTTTCCACACCCCCATGTTAGCGGTACACTTTTTTGCTGAATGTACTATTATAGTAATGGTGGCAAACTGAACGTGTGTGCAAAAAAATGTTTATTATAATTATTAAAAAAGCTTCCCCAGGATAAACTGTCGTGCTAATGTAATAAACGTCTCTTCACACTTGCTGCAAGGTGGAAAACCACCGGCTAACGGAGAAGGTCTTAGCTGGGCAACTGAAACAACTAATTTATACTTCTGCTTCTGAGGGAGAGTGCGCCATTCTTCTGGAGCATAAACTCCGCCACAATTAATGCATTGTTATGATTATTAAAATTTTGTACATCAGTAATAATAATATAACCCCTGCGGTGGGCTGGTGCCCTGGCCGGAGTTTGTTTCCTGCTTTGCGCCCTGTGTTGGCAGGGATTGGCTCCAGCAGACCCCCGTGACCCTGTAGTTAGGATATAGCAGGTTGGATAATAGATGGATGGATAATATAACACAGAGGACCACAGACAGTACTGTAAAGAGGTCCTAAACGTAAGGCCAGTAGTATTGCATATTTTGACTGCTTACACAAATATGATTTATTTGATTCAGAGTCTATAAGATTATGTACAGTAGTGTTAATCATTGCTGAGTGCAGCATATAATTTTATTCTTCATCTTTTTCCTTAGCATTTCCCATTTTTATATGGGGTCAACCTTTTGATCACGCCTACTTTTCACAAACACCTACTGCATGCAGACAGCCAGCTGCATATTGCTATGCATCAATCTCTTTTTCATTTTGGATCAACTTTGTTATAAAGAAAACATCATAGTGAGTCAGCCTCATTGCTTGCTGAATATGATTTATTTACAATTTAATAATTTGAGAAAATACCAAAAAATATTTTATAAAGCTAATTTATGTTTATATAGGATGTTATTACTGCCTAGTTTTGACAACCACTGATAAGTATTTTTTTTCCGATCAATGAGGAAACAGTTAAAGAGTTACAAATTGACAGCATTGGTATAAATATCTGTCAAACGATAAAAAAAAATCAGCCCCCATCTAAGCTAAAATTAGCAAGTGTATTTAACAGACTATTTTTTATCATACTTGGCTAGCATATGTACTGAAACATTATTTTAGGTCAGTGCACTTGCAGATAGTAATGGTGGCAAATGACAAATGCATTTAGCAGACAATCTATCTGTTCTATCTGAAGAAATACCATGGCTCTAACTTTTATTCCAATGCTATTTACTAACATGAACTTGCCAAATTAACCAGCTTCACAGCGCTAAACGAACTACTGTCGTTTACATACATGTAAGTGGATTATTTGTGGTACTGCTGACTTTTCCTTTGCTATGTTTCAGTGTGCTTCCTCTTCAATTGTTTATGCATTTAGTGCTGTTGTGGAACACCATCTACTTTTTTACACAATGAATACCCATTTTCACAGGTTCTCTGATATTTGTAAGAACCTTCTGCTTCTGAATTTTACACAGCGATTGACATACTCAAACCAAGAATTGCAAGAGAATTGCCACAGGCTGACATGCAGTATGGGGGAGGGGCAAGGACAACTAATGGATTAAGAAAATATAATTTGTTTAAAATGTTTAGTCCATTATAGGGGGTCCTCGGGTTACGACACAGTTCCGTTCCTACAACAGTGATGTAACCCGAATTTTGGTATAAGTCGAAACACACTCTAGCCTAAGTAACTTACCTATCTTAATACATTTGCAAAGTCATAATCTAGAACATAAAAACACAAAATCTAAGCCTCAGAAAAAGGAAACAGGACATAAATATACTGTACTGTAGTAACAGAAAAAATTAGTGTAAAAAAAATCCATACCTTTATTCCTTCTCATTTCTCAATTTTTTTAAGTTTTTATGGGAGTGAGCGTTGTAAACTCGAAATGTTGTAACCCGAGGACCCCCTGTACATAGATTAATTGAGTGTAGACCTAGTGTGAGTATACCATTAATATCCATATCTAAAATAGTTCAACACAATACAATTTATTTTTGTAAAGCCCAAAATCACACAAGAAGTGCCGCAACAGGCCCTGCCTCTTGACAGTCCCCCCCAGCCTTGACTCTCTAAGAAGACAAGGAAAAACTCCCAAAAAAACCCTTGTAGGGAAAAAATGGAAAAAACAGACCCCTTTCCAGGTAGGTTGGGTGTGCAGTGGGTGTCAAAAAGAAGGGGATCCATACAATACACAGAACAAACCCTCAATACAGTATAAAAATTCAAAAATTACAAGTATGGAGCAGAATTTAACAGTAGATGATATCCCATAATATGATTTTGGATTTGTTTAGATTCCTGAAGACCTCAGCCATCAAGCTGCCTCCCCCATCCATAGTTGAGTCAGCGCTGGGCCAGCCAATCCAATGAAAGGACCCCTCTAACCCACAAATCTTGCAATCCTCCATCAGGGATGACGTTACCTTAGGCAGGCAAAACAACTTGGCAAGTGGGTCATGGCACCAAGTGCCACATTTGAGTACCGAGAAGAGAAACAGAAAAGGTGAGGGTTAGTAACAAACTAGCAGAATACCCGCGCTTCGCAGCGGAGAAGTAGTGTGTTAAAGAAGTTATGAAAAAGAAAAGGAAATATTTTAAAAATAACGTAACATGATTGTTAATGTAATTGTTTTGTCATTGATATGAGTGTTGTTGTCATCTCTCTCTCTCTCTATCTATCTATCTATCTATATATATATATATATATATATATATATATATATATATACTAGCAGAATACCCGCGCTTCGCAGCGGAGAAGTAATGTGTTAAAGAAGCAATGAAAAAGAAAAGGAAACATTTTGAAAATAACGTAACATGATTGTCAATGTAATTGTTTTGTCACTGTTGTGAGTGATGAGTGTTGCTGTCATATATATATATTTACACACACACACACAAACATATATATACTGTATATACATATCTATACATATACACATATATATACATACATATATATATCTACATATATACACATACATATACATACACACATACATACATACATACATACACACACACACATATATATACACAAATACATATATATATACACATACACACACACACATATATAAACATATATATACATATACATACATATCTACATATATACACACAAAGCTATTTCCTATCAGTGCAATACGCTGCTTGTTAAAACGGATAACTCCCGCTCTTACGTGCAAGTCTGCGTGGATATTATGAACTATCATATTTGTTCAAGTTCTATTTAAATTTTAAATAGAAGGAATTTTTATTTAGTCGACAGAAATATCTTTGGTAGGAATGGTAAAAACAGACAGGAATATTATTCCTGAATAAATCAACTCAAACCTTAAACAACTTATAATATTTTGCTCTCCATAAAAATATATCCTGTCTAAATTATACAAGTTAGAAATAAAGTAAACGTTAAAAGAACAAACATTCAAATTTCTTTACTCTTATGTAATTTTATATAAAAAATAAACTTAGATTTTAAATATCCCAAAAGATTTTGCTCTCCATAAAAATATATCCTGTCAAAATTATACAAATTCAAATATGAACATGCTGCATAACAAAACCTGGAAATATAAATAAAATGTGTTCCTTTCAGCAATAACAAATCAAATCATTCAGTTGTCTTTGCTCATATGTCATTTTAGAGCTGGACGCCTGGCATCTTTTTTTGGCAACAAGTTCGTTTATGTTTGGTGTGAGGTTCTGTGTTGTGGA
>JANRMT010062809.1:4032219-4047316 GCA_026402145.1 Polypterus bichir lapradei
ACTAACTTGTCTTTCTTTCCTTCTTCAGAAAGTCCGAGGCCTCACAGACATAAACAAACGCCATGACGGCTATAGGAAGCACGCACTTCCGGGTCTATTTAATCCCTCTTATGACCCTTAATGACATCACAGTTCCCAGAATCCATCACAAATACCCAGTATCCTTCACATCAATCTCCGGTCCGCCTCCATAAAAAGTCCGTCCTTTCTCCCCTCATTGTCTTTTGCTTTCTTATGTTTGTAGAGCGACTGACTGTTTTTTGGTTACAGTATACGGGGCTAAACACCCCAAAACTTGCAACGTGTCTTGTATTACTATATATATATATATATATATATATATATATATATATGTCACTCATTACAATTACAAAACAATTGCATTGTCAATCATGTTACGTTATTATTAAAATGTTTCCTTTTCTTTTTACTTCTCCGCTGCCAAGCGCGGGTATTTTGATATATAGATATATATATGGAGATAGATATATAGATATATATAGATAGATATATATATATATATAGATATGATAGCAACACTCCTCAATGACAAAACAATTACATTAACAATCATGTTACGTTATTTTTAAAATTTTTCCTTTTCTTTTTCATAACTTCTTTAACACACTACTTCTCCGCTGCGAAGCGTGGGTATTCTGCTAGTAAATAAATAAACCTTTTCAAGTACCATAAATTTACACTGGCCGTTAAAGACTCAAATCAAATGTATGTTTTTATTCTATAATAGTAAAAATAAGAGCAGATCATTTATCAAAATGCAGACGTCTGGGATGAACTGGCGACCCTTTGATTACCAGTCAGTAGTTCTTAATGCTGCGCCACCAAAGCGGTCGTATTAACGCCAGTCATTTACAGTCTGTTTTAGAAAGGGTCATGTTAATAATTTAGCAAATTGTTGTACTTCAGTTTTGAATGTCTTATTAGCAGTTTGGTGACTTTATGAAGGCATGTGCAAAATGGCCTCTCAAGATGTAATGTTGTGATGTTAATGGATTTTGAGTGAGACAGGAATCCATGAATTTTGAAGCGTTTAGCATTTTGTATTAAAGCAAAGTGAAATGCTTAACGGTTTGGCCCACATAAGCTGCTGATGTGGTGACTGTATGAAGAGTTTTGAGAAAGTGACTTCAGTATTGCAGAATCTGTCTTAGCAATTGAAAAAAACTGTAATACATTTACTGCTTAACCATATATTTTACCAAGAAGCTGCAGTATATTTCTATGTATATATGATAGATAATGAACTCATAAAAATGTTAGGAAATGGAGTAGAAAGCAACACTTGTATTATCAACAGAAACTGCCAAAATGAAAAGGAACTGTTAAGTAAATTATTTTGACCAGCAACCTGACACAAACTCTGCAGGTGAATGAGAGTTCTTGAAATATGGTACCTCACAGAGTGCAGGCTTAAAAGAACATGTGCATTAGAACATTAGAACACTCTAGACGAGAACAGACCATTCAGTTCAACAAAGCTTGCCAGTCCTATCCACTTATTTCTTCCAAGAAAACATCAAGTCGAGTTTTGAAAGTCCCTAACGTCTTACTGTCTACCACACTACTTGGTAGCTTATTCCAAGTGTCTATCGTTCTTTGTGTAAAGGAAAACTCCCTAATGTTTCTGTGAAATTTACCCTTAACAAGTTTCCAACTGTGTCCCCGTGTTCTTGATGAACTCAGTTTAAAATAACAGTGTCGATCCACTGTACTAATTCCCTTCATAATTTTAAACACTTCAATCATGTCACCTCTTAATCTTCTTTTGCTTAAACTGTAAAGGCTCAGCTCTTTTAATCTTTCCTCATAATTCAACCCGTGTAGCCCTGGAATCAGCCTAGTCTCTCTTCTCTGGACCTTTTCTAGTGCTACTATGTCCTTTTTGTAGCCTGGAGACCAAAACTGCACACAGCACTCAAGATGAGGCCTCATCAGCGCATTATAAAGGTTGAGCATAACCTCCTTGGACTTGTACTCCACACATCGTGCTATATATCCTAACATTCTGTTAGCCTTCTTAATGGCTTCTGAACACTGTCGGGAAGTTGATAGCTTAGAGTCCACTATGACTCCTAAATCCTTCTCATAAGGTGTACTCTCGATTTTCCAACCGCCTATTGTGTATTTAAACCTAACATTTTTACTTCCTATGTGTAATACTTTACATTTACTGACATTAAATTTCATCTACCACAAATGTGCCAAATTCTGTATGCTATCTAAGTCTTTCTGTAATGATAAACAGATTCCAAATTATCTGCTAATACACCTATCTTTGTATCATCTGCAAACTTAACCAGTTTGTTACTTATATTCCTATCTAAATCATATATATATAATTAAAAATAGCAGCGGCCCTAGCACTGACCCCTGTGGAACACCACTCTTAACATCGACCAGTTCTGATGAGGTTCCTCGCACCATCACCCTCTGCTTCCTGTGTCTGAGCCAATTCTGCACCCATCTAAAAACATTACCCTGAACTCCCACTTCTTTTAATTTGATGCCCAACCTCTCATGTGGCACCTTATCAGATGCTTTCTGAAAGTCCAGATAAATATCATAAGCTCCACTTTGATCGTATCCTTTTGTTGCCTCCTCATAGAATTCCAACATATTAGTAAAACACAACCTCCCTCTTCTGAACCCATGCTGACTGTTCAGAATAACGCCTGTCCTTGCCATATGTTTCTCAATCTTATCCTTAATAACTCCTTCCATTAATTTTCCTGTGATGCATGTAATGCTTACTGGCTTAAATGGCTTGGATCTGCCCTGTCACCCTTTTTATATAATGGGATGATATTTGCCATTTTCCAGTCCTTCGGAATCTCTCCAGAGCGCAGTGACTTCCTAAAAATATGTGTCAAGGGTTTATATATGTATTCAGTAGCCTCCTTTCAAACACGAGGATAAATGTTATCTGGTCCTGATGATTTGTTTGATTTCATCTTATTTAATCTGAGCAGCACATCTCCCCCTACAATTTCCAAATCCCTCGGTACCTCCTTAGTAGTCGCGTTTACCTCTGTGAGGTTATCCACTTGCTCACTTGTAAACACCTCAGAAAAATGTAAGTTTAGGGCATCCGCTATTTCACTGTCTATATCTTTTAATTCCCCATTACTATTCCTGATGCACTTGACCTCCTCCTTGACTGTTCTTTTACTACTAAAATACTGAAAGAATCTCTTTAGGGTCTTCTTTTACCTTATCTGCTATATTTCTCTCCAACTGTCTTTTAGCCTCCCTGATATCCTTCTTATTGGTTGCCCTCATGTTCTCATACGTTCTACGATTCACTTTGCAGTGATTAGTCTTATATGCCTTATAAAGCAGTTTTTTCTTTTGCAATTTCTTTTTTAAATCTTTATTAATCCACAGTGAAGTTTTTTTTAGTTTCCTATTAATTCCAAATGTATGTATCTGTCCTGCATTACATGTAAAACATTTTTAAACCTGTTCCACTGCTCCTCGACTGTCTCCACATTTAAAAGCTTATCCCAGTCTATCCTACTTAGACTTTGTCACATCTGTTCAAAATTAGCCCTACCAAAGTTCAACTTAACAATTTTAGTCTTTGCATCTGCACTCTTACAAAATACTGAGAATTGTATTACATTATGGTCACTTGAACCTAGTGGTTCAATCACTTCTACACCCTTAATTCTACCCTGATTATTACAAAATACTAAATCCAGGCAGGCTTCACCCTGTGTTGGTGCTTTAACATGCTGTGTTAAAAAACAGTCACTGATTACTTCTAAAAACTCTTGTGCTCCTCCATCTGCAAGGTTATCCCAGTTACTGTTTGGATAATTAAAGTCCCCCTTGACTATAATATCTCCCTGTAAACTTGCCTTTTTGATATTACTAAAAAGATGTGTGTTGAAATCACTGACTGAATTGGGTGGTCTATAACACACTCCTAAAATAAGACCTCTTTCCCTAATATTTTCCAGGCGAAGCCACATGTCCTCACTTAGATGGGGCTCATCATCCAACTGAAGAGGTCTTACATTTAAACCCTGTTTGGCATAAACAGCAGCCCCACCTCTTTTTCTGTTCTGTCTGTCCTTTCTAAAAATGTGTATCCCTCTATGTTACACTCGTCCCCATCTTTGTTATTTAGCCAGGTTTCCGTTATTGCTATAATATCATAATTATGCTCTGCTACATACAACTCCAACTCACTTACCTTATTTTTGATACTTCTAGCATTAAGGCAAGCTATATTTAATGTGTTACTCCTTCCACATTTAAATGTTTGCTTAGAATTTACATTACTATGCATTTTTATTTCTACACCATTGTTTGTTCTTCCATGTATAGATCTAAACCTGGCCTGTCCTAAACCTCCCTGCCGTCCCCCAAATTCCCTAGTTTAAACAATACTCGACTGGCCTACACAAACGCCTCCCCAATAAATTGGTGCCCCTCCAGTTCAGATGTAACCCACCACGGCGGAACAGGTCCCATCTGTTCCAAAAGGAGTCCCAATGCCCCATAAACCTATACCATTCTACCCTGCACCAAGATTTGAGCCACGCGTTAAGCCTTCTAATCTCCTCAATCTTACCTGGACTGGCGCGTGGCACAAGCAGAACTTCGGAGAAGATTACATTGTCAGTTCTGCTTCTCAGCTTGACACCAAAATTTTTTGAATTTGGATCGCAGAAATGAGAGACTACCCTTATGTATGTCATTTGTTCCAACATGGACAATGACAACTGGAGGCCAAGAGCCTATGCACCCTTTTAGGGAGGTCTCCCAACTGTGCAAGTCTCTCTCTCTCTCTCTCTCTCTCTAAGGAATCGCTGTTACGACGACGCAGTTATTTACTTACAAATGCTGCTTTCTACCCTGCCTCCTCGATTCTAATTCAAATACAGAGAACAAGAACAGGTACAGGTACAAGCAACTTTTCCAAGTGCACCTTCGAACACCCAGCTACTTTTGCTCACCTCCAAACACCCAGCTACTTTTGCTCCTGTGCGGGCAAAAAAAAAAAAAAAGCAAAAAAATCCCCTCTAAAGGGAAAAAAGCTTTAAAAATTCCCACATGGCTCCTTAGCGGCAACCAAAACCCAAGGTGTTTTTTTTTTTATTTTTTATTTTTATTAATTTTATTGCAATCCATACAAATCAATCAAGTTTTTACAAAAAGAAAAATTGAGTTAAGGACAAATCGATCCCCACCCCTGAGAGAGAGAGCAAGGCAGACAAGCAAGGCAGGCGTGAAATTGAAGTCTTGTAAACATACCTAAATCAATAAATTCTCTGTGCTTTATGAGCTTATTTTAAAATATTACTGATTAGATCCTGCCATGTTTTGAAATCCCACTGACTTAAAAGAGGAGAGTTTGGGTTTTTCCAGTTTATCAGAATAAGTCTGCATGCCAAAAGTGTAGTGAATGCAATCACAATTTGTTTGTCTTTCTCCACTTTAAACCCATCTGGAAGAACCCCAAACACAGCTGTTAATGGGTTAGGAGGGATTGTGAGACCAAGGCTGTCTGAAAGGTAATTAAAAATTTTGGTCCAGAATAATGTTAATTTGGTGCAGGCCCAGAACATGTGACCCAGTGAGGCTGGGACTTGGTTGCAGCGTTTGGATCATGCCCTGGAAACATTTTGGAGAGTTTTAGACGAGACAGATGTGCTCGATATATAATTTTGAGTTGTATAATTGTATGCTTTGTGCATATGGAGCTCGAGTGAAGTTTTTAAGAGCGAAACTTTTTTTTTTATTTTTTATTTAATTTAAATCTCACACCACAGAACAGACCAAAAACCGTTTGCAAAGCAGACGTCAACACAAAGCACACGTCAGCCACGTGACCAGAAGTCTCCTTGGAGTCTCCTCCAAGGAGGAGGAATGTAACACATTTCTTTACATTGTTCATGCTTGTTGCACATATTTGGTAGTTGTTGATTATTTGCACTGAGTGGGCGTCAGAACTCCACGTACTGCTTTCCAAACAAACACCTTTGGAGCAGCTATCCACATTAGTGCCAGAGCCTACATGTTCCACATCATTCAATTGATTGTCACTGTCTCATTCAATGTCCTTATCAAAATGTTCATCTTGCAGCTTGTCTAATTGTTTCAAAACATCAGCAGCTTTATTGCTTCTTTGTGACAACATTAACTATGCACTGTATTTATAACACTGTTTTCAGGCAGCTGTTGTGTCAAAAAAAAAAAAAAGATTCTTTTACTATCCCCTAAATAACATCACTATAGTAGATAACTGAGATGTAGCATCAAAACTCGCCAGCAAGTTGGCTTCTTCAATAGTGTTTTTATGCTGAGATAATAGTTACAGTATATCTTAAGTTGCACCTTGACGGGCTCAATGAAATACCACTTAACTCGCACCTCATGTTCAAAGTGTTAGAAAGCAATTAAGTTAAAATTAAGGTCCAAGAGTAAATATGTTTCATTAGCTGCAGTAATTAAGTACTATATAAAAAAACTGCTTGAAAACCTGCAATCGCTGTAGCTCTCTAGCATCTGTATTTGACACCTCCGGTGTAACATGAAAAGTAATAGTTTTATTAAGTATGTGTGTTTAATTGATTTATAATGGTCTTATGGTTCTTTTTTTTTTTTTTTGTAAAAAGAAAAGTAGAAATGAAAATTTACTGTGTAAATCAATTCAATATCAATTAAATTGTGAGGGATTTGTATGCATTTGTATTCAGTCATACACAAAAAGCAGTACCAAAACAGCTGTTAGATAGACTTGAAGATTAAATAGAAGCAGTCATACTTAACTATAATTGCACTGTGCAGACCTATAAAGTCCAACAGTTTATTTTTTGTTTTTTTCCGAATTTGCAGTTAAACTTTCGTTGTGGATATACTGTAATGTAATGTCACAACATTCACAGGAGAGAGTAGGCAACGAGTACAGGATGGGAAGCTCCCCCTCCAAATCCAACTTAAATCTTTGCTCTATTAATGTTTTTGTCACCTGAGGAGGCATCCACTGACACTAAATGTTTAATTATATTATCTAACACAAAAGCATACCAGCTTAACGCACAGTGGCTAAAAGATTTCTGTCTTTTTTTATGATCAATCCAAAAAGCTTATGCTTTTCAGGTACTGATAAGCATCGGGAGAAATGTTGGCAGGCATAATGCCATACATTACTGGAAACCTGATTTTAAAACGAAATAACATATGATGCATAGATTTTTAGAAGAGAAAATAAATAAACAAACACATGGCATGTTGTCATCTGTGACTGCTGCTAATGACACACATAAAATAAAAGTTAACGAGGAGGTTCTTAAAATTGTGACCATTGCGTACTGTATCGGAAAAGACGAACATCCCTTCACAGAATTTGGCCCACTTCTATTTACTACATAAAAAATGGCATAAAAAGAAAAATAACCTACTTTAATTTCTTTCAGTTTGACAGGATACAAGAGGCTGTATCTGATATTGGCTTTCCGTAACTGCTGTTTAATGTTGTAAAAAGGTGCACGTTTAGCAGCTGTTCAGGGTGAGAAATCAGGAAAACTATGAATGTGGTTATTTTCAAATATAATCTCTTGTTTCTGTCTGAGAAGAGCCATTACATTAAGCTTAAATTGTAATCTCTCGAAGCGGACAATTAGAGTCCTAGGGTTAGAGGTATTTGATCCACATATGCGATAAGCTGCTGCTATCTCGGTATCTGATTTTGAAGTCCTCTCCAATTATTTTTGAGAAATAGTTCAGCTATAAGTTTCACTGGGTTTGAACTTTCACGATTCTCAGGTAGACTTTCGATTCTAATATTATTCCTTCTGCATCCATCTTCCAGAGCCACAAGTCTGTCTCCAAGTTTTTTGCATTTGGAATTCGCAGCTGTAGCTTTTCCATTGGCGGTAGATGCCGAATATTCCACTGTTTCAATTCAAGTCGTGAATGTCTGCTTAACGTCTTCCAGCTGATTGGCAAGTTCTCTCAGTTTAGACCCATGTTCCTGAATGTGTTCTTCAATTTTTCGCAGCATACCTTTAAAGGTTGCATCAAAATGATTATATATACTGTACATTTTTCCAAGACTTTATTATCCTGCCGCAGCTTCTCGTTTGTCTCGTTTTGCAGCTTCTCGTTTGTCTTGAGCAAGCCATTTATTTCTTTCTTCATATTTTTTTGAATGTCTTTCTTAAGCTCACTTATGGCCATGACCAATGTTACGATCATTTCCTTCAGTTCAAACAAATCGTTTTGGCTTTCGTGTTCGGCGGGTGAAGTGGCAACCTCGTTTACAGCCAATGCTTCCTGCTCGCGAGGAGTAGATGAAAGCACGGACTGTAAGACCATTTCTAGTTTCAAGTGATCTTCTGGAATTGGCGAGCTATCATGACCTGCATCACTTGCACCTTCGCTCCCATTTTCACTCCTCAAGTAGAGATGATGCAGTGGAGCGGGGTCCTGGGAAGTCTGTGCTTTCACCTGCCTGTTCCAGGTCAGTCTCTAAGCAATTTAATCCCAAATGTTTTCCAGATATTAAAAACTGTATTTGTTTGCGAGGTTTGGAAAAGGTGGTGCTCATGCAGAAGTCCCACAGATAAAACATTCTCTATCTTGAAATGCTTTCAACATTTGTTCCATATTCTGAGTGAGTGAAGCACAATTGGGTTATTACTATATTGGCGATAACTTGCATTTATTGGGGCACAAAGCAGAGAATATAAAGAAGTACTGTAGGATTTTATTTCTATTGCAGACCAAGCCTGTGTATGTTTATCTATTTGTGTCCAGGTTTTTATAGCTTGTATGTAGGCTGCCCAGTAATAAAACTGAAAGTTAGGTAGAGCCATGCTACCTTCTGCCTTAGGTCTTTGTAGGGCCGCTCTTTGGATATGTGGATGTTTTGAGTTCCAAATAAATGAGGTTATTGTTGAATCTAATTGCTTAAAACATGATTTATTGATGTATATTGAAATGTTCTGAAATACAAAGAAAAGCTTAGGAAGGATATTCATCTTAACGACGTTAATTCTTCCAGCTAGAGTGAGATGAAGAGTTGACCATCTATGCAAATCTTGCTTATTTTTTTCCATACAGATGATGAAATTTTGTTGATAAAGAGCTTTATGTTTACTTGTCATATTTACCCCATGGTATTTAAACTGATCTGCAATGATAAAAGGGAAAGGGTCTAATCTAATATTGTATGCTTGAGAATTCACTGGAAATAGCACACTTTTATTCAAATTAATTCTGAGACCAGAGATCTTTAGAAATTGCTGTTAAGACTGCAGGAACAGTAATTTGTGGGTCTGATATATACAGTACCATATCATCTGCATATAGAGAAATTTTCTGTTTAAGTCCTTCTCTGATAATCCCCTTTATCTGATAAGCATTTTGACAGTGAACTGCCAGTGGTTCAATGGTGATTGCAAATAGTAGTGGTGACAAGGGGCATCCTTGTCTGGTACCACTTTCTAGTTTAAAGTAGTCTGAACAAATTTTAATACAAACTGAAGCTTCTGGATTGGTATACAGTAGTTTGATCCATGCAGAAATGTTCGGGCCAAACCCAAATTTCTCTAATGTAGTGAAAAGGTAGTTCCATTCAATCATGTCAAATGCTTTTTCTGCATCCAACGATATCATCTCTGGGGTGTTTGACTTTGCTAGTGAATATATTACATTAAACAGGCGTCGAAGATTGGAAGCTGAATGTCGGCCTTTAATAAATCCAGTTTGATCTTGTGAGATTACCGAAGGCAGCACTTTCTCCATTCTTCTAGCTAGGACTTTGGAGAGTATCACAACATTATTCAGAAGTGAAATTGGTCTGCATGATGCACACTGTAATAAGTCCTTATTTTGTTTAGGAAAGACGATGATTAATGCTTGGTGAAACGTTTGAGGTGGAATTTGATTGCCTCTAGCTTCTGTAAATGTTGCTAATAAGACTGGAGCTAGGTGAGTGGAGAATATCTTATAAAATTCTACAGGGTAGCCATCAGGGTCTGCTGCTTCCCCGCTTTGAAGTGACTTTATAGCATCTAGTAATTCTTTTAATGCCAGAGGTTTATCCAGTTCCTCTGCTCTAAAAGTATCTATTTGTGGTATCTGTAATGTATCCAAAAATGCATTAGATTGTGTGTTGTCTTCTTTAAACTCAGTAGGACATAAGGATTTATAGTAGTCTCTAAATGTGTGCATTATATTTTTATGGTCAATGATTTTATTTCCATTCGTGTTGGTGATTGCTGGGATTGCATTGCGAACTTCTTGCTTGTGAATTTGTTGAGCTAAGAGCTTATTAGCTTTCTCTCCATGTTCATATTAATGATGTCTTGATTTAAAAATGAGTTTCTTTGGTTGTTAAGAGGTTGAGCTCTGAATGCAGAGCCTCACTTGGACACCTGGCATGTTCTTCGCCTATTCTAGTTATTTCGCTGGTTAGCTCTGGTACCTTCTTGGTTTCTAATTTACTTATGTGGGAAATATATGAAATAATCTGTCCTCTTAAGAAGGCCTTTAGAGTTTCCTCGAGAATTCCAGCAGAGATCTCTGAGGATGTATTTGTCTCTAGGAAGAAACTGATTTGTTTGGATATAAATTCTGTACAGTTCTCATCTGCTAATTGAAGTGGGTTAAGTCGCCATCTACGTGATGAGTGTGTGGGGCATAATGATTTTAGCTCCAAGATCAGAGGAGCATTGTTGGAAATAACAATAACGTCGTACTTGCAAGATTTAATCGTAGGCAAGAAATTATTATGTATAAAGAAATAATCAATTCTTGAGTAGCAATGATGCACTGGTGAGGAATATGTTCTTCAGTTTGGGTTTAGAAACCTCCAGTGGTCTGATAGGTTGTGGTCAGTTAAAAACTGTGTAGCTGTCTTTGCAGTGTTAGATGTCATCCCCCCTGTGACAGGAGACCTATCTAAGAGTGGATTTAAAACACAATTGATGTCCCCAGCCATTATAATTATACAAGTGTTCACATTGAGAATGGATGCAAATACATTTTGCATGAATTCCCTATCATCGACATTGTGATAAATGTTTATGCACCCAATCACTTTACAGTTAAATAAATTACCCATGACAATCACATATCTCCCTTCAGGATCAGATACTACATCTGATATCACAAATGAGACTATTCTATGTATGAGAATTCCCTCTAGTCTTCTTTGTAAAGCTGGAATGGAACATTTGGCCAGTCCAGTCTTTTTGCAGCCGGAACTGATCCTTGCTTAGTAAGTGGGTTTCCTGTAAAAATGCTATTTTAGGTGAGAGAATACTTTCTTTCTCTTTAATTCGTGATTCGGGCCTTTAACATTCCAGCTCACAAAGTTAACTGTCCCATCATGGAGACACTGATTCTGAATTTTTGATGCCATTGTGCAGTCTTAACTGGAAGTGAGACAACTTTAACCTTAATTTCCAATTTTCCCATGGGTTATTGCCATGCAGCGTATTGTTACTTTGATAGTTATAATTATAAGGATTAAAAAGGATAGATTAGATATAGCTTGCTCTCTTTCTCTCCTCTCCCTTATCCTCCCCACCTCCCCATTTTGCCTCCCCATGTGAGGTTGGACCCCATTTCACAAAGTCCCAGTTCTCTGACATACCTAGAGACAGAGCACATCCAAAACAAAACAAGGCCCCAAGCAGCAGTGTTTGAAGATTAAAAAGTAGAGATATCTATTGCCGATAAAGTCTAAATACTACAGTCATAAAATATAATCTTCAACAGTCTTGAAATATTAAGACAGTAAACCCAGGGAATGATGTTAAAAAGTGGTCCTGGATAAGCATACTAAACCCTAATGCAATAATGACAATAACAATAAACCAAGGATATGATGTTAAACAGTCTCCTTTAGAATAGTTATTTAAATAAATAAATAAATAAATTTGGTCTCGTCCATTATGGGAGACATCTGAAGCGGAACTCCGTTAGCAGCGGCTTTACTTTTTCTCTTATTTCTTATTATCCCGAGGTATCCTGTATTTACCCAACCTGAGGAGTTTCTTCTACAGCATATAAACATGAACAACAAGAAAGGGGGTCAAAGAATTTATATAGACAACATCTTTGCATCCTATCAACAATTACATTCCAAATTTCACTTTCCAGCAACACATTTCTTTCACTATCTTCAAATTAGAAACTTTGTTAAACAGAACTTGCCCGATTTTCCTAATCTCGCACCTTCCTCTATGCTGGAAAAAATATTGCTCAGTTCTGAGGACTCAGACAGCATTTCTGCAATATATACAATTATTTTACAGTCCCTCCCTTTCAACGATCCAAGAGGACAATAGGAAAAAGATCTCTCACTCAACATATCAGAAAAGGAGTGGAAGATAGCAATGCAGAGAATTCACTCGAGCTCCATATGCGCAAAGCATACAATTACTCAACTCAAAATTATATATCAAGCCCATCTGTCTCGCTTAAAATTGTCCAAAAAGTTTCCAGGGCAAGATCCAACCTGCGAACACTGTAATCAAGTCCCAGCCTCAATGGGTCACATGTTTTAGGCCTGCACCAACTAAACATCATTCTGGACAAAAATTTTCAAGTGTCTTTCAGACAGCCTTGGTTTCACAATCCCTCCTAACCCATTAACAGCTGTGTTAGGTGTTCTTCCAGATGGGCTTAAAGTGGAGAAGGACAAACAAACTGTGATTGCCTTCACTACACTATTGGCACTCAGACTTATTTTGCTAAACCTAAAGAATCCTAACTCCTCATCTTTTAAGTCAGTGGGTAACTGATGTTTTATACTATTTGAAATTGGAAAAAATCAGATCCCACTATGTGTCTGTAATGATCGATGGGGAAGCACATATTTCAATGACAGAGTGCGAGATGAATAAAATGGGTGTATTACCAGCAGGGCTCAATCAGTACCTCCAGCTTCTGTAGTGTCTCAAGCTCAGCATTTGTTGGCATGACCATGTTAGTATTATGTAGGCCTATTGCATCTCTTAGTGGCTGTTCGTTTCTTTGCATACGCTTCACTATCTCCAGAGTGGCGTTCCATCTAGACGGCACATCTTGTACAAGTTTCTCAGTCTTCAGCCCATGCGCAAATTGTTTTTTCTTAAGTTCTGCTGTATTTGATGGACTTTGCTTAAAGTGCCTCACCACCTTTCGGAATTTGGAAAGTGCACTGTCAACTACACTATTCTGCGGAGACACTGTGACAGAATGTTGAATGCTGAACGCGATGCATGGCAAGTGTTCGAAAGGCAGCTGTCTCGCCGCTGAGATTAAATTTGGTACACTATATGTGCTGAGTGTGCTTAATTTATTCTCAACGTTCGCCTGCTTTGCTACATCCATAAAATGTTCAGTGCATGTTTCAGCCTGATGCCTCTCCGATGTTTTCATGACTGTCAAAGCATGTGAATGCAGTTTTCACTGTTCATCGATATAATGGGCTGTAACCCCGAGGTAGCTATGGTTTCCAAGTGATGCCCAATAGTCACCAGTAAGGGCGACAGTCTCCATGAACTCCAACTCCTTAGCTAGTTTTGCCACGCACTTATAGCGCAAACACAGTCAGCTCGGATTTGCTTTTGCTGTGAGCCACTACAGCGCTCGGAGGCTATAGTTGGCCCAGCAACTGATAGACTGTCTTCCACAGATGCGGCAATTGCACTTCAGGACACTGTTCACCATGTCATCCCATTAGAGGGAGTCCCAAAAGTTTAGAAACCTTACAGTGTGCGTGCTATATATATTTAGCAGTAAGATAATAAAAACTTTCCAGATAATGCCTCAGGTTTTAATTTGAAGACATTGATATTTGAGTATTGCAGGTCCAGCTTTCATTTAAAAGTCTGTTTCATGCAAAGTTGCCCTGGTTGAAGACCCCAACATTTGCAAGTGTATTGAGATGATTCATTTAGGAGAGGAATATGCTGCAATAAAAAACAGCTAGAAGAACTTGCATCTACTGTACCACATTCACTAAACAAAATCACAACTTAACTCTTTGTGTGTGTGTGTGTGTGTGGCTGTAATCGAACCTCGCATGCCTTGTCTTGAGCACTTCGCAGGGGAACCAAAAATGTTCTGAGGCTTCATCAGTCTGTGCGAACTGGTGTTTAGCTTACAGCCTCAGTTTTGCCTTGTTGACAGAGCTAAAGTTTCTTACATAGCTTCATTAATGACTAAGACACTTTATGGATCTGTGTGCTTTATGCAAACAAGCACTCTTATTCAGAAACTTTGCTAAGGATTTGACATCCTTCATCAAGTTCATGCAAAACTTTACACCGGCTGTTACAGACTGAAATCAAAGGCTTCTTCTTTTTGGGCATATACGCCGTCAGCATGGTACTGCCAGATCTAAACACTAGCATGGCAGAGTGACTTTAGCTGCAGGTGGAAGTCCCATTTTACTTCTGGTGACAAGCAGAGTTGTGTCACAGTGCAGCAGTCTGTTAGCCAGGGAAAGAGCTGTGAAGAAGCTGTCTGTCTGGCTTTGTCCACAAACAGCTCTATAAACTTTATGACCATAGACTGAAAGTCCTTTGCCTTGGGTTTTAACTGAAAGAACTGTTCTCAACAAAACAACAGCAAATCTGTTGTTTTTCACACATTCAACAAGGCTGTCTTTGTTGTCAGAGTGCAAATAACTGTATGTTAGTCTAGAGAAGAGCCAAGCAAAATGACACCTTTTATTGGCTAACTAAAAAGATTACAATATGCAAGCTTTCGAGGCAACTCAGGCCCCTTCTTCAGGCAAGATGTAATCAACTCAGAGAGGGAGAAGCAAGTTTGTTGTACCACGTGAACATCAATGACAGAATAAGACTGAATAATAATAAAAAAAAAAGCACTAACTTTTACAAGTAGCCAAAATTTACACCAGGTGTTACAGATTCAAATCAAATGTTTTTATTATATTATAGTAACTAGCAGAATACCCGCGCTTCGCAGCGGAGAAGTAGTGTGTTAAAGAAGTTATGAAAAAGAAAAGGAAATATTTTAAAAATAACGTAACATGATTGTTAATGTAATTGTTTTGTCATTGATATGAGTGTTGTTGTCATCTCTCTCTCTCTCTCTCTCT
>JANRMT010062809.1:4067316-4092574 GCA_026402145.1 Polypterus bichir lapradei
AACACAATGGGCAGCACATTGAACACATTTTATAAGTGGTCAGAAACTTGTAAATAACTCATGAAAGAATAAAGTTACGTTAAAACCAAGCACACCATTGTTTTTCTTGTGAAATTCCCAATAAATTTGTGTCACATGACCCTCTTCCTATTGAAAAAACAAAAGTTGGATCCAAAATGGCCGACTTCAAAATGGCCACCATGGTCACCACCCATCTTGAAAAGTTTCCCCCCTCACATATACTAATGTGCCACAAACAGGAAGTTAATATCACCAACCATTCCCATTTTATTAAGGTGTATCCATATAAATGGCCCACCCTGTAGTTTTACTGTCAAATAATACAAAGAGTACGCGACACGTGTTTCGCCCTAATTCTGGGCTCATCAGGCATACACACTCACTGCACCCCTTCTCGGGAATCGAACCTCAGGCGTCAGCATCAGAGGCGAAGCCTCTAACGTTGCGTCACGGCGTGTGGTTCGTTTATTTGACAGTATGTAGATCGGGGTAATTACATTCAAGGCATTCGTAGTCTGAATCACAATCTGACTGTATGGGTGGTTACCTACCAGGTAACGCTTGTGGTTGGTCAGCAAGTCGGCTAACGCCACGGCGTGTGGTTCGTTTATTTCACAGTATGTAGATCGGGGTATATATATATAAGACCGCGTTAGCTGCGGAGCTCAGCTCGGAGCGAAATGAAGTGAATGAAATGAGGTGAACGGGAGGGGAGATGATGACGTGACTCCCCCACCCGCCTTAACTGTCAATCTCTCCACAAATACGGTCTCTCAGATCTCAACTCTCCTTTATATAAATCAGTAAAGGAGAGAGGACTAAACAGTAAGGAAAAAGAACGGTAAGATTGCGTCAGGTGCGGAGCTCATCTCGGAGCGAAATGAAGTGAATGAAATGAGGTGAATGGGAGGGGAGATGATGACGTGACTCCCCCACCCGCCCTAACTGTCAGTACCCCCACAAACACAGTCTCTCGGAATTTGCATAAGCACTGTCCTTCACCAGCAATTTTAACTTAGTTACAAAGTGATCAAAACTCTCGTTTATACCCAGCGTCCTCTCATTAAACTTGTATCCCGCGAATATCGCATTCGTCGTGGGCATGACAAACGCCAGCGGCAGCCTGTCTATGAACTTAATTTAAACTTACGGTTTACACCATGCTTTGTTTCCGCAGTAGCTGCATTTATGAATATGCTTGAATGCGTCACTCGCTTGATATTCTTTTGCTGCCTTCTCAATTGTGTAATTTTCTTCAGCGCTCTTTGGAGCTCTTACTTGTTCTCTACGTACTGCGTTCACCGTGAGTTCATGTGATTACGTGGGAGGCGTGATGATGCTAGACGCAACTCCACCTCCCATGGCCATCGAGCTGCTGTCTATTACAGTATATGGACGAAAATAGGTTCCAGTTATGACCATTTCGTGTAGAATTTCGAAATGAAACCTGCCCAACTTTTTAAGTAAGCTGTAAGGAATGAGCCTACCAAATTTCAGCCTTCTACCTACACGGGAAGTTGGAGAATTAGTGATGAGTGAGTGAGTCAGTCAGTGAGTGAGGGCTTTGACTTTTATTAGTATAGATTTGGACTTCAGGCTTCACACATTATACACTTCATGTCTACATTTTGTCAATTATTACTAAAACATGACAAACGTTTCTGTTTTAACGATGTGTTTACATAGATTGTTGTAGACACAGAACACACATGAAATGCATGTGTTCCAAATAACGATATAGTATTTATAAAAGGGGTCATTTTGCTTGACTTCTCTCTCTATAAAACTCTAAGCAACTGACACGCAGGTAAGCAGACTTGAGATGAGAAAACTGTGCAGACATGGGGGGATGTGGTAGCAGGCTGGTTATCAACACAATTACAAGACAAAAGACGCTGACAGAGAGGTGGGAAGGGATTTACGAGTTTTTTCATAGGCTTTGGTAATTCTAGTGTTAATTGGAAAAAGAAAATGTAAAGATGAATTTGAAATTGCTGCTTAGTGAAAAATAGGATTTTTTAAAACATTTGTGTTGTGTTTATTATATTTTGACCAAAGAAATCTTACTGGGGCACATTGTTTGACAATGGTGCAGTCTCGCAGTGAAGCATCCATGTTCATTTGACCTTGGTTTCAACTAGACTAATGGCAGAGCAGTATGCTGTGTGCGTGTTCAGACTACTCATAAGCCATCATGAATGTGTTGCATTTTTTCAGCTTGTATCTGCTGCAATTACCACATAAATTCCAAGTTAACTTTATTTTTTTTCTTACTACTTTAACTCTTTCAGGGCAGATGTCAACTTTTGTCAGCAGGAGGGGTTCAGAGCAGTAAGCAACTGCAAACGGTGACAAAACTCGCTGGAACAACAACAACATTTATTTATATAGCACATTTTCATACAAACTAGCTCAAAGTGCTTTACATAATAAAGAATAGAAAAATAAAAGACACAATAAGAAAACAAAATAAATCAGCATTACTTAACATCGAATAAGAGTAAGGTCCAATGGCCAGGGGGACAGAAAAAACAAAAAAAAACTCCAGACAGCTGGAGAAAAAAAAATAAAATCTGTAGGGATTCCAGACCATGAGACCGCCCAGTCCCCTCTGGGCATTCTACCTAACATAAATGAAACAGTCCTCTTTGGATTTAGGGTTCTCACGGAAGGGCTTGATGATGATGGTCACGTAGAATTCTGCCTTTTAATCCATCCATCATTGTTGGAGCATCATGAATCTTTGAGTAGGTGGAGGTGGCACAGGCCACCACCACAAAGAAACCGAAAAGAGAGTAGGGTCAGTACAGATTTTAGAGCCACCCTGAATAGTTTTTATGAGGAAATTGAGCATACAGAGTATCAGGATTAAGTTAAATTGAAGTTATAGAAAGGCCATGTTAAAGTAATATGTTTTCAGCAGTGTTTTAAAGTGCTCTACTGTATTAGCCTGGCAAATTCCTATTGGCAGGCTATTCCAGATTTTAGGTGCATAGCAGCAGAAGGCCGCCTCACCACTTCTTTTAAGTTTTGTTCTTGGAATTCTAAGGAGACACTCATTTGAGGATCTGAGGTTACGATTTGGAATATAGGGTGTCAAACATTCCGATATATAAGATGGGGCGAGATTATTTAAGGCTTTATAAACCATAAGCAGAATTTTAAAGTCAATCCTGAATGACACAGGTAACCAGTGTAGTGACATCAAAACTGGAAAATGTGTTCGGATTTTTTTTTCCTAGTTAGGATTCTAGCAGCTGCATTCTGCACTAGTTGCAAACGATTTATGTCTTTCTTGGGTAGTCCTGAGAGGAGTGCGTTACAGTAATCTAGTCGACTGAAAACAAACGCGTGAACTAATTTCTCAGCATCTTTCAGTGATATAAGAGGTCTAACTTTACTTATGTTTCTTAAGTGATAAAATGCTGTCCTAGTGATCTGATTAATATGCGATTTAAAATTCAGATTACAGTCAACAATTACCCCTAAGCTTTTTACCTCCATCTTGAATTTTAATCCTAATGTATCCAGTTTATTTCTAATAGCCTCATTGTATCCATTATTGCTAATCACTAAGATTTCAGTTTTCTCTTTATTTAGCTGTTACGTTTTAGTTCGACTCTCTTTGCAAGAAGGAAAGTTTCATTGGTTTGATCGAGATTTCCCTGCCCTTGTGGGAGTAGTGAAGAGCAAACGATGACCAAATTGGCATCGACGTCTGGCGAGAGATCGAAGCGAACGCACAAAGCAAACAATGTTTTGTATATTATTGCTGAATTGGACTCGGACTTGTCGGGCTCTGATTTTGATGCAAGTGATCTGGAGATCGAGATAGTAAACAAAAGTAAGGTACCGGCATCTGCTGATCAATCTCCAGCTAATCGTGGTGCTGAATACATTTGTGCAAATGAAGACCACCACTCATAGTGACACGAGGTACAAACCAGATTGCATTGCTCTGTGACGGCGACTGCTGCCGCCGTCCCTGGCCTTGTCATGCGAAGACAGCCTGGCAGCAAGTCTGCCATGCATTTCTGCCAGTCGGCATGCCGCCCGTGAGCATCTCGACTCACAAGAGACTGTGAACTGGTGGCTGCAGCACCCAGCAACTGATATTTTAGGTTGATTTATGGGGGAGACCCTTGCTTTGGGTGCTGCGTTTTTTGGAAAAAATATTCAGCCCTCAAAGACTTAATTAAAATAAACACTGCTTGCCTGAGTTTGGATGATGAATCAGGTTGTGTTAAGTACAGCAGCTTAAAATTTCAATTAGAACAAGAAAAAATGAAGAATTTGATATTGCTGCTTAGTAAACAATATAGGCTTGTTGCCTCAACAGTAAAATTTGTCCACTTGTAAACATGTTAGGAGTGTTATCCTTGTAATTTTTGATAAACATCTTAAGGTTTAATAGGTTTCCTGTTTTTCTATAGGTTTGTGTGTCAGAGAGTGTAAGTTTTGGTAAGAATCGAGCAATGCTTAATTAATATGGTAATCAATATTTATAATTACATCCAATTAGGCATGTTTTGGTAGTATAGGGGTTTGGAGTTTGGGGACCTGTAATTAGTAAATGCATATTTTAATAGTATGAAAACTGTTTAACTGCCAATATCAATTGAGTTAATGTGTGAGAATATATATTTTTGTCAGATAAATGGTAAAAATTACTTTTTTAAAATAAAGACATTTCACAGAACTGCATTACGGAGGAAATTCAACAATATGACAGCTTACAATTAAGAGAAGCATTTTATTTCAATGCCATATGTATTATGTATAAATATTTTTCTACATTTTATTAATTAAAGTATGTATTTTAAGGGAATTTTATTTATATTAGTATATTTATGGTCCGTGAACAATAATCCCACAGAATTTTTATTTTATTGATAAAAATGACCAGGTAACACCTGTTGTCTATAGTTGTAATTATAAAGATACCAAAGTTGTCACTTGAATATAGAACATAAGGTGTTTCTATGTCTGGTTATGGAGGAGCTTAGTGTAAAAAGTTTTTAAAGATATGAAGGACAAAAATTCTGAATCGGCCTATAAACATATATTTAGTGGCCCTAAAAAATCTGATTGGAGCATCCCTAATAAATGCACACTGAATATGTCTTCAGTACAACAGTCTGTATGTACTTTTTCCAGAAGATTCAGTTTATTCTAAGATGTTACTTGCAACATTAATATAGTCATCCTAGGAGTTTTTCTATACACCTTGTTTGTTAGCAGATGTTTTTAAAGTGTAACTTTCTAGTACTCCTTCATTGTATATGGAAAAATAAATTAATTAATTACATAAAAAATCATGTTGTATATTTATATGTATATTTATATTTTTTCCTTTTTAAATCCACTTGATTAAAATCTTGGCCTGGATGGGTAGTCTTTCTTTCCATCAAAATCTATAATTTGTTTCTCTAAAATCAGCAAATAAGCATTACCTTAGTTGACAAAAGTGATGCCTGTGATATCTGTAGTAAAAAATTTAAGTAGTATTTAGTCTTTCTTATATTAGCACTCATGCATTATACAGTAAATGTTTACTTTGTGCAAGTACACAATTAATTCATGTAACTCATTTTAGTATAAGTTTTTAACATTGAGTTTATAACAAAGAAATGTTACAGAATCTTGCATTTAGGATATTTTTGTACACACAGCAGTTCACTTTGTATAGTGCATTCAGATATTCTGATATAGAATTATTTATTTTTTCATTTTACATTTGCATTTGAAATTTACATTTGAAATTATTTTACCATTTAAAAAAAAAACATTACCAAGTGCCTTATACTTTACCAATCTCTTGTAAATCTGTAATGTTTTAACAAATATTATAAATATTATTACATACTATGAGTGCATACAGAATTTGTTTTTTTAATTTTATTGTAATCATTCCATACAAATAAATAAATTTTTACCAAAAAAAAATAGGATGAAAACAACATAACCCCTGCCCCTAAGAAAGAGAGCATGGCCAACGGAGTAAAACTTAAAGCTTGTAAACATACCTAAATTGATTAGTTTAAAAGAGCAATAGAGATGAATGGAGAAGAAAAAGAAATGCGGAAAGAATTGCTTCCTGGGTGCTTTAAGTGCTTATACTAAAATATTATTGATTACATCCTTCCAGGTTTTGAAAAAAATCTGTACCGATCCTCTAACTGAGAATTTGATTTTTTCCAATTTCAAGTAGTATTAAAGATCAGTTTCCCACTGACTTAAAAGAGGAGAGTTAGAATTCTTCCAGTTTAACAAAATAAGTCTGCGTGCTAATAGTGTAGTGAATGCAATCACAGTTTGTTTGTCCTACTCCACTTTAAGCCCATCTGGAAGAACACCAAATACAGCTGTTAATGGGTTAGGAGGGATTGTGACACCAAGGATGTATGAAAGGCACTTAAAAATTTTGGTCCAAAATGATGTTAATTTGCTGCAGGCCCAAAACATGTGACCCAGTGAAGCTGGGACTTGATTGCAGCGTTTGCAGGTTGGATCTTGACCTGGGAACATTCTGGACAGTTTTAAGTGAGACAGATGTGCTCGATATATAATTTTGAGTTGAATAATTGTATGCTTTGCGCATATGGAGCTCGAGTGAATTCTCTGCATTGTTACCTTCCTTCCCTTCTCATATATATTAAGAGATCTTTTTCCCATTGTCCTCTTGGATCTTTGAAAGGTAGGGACTGTAAGATAATTTTATATATTGCAGAGATGGTGTCTTAAGTCCTCGAAATTAAGCAATATTTTTTCCAGCCTGGAGGAAGGTGCAAGATGAGGGAAATCGGACAGGTTCTGTTTAACAAAGTTCCTAATTTGAAGATAATGAAAGAAATGTGTAGCTGGAAAATTAAATTTGGATTGTAATTGTTCATAGGATGCAAAGATGTCTTTATAAAGATCTGTAAGCAATATAATCCCAAATCTTTTCCAGGCATTAAAAACTGCATATGTTTGCGAGGGTTGAAAGAGGTGGTTCTCTTGCAGAGGTGCCACAGATAAAAGATTCTCCATCCTAAAATGCTTTCTACATTGGTTCCATATTCTGAGTGAGTGAAGCACTAATGGATTATTAGTAGAATGACGATAACTTACATTTGTTGGGGCACAGAGCAGGGAATATAAAGAAGTACTGCAGGATTTTACTTCTATTGCGGATCAAGCCTGTGTATGTTCATCTATTTGTGTCCAGGTTTTTATAGCTTGTATGTTTGCTGCCAAGTAATAAAATTGAAAGTTAGGTAGAGCCATGCCACCTTCTGCCTTAGGTCTTTGTAGGGTCGCTCTTTGGATACGTGGATGTTTTGAGTTCCAAATAAATGAGGTTATTGTTGAATCTGATTGCTTAAAACATGATTTATTTATGTATACTGGAATGTTTTGAAATAAAAAAAGCTTAGGAAGAATACTCATCTTAACAATGTTAATTCTTCCAGCTAAAGTGAGATGAAGGGTTGACTATCTATGGAAGTCTTGCTTAATTTTTTCCATACAGATGGCAAAATTTTGTTGATAAAGAGCTTTGTGTTTACTTGTGATGTTAACTCCTAGGTATTTAAACTGATCTGCAATGATAAAAGGTAGGGTGTCTAATCTAATATTATATGCTTGAGAATTCACTGGAAAGAGTATACTTTTATTCAAATTAATTCCGAGACCAGAGATCTTTTGAAATTCTGTGAGTGCTGTTAAGACTGCAGGCACAGAATTTTGTGGGTCTGATATACACAGTATAGTATCGTCTGCATACAGAGAAATTTTCTGTTCTAGTCCCTCTCTGATAATCCCCTTTTTCTGATAAGCGTTTCGACAGTGAACCGCCAGTGGTTCAATGGTGATTGCAAATAGCAGTGGTGATAAAGGGCATCCTTGTCTGGTACCACGTTCTAGTTTAAAGTAGTCTGAGCAAATGTTAATACAGAGTAAAGCTTCTGGATTGGTATACAGGAGAAAGCTGGAGCAGAAGTTGCAGAACAACAGCATGAAGGAAGTGTGGGATGGGATGAAGATTATCACTGGATGCAGCTCGAAGCGGGGTGCCGCCATCGAGACAAACGTGGAGAGAGCAAACCAAATGAACAACTTCTTTAATAGGTTTGATCACCCTAACCCACTATCACCTCGAAGTACTGCATCCTCCAACCATCCTTCTGCTGGTACCAGCATAGGTGAGACATCCCCACCCACAATTACAGCAGCCCATGTGAGCAGAGAGTTGAAAAGACTTCGTGCCAGCAAAGCAGCGGGTCCAGATGGTGTATCGCCACGACTGCTGAAGGCCTGTGCGTTGGAACTGGGGAGTCCTCTACAGCGCATCTTCAACCTGAGCCTGGAACAGGGGAGAGTCCCAAGGCTTTGGAAAACATCTTGTATCACCCCTGTCCCAAAGGTATCACGACCTAGTGAGCTGAATGACTTCCGGCCTGTTGCTCTGACGTCACATCTGATGAAGACCATGGAGCGGCTGCTGCTTCACCACCTGAGGCCACAGGTCCGCCACGCCCTCGACCCTCTGCAGTTCGCATACCAGGAGAAGGTGGGAGCGGAGGATGCCATCATCTATATGCTACACCGATCCCTCTCCCACCTGGACAGAGGCAGTGGTGCTGTAAGAATTATGTTTTTGGACTTCTCTAGCGCCTTCAACACCATCCAACCTCTGCTCCTTAGAGACAAGCTGACTGAGATGGGAGTAGACTCACACCTGGTGGCATGGATTGTGGACTATCTTACAGACAGACCTCAATATGTGCGTCTTGGGAACTGCAGGTCTGACATTGTGTTCAGCAATACAGGGGCACCGCAGGGGACTGTACTTTCTCCGGTCCTGTTCAATCTATATACATCAGACTTCCAATACGACTCAGAGTCCTGTCACGTGCAAAAGTTCGCTGATGACACTGCTATTGTGGGCTGCATCAGGAGTGGGCAGGAGGAGGAGTACAGGAAGCTAATCAAAGACTTTGTTAAATGGTGCGACTCAAACCACTTACATCTTAACACCAGCAAAACCAAGGAACTGGTGGTGGATTTTAGGAGGCCCAGGCCCCTCAGGGACCCTGTGATCATCAGAGGTGACTGTGTGCAGAGGGTGCAGACCTATAAATACCTGGGAGTGCAGCTGGATGACAAATTGGACTGGACTGCCAATACTGATGCTCTATGTAAGAAAGGTCAGAGCAGACTATACTTTCTGAGAAGGTTGGCATCGTTCAACATCTGCAGTAAGATGCTGCAGATGTTCTACCAGACGGTTGTGGCGAGTGCCCTCTTCTACGCGGTGGTGTGTTGGGGTGGCAGCATAAAGATGAAAGACGCCTCACGCCTGGACAAACTGGTGAGGAAGGCAGGCTCTATTGTAGGAGTAAAGTTGGACAGTTTAACATCTGTGGCAGAGCAACGGGCACTAAGCAAACTCCTGTCAATCATGAATAATCCACTGCATCCACTGAACAGTGTCATCTCCAGGCAGAGGAGTAGCTTCAGTGACAGACTTTTGTCACTATCCTGCTCCACTGACAGACTGAGGAGATCGTTCCTCCCCCACACTATGCGACTCTTCAATTCCACCCGGGGGAGTAAATGCTAACTTTTTTCATTTTTATTACTATTTAATTTAATATTGTTCCTTTGTATCAGTATACTGCTGCTGGATTATGTGAATTTCCCCTTGGGATTAATAAAGTATCTATCTATCTATCTATCTATCTATCTATCTACAGTAGTTTGATCCATGTACAAATGTTCGCGCCAAACCCAAATTTCTCTAATGTAGTGAAAAGGTATTTCCATTCAATCATGTCAAATGCTTTTTCTGCATCCAATGATAATAATATTTCTGGGGTATTTGACTTTACTGGTGAGTATATTACATTAAACAGGCGTCGAAGATTTGAAGATAAGTGCTGAACCTTGATAAATCCAGTTTGATCTTGTGATATTATCAAAGGCAGCACTTTCTCCATCCTTCTAGCTATGATTTTTAACATCATTATTCAAAAGTGAAATTGGTCTGTATGATGCACATTGTAATAAGTCCTTCTTTTGTTTAGGAAAGACGGTGATTAATGCTTGGCAAAAAGTTTGAGGTAAAATTTGATTGTCTTTAGCTTCTGTAAATGTTGCTAATAAAAGGAGAGCTAGCTAAGTGGAGAATTTCTTATAAAATTCTACAGGGTAGCCATCAGGGCCTGCTGCTTTCCCACCTTGAAGTGACTTTATAGCATCTAGTATTTCTGATAGCGCCAAAGGTTTATCGAGTTCCTCCGCCCTAAAAGTGTCTATTTATGGTATCTGTAATGTATCCAGAAATGCATTAGATTGTGTGTTGTCTTCTTTAAACTCAGTAGGACGTAAGTATTTATAGTAGTCTCTAAATGCATGCATTATATTTTTATGGTCAATGATTTTATCTCCGTTCGTGCTGGTGATTGCTGGGATTGCATTGCGAACTTCTTGCTTGTGAATTTGTTGAGCTAAGAGCTTATTAGCTTTCTCTCCGTGTTCATAGTAGTGATGTCTTGATTTATAAATTAGTTGTTCAGTTTCTTTAGTTGTCGGGAGGTTGAGTGCTGAATGCAGAGCCTGCCTTTTCCTATGTAGAGCCTCGCTTGGATGCCTGGCATGCTCTTCATCTATTTTAGTAATTTCGCCTCTTAGCTCTGATACTTTCTTGGTTTCTAACTTATTTCTGTGGGAAAGATATAAAACAATCTGTCCTCTTAAGAAGGCCTTGAGAGTTTCCCAGAGTATTCCTGCAGACACACCTGAGGATCTATTTGTCTCTAGGAAGAACCTGATTTGTTTGGATATGAATTCTGTACAGTTTTCGTCTGCTATTAGAAGCGGGTTAAGATGGCATCTGCGAGGTGAGTGTTGGGCATAATGACTTTAGCTCCAAGATCAGAGGTGCATGGTCGGAAATAACAATAGCATCGTACTTGCAAGATTTAATCATAGGCAAGAAATTATTTTCTATAAAGAAATAATCAATTCTTGAGTAGCAATGATGTACTGGTGAGTAGAACGAATATGTTCTTGAGTTTGGGTTTAGAAACCTCCAGGGGTCTGATAAGTTGTGGTCAGTTACAAACCGTGTAATTGTCTCAGCTGTGTTAGATGTCATCCCCCCGTGACAGGAGTCCTATCTAAAAGTGGGTTTAAAACACAAAGTCCCCAGTCATTATAATTTTATGAGTGTTCACATTGGGAATGGATGCAAATACATTTTGCATGAATTCCTTATCATCGATATTAGGTGCATAAACATTTATCAAAATCACTTTACAATTAAATAAGTTGCCCATGACAATCACATATCTCCCTTCAGGATCAGATACTACATCTGATGCTACAAATGAGACTGTTCTATATATGAAAATTCCCACTCCTCTAGTTTTCTTTGTAAAGCTGGAATGGAACATTTGGCCAGTCCAGTCTTTTTGCAGCCGGAACTGATCCTTGCTTAGTAAGTGGGTCTCCTGTAAAAATACTATTTTAGCTTTTAATCCTGTTAGGTGAGAGAATACTTTCTTTCTCTTTAATTTGTGATCCAGGCCTTTAACATTCCAGTTCACAAAGTTAACTGTCCCATCATGGAGACATTGATTCTGAATTTTTGATGTCATTTTATAGTCTTAACTGGAAGTGAGACAGCTTTAACCTTAATTTCCAATTTCCCTACGAGCTATTGCCATGCAGCCTATTGTTACATTGATAGTTGTAATTATAAGGGTTAAAACGATAGATTAGATATAGCCTGCTCGCTTTCTCTTCCTCCCTTATCCCCCCACCCTCCCATTTTGCCTTCCCACGTGATGCTGGATCCCACTTCAGAGTCCCGGTCCTCTGACATACCTAGAGACCGAGTACATCCAAAGCAAAACAAGCCCCCACGCAGCGGCGTTTTAGGATTAAAAGTAGAGATATCTGTTGCCAATATAGTCTAAATACTATATGCCTAAATATAATCATTAACAAACTATAAGCATAAAATATAATCTTCAGCAATCTTAAAGTATTAAGATAATAAAAACCGAGGGAATCGTGTTAAAAAGTGGTCCAGAATAAGCATAGTAAATCCAAATGAAATAATAACAGTAACAATAAACCAAGGGTATGATGTTAAACAGTCTCCTTTAGGGCAGTAAAAAAACACAAAAAAAATTAATTTCTTCCACACACACGTCTATAACTGTAAGTAAAACATAAACGGAAAGTGTCAGAGTAATGAAAAGAATGTATAATTATAATATCCGTATCATTACAGTTGGATCAGACAGCAGGTGATATCTACATTACTTGCCATGTCATGACAGGATGTGACTCACTATTGTGTTTCAAAAAAGTGACGGGATCAGCTTCCTTAATTCCTTTTCTGCTTCTTCCTTGCTGGCGAAGACATAGAATTGACCTTGCAATTCCACTTTCAGTTTGGCAGGATACAAGTGGCTGTATTTGATATCGGCCGGCGGTAACCGCTGTTTAATTTTGTAGAAGGCTGTAAGTTTAGCAGCTGCCGGAGAGAAATCTGGGAAAACACGAATGTGGTTATTTTCAAATATAATCTATTGTTTGTCTGAGACTTCCCATCACATCTAGCTTAAATAATAATCTCTCGAAGCGGACAATAAAAGACCTAGATCGAAAGGTATTAGATCCTCGTATGCGGTAAGCTGCTGCTATCTCGGTATCTAATTTAAATTCTTCTCCAGTTATTTTAGAGAAAAGTTCAGCTGCGAGTTTCACAGGGTTTGGACTTTCACGATTCTCAGGTAGACCTTCAATTCTAATATTATTCCTTCTGCATCCATCTTCCAGAGCAGCAAGTCTATCTCCGAGTTTCTTACATTCAGAATTCGCAGCTGTAGCTTTTCCATTGGCGTTAGATGCCAGTTATTCCGCTGTTTCAATTCGGGCTGTGAATGTCTGCTTAACGTCATCCAACTGATCAACAAGTTCCTTCAGTTTAGACGTATTTTTTTGTATGTGTTCCTCAATTTTCCCCAGCATACCTTTAAAGGTCGTGTCAAAACGATTGTATAGACGCATTTCCAGTTCTTTAATATCTTTCTTCATATTTTTCTGAATGTCTTTCTTAAGCTCACTTATGGCCGTGGCCAATGTTGTGATCATTTCCTTCAGTTCAGAAAAATCGTTTTGGCTTTCGTGCTCTGCAGAAGTTTTTATCATTCTGTTTTCTAAACCAGTTTTAACCAGTATAGGATTGTCTGGAAACAGAACAACAGTATAGTGACCGTTGGTCATGGGTGTAATTGAAACTCCCCAGATCCCATAAAATTTAGAGCATTCTTGGTTTTGTGGATATTTATAGAACATAAATGTAAAGTAAAGTGCAATGCCACTAGATGCTGTTTGCTGAATAAGGCTACATTTTAATAATTAATAATGCTATTTCTCACAAAAATCGAGCATATTAACTGCCAACTCAAAATTGGCACAATATGAATGGATATGCATATATCACAAACATATAATCGTTCAGCAAATTTTGTTTTCTCACATGCAGCTGGTTTAAAACACTACTGCAAGAGTCCTCATTCAGACCAGCCAAAGTGAGTACTTAATGCCAGTTCTGTTCTGCCTTCACTGGCCTCTGTGTTATAGACCTGAAAATAAAATGCTATTCTATTGCATATATAAATGACGTGCACCTGGATACATCAGTAATCTTCTACATCACAATCCTGTTCACACATTCTAGTACATTGATGCTTGTAAAGCTTGTTGTGCCCCGCATTAACCTGTGGTCATTGGTATTGGACCTTTGCTCATCATTATAGATGCATTATCCTTCCTTTCAACCAATAACAGAAACCTTACTTGAACTTAGGTTGTTTGACATACTGTATCTTGTGAAGGACAGCTGGGTCCCATTGAATGCCCCTGCCGCTTATGTTCCGGGGGAGCCGCCATGGGCAGTCCAATACCTCCCCCGGGACGCTTGGTGGCAGCCTCCCTGGCCGACAGTGATTCCCCAACCGCCCGCAGGGCTCCATGGGAGATGGAGTCCTCCACAGCTCGGTTGGGGCCCGGGGTGGCCGCTAGGGGGTGCTGTCTGCTTCCCACAGCCCGGCTGGATGAGTCTTCAGCCCCACCCAGATGTGCAATTAGGACCAGGTGGTTAATCACCTGGAACACTTCCGGGTGGGCTATAAAAGGGCCCAGCCACCACCACTCGACGAGCCAGAGTTGGGAGGAAGGAGACGAAGCTTGTCTGGGAGGAGTGGTGGAGAAAGGTGAAGAATTGTGTTTTGTGCTTTGGTACTGTGTTTGGGCTGTGTGACACGGGGAAGACGTGTCCCACAGCTGAAGAAAATAAAAGTCTTTGTGCTTTTTATACGTGCCTCCGTGTCTTTCTGTGTCGGGTCAGGCGCCTATATAGCGCCTTTGTTACAATCTCTATACTCTTTGCATCGCTGAGAAAAAAGAACATTATTTTCCAGACTGGCTTTTTGTGTGCTTGAGAAAAAAAAGCCTCTAAATTACTCTTAACAAAGCTGAAATGTTCCAGCTATTGTTTTAGTTTAGCAGGTATAGTGTACTGTTGAACAATGTCCAATTTTTCTTTTACTTTCTAGTTAATTGCTTCTGACACAACTCTTTTAATATGCAGAAATACAACTATGCTTTTATATCAGTTTTTTATAGAGTAAATAATATTTTGTCTCACTAGTTAGATTAGATCTGTCATTGGAAATGCTGGTTATTTGTTTTTTATTTAATAAATGCAACAACAAAAGCTGGTAATTACCATTTTCCTCATAAATGCCTAGTTCTTGTAATCCTGTATGCATAAGAACTGGAAAAGGTAGTGCCTCGTGCATTTTTCTGTTTGCAGTATTGCCTTTACAGTTACATTCATTCTCCTCTGTTAGCCATTACAGTATTGGCTCTGTATGTGAAATGGGCAAAAATGTTGATGAATTCCCAAATATTTACTGTAATTCTGGGTATTTTGCTACTTAATATACTTAGTTTGCCAAAAGAAACATAAGCATAGTTCATAGGGTTCCCTAGTGTGAAATAACGAGTCTCAACACACTAAAAAAGGTTTGGGGCTGCCACCCGTATATTGTTCCTAGCTGCAAAAGGATTTAAAGTGCACAACTGATGTTGCTTGTTTGAGTTCCCAATATGAATTGCACTTGGTTTGGCAATATGGAGGATTTATAGTCTGTAACCCGGACGTGACTTCAGTCTGGGAGCCGCAACCGGAAGTGACGTCATTCTGAGAGCCAGAACCCAAAGTGACGTCGAATCAGGTAGGTTTTCCAGTATTTGATCTGCAGGATTAACAGAAACAGGTTTAGAGCATCCCGCCACCCCCTGGCCCATTGGGTAATCACCTCCACTTGGTCCATTCAGCTCGCTCCTAGTCGCATGTGTGTGACACTAGATTGATAGTTAATACTACTGATGCCACTACTTCATTAAGAAACTTGTGGAATAAATGCGGTGTAAGAGTTTAATATTTTTATTTTCCCACTGGCTATCTTTTAATAAGTATGTTTTAACATTTTTAACAGATAGCAATCCAGGATTATTATTTGCCTTCTGTGCTGTGATAAATGGAATTAAGTATAAAACAGGACTGGGAAAGAAGAAGAAAGATGCCAAAGCCTCAGCTGCAAAGCTAGCACTTGATGAGCTGCTTCAGACCCTTGTTCCTAAGTCAGTAATTAAGGAAACAACAGGTAACATAATGAGAAAAGGTTAATAAGAAAATTGTGGATGAGATTTTATGAAGTGGGTGCATATTGCTTGTGTATAGTTTTCTGGATGTATACCATGAAGTGTACTTTTAAATACTAGCCTCTATGAAAGGATTCTGTTTCAGATGCATCATTCAACCTGGGAGGATTGATTTCAAGATGGAAACACTAAAATGTGGTGTTTTAAGTATCGGAACAACATCTTATTTTACACTACACATAAATATTACAGCATTATACCACAGGATTATTAATTACTAGCTGTGTGTTGTCTTCAGGACAAAAAACAACTCAGAGACTCCCTAGCAGTTTTACTATATTTGTGAACTTGGAGGGGCATCAGCTAGCTCTTAAGAATTACCTAGGGCAGAGGACATGGGGCCCACTTGTGTTTTAAGTGAAAAATTCAAGCCTTGCCTTTTGTTGCTGAGGTGTTTCAGTTGCATGTTGTTGCGTCATGGTGTTTGCTTCCTTTCATCATTGTGTCTCTTCATCTGTGTTATTAGCACAACATTATTGAGCAGCAATGTTTGCTACACACAGGTCTTTCGTGTTTCTTTCCTTTAGCTACGTAGGGTAATATTGGAGAGAAGGTTTTTTTGTTATACAGTAAGTTTTATGTGTATGAATTAGATAAAATACCATCCTGTCAGGGCTTTTTCAGTTTTAGATTTTGGACTGAGTTCATGGCAATGGATTACCTTAGAGTTAATAACAAGTAAAATCCATAATGGGCTAGCTGCCTTCTGGGTTCATAACCTAAAAGGTTCCTTTTGTTTTTATTTAATGATGACAAGAAAATCCATACTTTGTTGAAAAGTTAGTAATATGTCATTTTATGTTCAAATAGAACTCAAAATATTTTTACAGCTTTTCTTTTAGATATTTACATTTATATCTTTATTAAATGCATTAATGCTTTAATTCATGGAGTAAGTGTTCTCATCTTGCACAGTGTTATCTTTTAAACAGCAAATTGTGTGTGTTGCAAAATGTTCATAGGAAATGCATTGCACAGGGCTGTTTGGAGATTTCTTGTTTGAAAAGTGCAGAAATAATGACAAATGCAGAAGAATATACAAAGTTAATGTAATGAATTTCAACAGCTGTCTAGATGGTAGGGTATGGATATAAGATGGTGTTAAAAGACCTTTAAATTAAAATAAGAAATGTTAGTGTATAATAATGTTTTCTTAGAAGCAGCTTTACTTGCCGCAGAGAACAACTTTTACAGCAGGCCTCCCCTACCCAACATTGGATATGTAACTAGGCTGGCCTTTTTCCAGTGGAAGGGACTTTTCCTCCTTGACAATTTGGCTTCTATGCCAAGTCACAGAGGTGACTTCACAGAGTACAAGAAGCCATCCCCATGTTTATCGAAAAACTGAAACAATACACTTTAACACTCATCTGCTTAGAGTGAAGTAGATGCAGAATGCATTATAGCAAAATCTGCTCTTGTGAACTTTTGTTACTTTTTGTAAATTTATACTATTATTTTTGATGCATATTATATTAAAAATAGGTACTTGGTTACATATACTCATTTCATAAACAAATCTGTGAAAATTGTAATAAGTTATGTGCAGGTGTGGCTTGTTTAAGTTTGTGGAATTAACATTTATTTGTTGGCCATGGTATTGTTGCAGATGCTATTGTTAAAATTGGTCCCATGCAGGACTTGCGCTTCTAATTTTTTAACAATACCAATATACTTTAAAGTGCTCCTGAACTCTGGGCAGTTTAGATCATACACAACACTCAACCACTCTAACTTTAGCCTCCACGATTTGTTTTTCTTATTGTAATAAGGTGATGTAGGTGTGGCATGTGACAATTTACCAACAAATCAACAAGATAATTTGTTGATAATCATCACTGTTATCAATGTCATTGATTAGTTGCTACAGCTGTAAAACAACCAGCATGATATGCATGAATACTGAGTTATGTTAAGTAATTTCCAGTCCGAAAAATGTTTTAATTTTTAGTATATTTTTAGGTAAAATGTGTATATTTTGTGTTGTATTCTATATATACACAAATTGAAGCATATTTATTTTCTTGTGTTTAATTTTTGGAGGCTGCCTAAAACTGTAAAGGATTGCATATATAATGTAAAGCATTTTTTTTTAAATTTCAGAAGGATCACCTCTATTGCCTATAAATTCAAATGATGTATCTTGCCGTAAGTCCGTATCTGGCAAATTTGGTCATGGTAAGCAATTTCTTATTAAAAGGTATCCACGTAAAAGGGCTGTTCTGTTCATGTTGTTTTTTTGGTTTTTTTCCTCTCTCTCTCGCTCTAAAACACTGTATATTATCTGTCATAACCTCCAGGCCTTTTAAACTATGCATTCATACTTACCACTACTTAAGGCTGGACAGCTGAGTCCTTTAATAATATTATATATTACCTTTACAATATTTAAACAAATTTAATTGTTTGCATCCTCATGAAACATTTAAAATGTCAAAAGTTTTCCTATACAGTATCTGGATTGTATACTGTATACCACTGAGCCCAAAACCACAAACACAGTGTCACCTAACACAATTCCATATTCAAATAAAGGGATGTTATTTGTAACCAGCACTTTCTAAATAAGTACCAGACAAAACAGACAAGTGTAACCATGAGATTTTCTTGCTCCTTACATCCTCATGATGAGTGTTTCCTGCTGCCTCCCGACTCTGATTTTTTGAGGTGAAGTGGAGCAGCTCTTATCTCAGACCCAGGAGTATTCATGGTGCTGGGACATGGACTGTTGGAAGCACTTCAGGATCAGGTAGGAGTCCCATGAAGCCAGGATTGTAAACCCCTGGTAGCACCCACAGAACCCAACAGGGTTGTAATCTGGAAATCCAGTTCTCAGCATGTCCTGTGGGTATCTGAATGGGTACTGAAGCCCATGGATGCTGCAACTAGCCCATTGGGGGAAAAACTATTCACCAGTCATCATCCTATCCCACAGTCCCTTACATTACACTGGCCTCCTTGCCAGGTAAGGATCCCTGACCGGGATGCCAGATCCATGTGTGCCATCCATTGCAACATATAAAAGAGACCTTATTGATATATGCAATATTGTGTTTTACATGTCCTGAGAATGCATACTTGAAGGTTTGTTTTTTTTTTTTTTTTGAACGTTTGAAAAATGTATCTTTGAATATTTGTTACATTTTATTAATCATGTGATTCAAATTGTTTCTGTTTAATTAAGTAATGATTAAGTAGTTCACATTACCACAGATTCTGATATTGATAATAATGTAATATTGAACATAAGCAAATGTTTAACAGTATTGATTGACTTGTTTTTTGTTGCATGCAATGTTTCATTAAGCACAAAAATAATTATTTCATCATAGATCTGCTCTGGAGATAATATTATTTTTGTTTTAGGCATAAATACATCTCCATTTTCAAGGATTACAGAATGTGTTCAACGTTTGTTTAACAGTCTTCTTGATAATTACCCTGGGTTCTATAGTTGTGGAAGCACAGTGGCAGCATTTATTATTGAGTCACGTAAGTAAAGTAATTGTAAGCTAAACCAAGTTACTCTAAATGCTACCTTTATTTTTCATTCCTTCATCTACTTGCATTTGTCTTGTTGCTTTTAAATTCACCAAAATGTGCCATTTAAACTTGCCTGTTATGCCATGTCTTGTGAAACTTCACGTCATATGGGCACTGTGGCACAGAATATAGTTGAAGTCATCCATACATAAAAATGTGAAATTGCCTAATCTAGCCCTGGGTCACAAGGTAGCTTAAAATGTAGTAACAGATTCAATGTAAAACCCATTCCTGGAAAGGGGCCATTACAGGGCATGTACTCATGCACACACCCACGCATGCACTCTTAAAAACCTGACAGAGAATCAACAACAACATTTATTTATATAGAACATTTTCATACAAATAATGTAGATCAACATGCAGTTAAATCAACGATTAACCTGATAATGCAATTCTTTAGAGTGTGCTAGGAAAATCAGACCACCTATGTGGACATTGGGTAAACATACAAACTCTCCACAAATAGTGCCCAAATCTACTTTTGAATTCAAGGTTGGCAGCTCAGTACATAAAACCAAGTGATGCTTACTGAAACTGTACAAACATATTCAATTCACTACTAAAACTCTTGTGGAAAATAACTCTGTAAACAAAAAAATAGTCATTGTTACAAATTTTATTCAGAATGGACATCCTTTCATTATGGAGCCACCAATGTTGCCTTGCTCAGTACAACATGACAGACTGAAGAAATAAATCCAACTGAATATTTTCCTTTATCATTTTATACCAATCAGCACACAGATAAATAGTATATTCTAGTAACACCCCTCTGTTATTAAGGAACATCCAGAATTCCCAAAATAGTTCATCATTTAAAGTATTGGTTAACTATTTGGTTCACAGAAATCGGACTTTTTATGTAAACTGTTATCAGGGAGCAAAATGCTAATTTTAAAATGTTACATGATCTATCTCTAATTTAAATATACTGGTACAAATGATATCACAGTGCCCTAGTTTAAAAGGTATGCAGCTTGAAGCACTTTTATCATCATCTTTTTCTGAAACACAACCCTTTACAGATCTGTGGTTGTAGTAATAGCAAATTTTTAAGTAATATTTTGATGCCATGAAAGACACTCTGTATCCTGATTTACTTCTGTGTCATGCTAGAATAGTTAAGCATCTATCACTGCAAACAAAACCTAATATTCTTTTCTAATTAAAGATGATGGGAAATAACTACCTTTTTTTTATTTTCCGTTTTTGTCATAACAAATCTCCTTTTTATATAGCCTTTTAAGGTAGAATATTCTGATTTTAGTTACTTTGTCAGAATCTTAGTTGACTACTGACTTAACACAATGCCTGAACTAATCAGACATAACAAAAATTATAGTGGCCACCTGTAGTACATCTTCTCTATTGCATCACTGTAAGGGAGAAAAAGTACATTTATCAGTGTAGCTTAGTACCATTTGATATTCCTTAAAAAATGTGTTCCCTCCCTCAGCAGTGATAAATACATATTTATAATATACGGACAATACTTAAATATTTAACAATGTAAAATTTAGCACATTTAGTTTTTTTTATTTGTAAAAGAAGAACAAAAATGCAGTGCCTTCATTTATGTAAAAGAGAAATAGGTTGGCAACAATGCAACTTCTGGCCTGTAAAAGCAAAAAGAATGAGAGCTGAGAAGAAAAAGAAGCAATAATAACCTCATTCATCATGCTTGATTAATCACAAGTAATTTTGTCTCAATTTTCTATATGCATTACAGGTAGAAAGAGGCTGTGTGCTTGGGTCAACTTTCATTTAATTACATTGGTTTGCACATTGTTAATTTGAAAGCTACAGTTTTATCATGAGTCTTTTAATGAACACTGCATAATTCACAAGAACATTACACTGGCACAAGAAGGAAAAAAGTAAACATCACAATATAAAAAAACAGCACATGCAGTGTAAATGAACACATGCCATCCAGAATTTTTTTACCTATATTTGAACGTGTTTACATATGTATTTTTAATATGAATATGCAAATCAAACTTTGGGGCTAATTCAAAATGTTATAACAACAAAGATTAGTGCCAGCAACACTCCATTATAGGATTCATAGGAATGCTGTGCTTATATGGAATGAAAATGCACGGGCTTTTTTATTTTTTGGAATTCTTGTAAATTTGGAATAGAAGACAATAGGAAGTACTTGGTTAAAAGTTTCTTACATTCACTGCAGAAGATGGCAAATTTATTTTTTCTTACATTGTTGTGAATAATTTTCTATGTAGCCAGTTTATTTAGTTACCTAGCATAAGCTAGACTACCACATTTTACATTCAGTTATGCACCCATTGTACTTGTTAGCAAAAAATAGTCATTTAGAAATATAAGTACATGTGCCTCTTTATATTTTTAATTTAAATAACTAATGTTAAATGGGAATTTAAATACATTTTTCTTCTAAACCTGTTTGAATAAGCCCCTTCACCTATGAATATTGTGGTAAAAGATCCCTGGGGTTAGATCACAAGTCTCTTCTTGATATTTAATATTAATTTATTCAAATTTTGTGTAATAGCATTCTGTTTATACAAATGCCATTTACAAACTGTGGGAACATTACTGCATGCTTCCAAGGAATCTGAAACATTTCTTTATTTATTAATCCAGCTACAGTATGTGAAGTTGTGGCATTGGGGACTGGAACCTGTAACACTAGTGAAAATGTTACTGGAAATGGACGGATAGTTCATGACTCCCATGCTGTTGTAACAGCAAGACGCTCCCTTCTTCGGTAAATGTGCTATATTAAATTAAAAATAACATTTTACCTTTAATATATTTTCTTTCACACCAGATGTCTACAGTGTATAAGTGGCTCTTGGTTTTGATCCAACCAGCTACTTAAATATAAGGCTACATTTGCTGCTGATACTTTTTGAATCAGCCTTGGTTTACGTCCTTAATACGATTTGGATCTGTTTTACTCTTAACCTCTTTGACATTAACCCTGTGTCTGACACTTAGAATTCTATCTAAACATGGCTCTTCCTGAGTCAGACTTGGGGGTGATGTGTAATGATCCACTTTAGAGTGTTGCACCCAAATAACTATTGGGACTGTATTCCTCTGCTATCTGGTGGATGAAATAACATAATACTGCCAAAAATCATGAATATTTCTATGCATTTTGCCCCTCTAAAGTAATTCATTATTAATGTGTATATTGATTGTCATGAGTGGAGTAGAGACTTCTACTAAAACACGATGTGTAAACAAGAAGCTATAAAGCAAGCTTTAGAGCATACTAAAAGGGAACTGTTACTTGAATTAAGCAGTAGTGATAACAATGTGATAGTCATTGGTGTCAGGGGAAATACAAAGTCATTAAGCCTTATACTATAGTAGTGTACAATAACACAATGGGTGACATAAGTTGTGCAGTTCAAGCACTGACATTTTACCCACTCGTGCACATTAAAAAAGTGTGCAAAGTAAGATGATTCTGCTGCCCCGAGTGCAACATCGGGTTCTGTGTTGGTGACTGTCTTAAAACATGTTACACGAAGGATGTGTACAAAATCTGCATCAGTTTAACAGTGGACACTAGACATGCGTTTCTTACTGTATTTATGTTAACTTTATGGGATATACATATTACACATAACATTTTTACTATTGGAAAAAATACAATGTTTTTGACTTGTTTTTCTCGGGGTAAACATAACACTATGGCAAAAGAGATGTTTTTAGTATTTTTAATTGTGATTTGTTTTTTCTTAAACAGATTAATTGTCGGTAAGATAAATAAAAAGGAGACAGTCTGTATCTCTGTTCATCATTAGTAATTTTTTTAAAGAAATGAAAGAAAATAGTAAATGACTTAAGAGTATTAATTTTCTCCTGTCAACAGACCATAGATGTTTCTAGATATTTGCAGTATTGCAGATTTTCCTTTCCAAAGGATGGCAGCACACTACATGACTTAGAGCTAGACAGCATATGAAATTTAATATTTGCAGAATTGCAGGGAATGACAGATTATACAACTACCCTCTTGACTTTTCACTACAGCTTTACATTTCCAAAGTATCACAAAATCATCACATAAGTATTCTAAGACAGCTCAACATTCTGTCATGGTAAAACTGAACACAAGCAATCAGACATGCATAGTTGTCTTTATCAAGAACTCCTCCTTTCCTTCTGCAGTGAGATAAGCTCTCATTGGTTGTCAATTCTCACACGTGTAAGAGTTTACCCCTACCACTTAAACGATCAAACCTGTTTGATTTTTTTTTTTTCCTTGGGGCTGTGACGATGCGGGTTCTGGCTCCACGCTCCCATTGCTGTTCGGGAGCCCTTCAACCCAAACACCGTCGGTGATGTTACCGATGAGCTAGTCAGTGAAGGCAATAAACATCTAAGCAAGGGGATGGTTAAAAAAAAGTGCAACAGTGCTTTTATTAAAACAGTCAACAAAACAGGTGTTCAAATAAATAGTGCAGTGATTCCAAGTTCTTCAATAAATAATCCATTAAAAGAAAAACGTAGAAGTAGAAACAATAAATAAAAAAAACAATCCTTTAAAACCGATGAGGTTAAAACGTTCAGGAAGCAGTAATAAAAACAATTGACAAAACCCGGTGCCTTCGTTTACAACTAGCGTCTCTCCTGCTTCACCCATCAGGGCCCCGCAACAAGGGAGACGCGCACTCTATAGCTGACCTATTTCCTACTCCTGCTACTGCTGTCAGTTGCCTCACCGATCCTTGGCTCCGGTCGGCTCCTCCGGACAGCGACTTGGGAATCCCTTAACGGCCAAGGCTCTCACGTTAGGGACACTGCGTCCCAAGTCCCGACTCCCGCTAACTTCCGCGGAGAGTCCTGCACCTTCCCAGTCACTCCCGCCCTACAAAACAATCTTCTGCGGGGGCGACCACAACCACTTCTGCCGGGTGTTGGCCAAACACCCAGGTTGCCTTCAGCTGGCTGCGAGCGTTCGCTTGCCTGCTTCCTCCTGCACCGACTTGCTCGCCTGCTTCCTCCTCCCCTCTAACCTCCGTTCTCTTCCTTCTCCTTCATTCTTTTTCTGATCTCCCCCAAAACCGACTCGCGCTTCTTTTAAATGACGAGGGGCCATCACAGCTGTAGCATTAGCCACGGGAGCAATCACGGATGTGGGCAGTTCCTCACCTGTGCACTCGGTGAGAAACGCCCACAACCCCGAGCGTCCCGCGGCTCGCTACAACAACGCCCCCCTCAAGAAAGCCGCTTCGGGTGCGGTGATTATTTATTTAAAATGGCCTTTGCTCAACGAGCAGTGGACCCACTATACCACAGGGGCATGTTATAGTCCACTATGATTGATGCACCAAGGTTGTCGTACTATACAAATGGCAGTCTTGACATGTGCCACAACTCACATAGATTTTTCTAAATGAAGGCTATGACTGAAAACCCCTAAAAAAGTTATGTAGTGTGAGACCAACTTAATATGGCAAAATTCAAGTAGTAACAAATTATATAACCTAATTTGTTTCATTATCGGCTTTATCAAATACTAGCAGAATACCCGCGCTTCGCAGCGGAGAAGTAATGTGTTAAAGAAGCAATGAAAAAGAAAAGGAAACATTTTGAAAATAACGTAACATGATTGTCAATGTAATTGTTTTGTCACTGTTGTGAGTGATGAGTGTTGCTGTCATATATATATATATATATATATATATATATATATATATATATTTACACACACAACACATAAACATATATATATACATATCTATACATATACACATATATATACACACACACATATATACATACATATATATATATCTACATATATACACATACATATACATACACACATACATACATACACACACATATATACACACAAATACATATATATATACATACACACACATATATAAACATA
>JANRMT010062809.1:4092974-4108939 GCA_026402145.1 Polypterus bichir lapradei
TTTTTTGGAATGTGATCGCGCAAGTCAGTACATCGAGCCCGCGTGCTATTGTGGTTTTGCTTGTGTGCTTCAGTAAGTTACCGTCCCCTTGCTCTTACTTTTTTACCGTTCATCTAATGAATACACTGAGTATGGCTTTACCAAAACAATCATTGATCGCGAATAAAGTATCCATTATTCATGAAGCTTCAATAGGTGAATAGGTGATCTGTCTTTCTGCGTTAACCGCATGCGTTTTCATACGTCTCAAACTAAGGGGATGCGAGGTTAAAATAAATCGAGAAGCGCGCGTACATACTTAGTGCATCCCCTCTCGGGAATCGAACCTCGGACGTGGGCGCTACAGTCGAATGCTTTAGTATCGCGCCACGGCGTGTGGTTTATCTATTTGAGCGTAGCAGTGTAATTCAGTTTTTGTTCAGCACTCTTTGCAACTGTTACTTTTTGTCTGCGCACTGCGTCAGTTCACGTGAGCTGCTGAATATGGTTTTATATATATGTCACTCGCTCGCTTCTAATTGTTTCGCTGCCTTCTTAATTATATAATGCATGTTTTCTAAAGCGCGTTTTGTAGCTCTTCCTGGCTTTCTACGTAATGCGTGATTACGTGAGAGGCGTGATGATGTCATACGAACTCCGCCCCTCCAGCTGAACTCCATTACAGTAAATGGAGAAAAACAGCTTCCAGTTATGACCATTACGCGTAGAATTTCGAAATGAAACCTGCCCAACTTTTGTAAGGAAGCTGTAAGGAATAAGCCTGCCAAATTTCAGCCTTCTACCTACACGGGAAGTTGGAGAATTAGTGATGAGTGAGTGAGTGAGTGAGTGAGGGCTTTGCCGTTTATTAGTATAGATTATTATCAAATATTTAAAACTTTAATTATTTTGCTAAAGTATTAAAAATAGGACTAGGAAAGTTAATGTGTTAATTTTTGTGATTAATATGGCCTGTTTAATGTGTTAAATATTCTCCCATCCAGGGCTAGCAATGAGACAAATGCCCTGCTAGTGCTTTGGTCAAGGCAGCATTTTCGTGTAGATTTTTTTTTTTAACATTGTGTAACAATGCAAAACTGTTAAGTGTGTACCTTCAGAATTACATTGTCATCCAGTAATGTATTTATATAATACCTTTAAATATTTTTTTAAATAAAAATTTCTCTTCAAAGTGTAAAATTTTTTATTATGCTGGCCACAACAATACGTGACATGTCAATACATAGCAGTGGTGTTCATTTTCTTTATTTATACATACTGACATAGGTGCAAGGGAGTAGGAGGAAAGGGTGTTTTGGTAGTCCTGATGCAATGTTAGAGAAAAGCTGCAAAGGTAAAAATTACACATTTTTATTTCAATTCATGTTTTTCTAAGAAGATCGATGTTGTACGACAAGGGCTAAATAAGTTATATTTGAGTGGCACTAAAATCAAAATAATTCTCTAGTACCTCAGTATTTAACTCATCGGTCCACCATGTAGCTTACAGTGCTGACTGCCCTATTATAAAGAAAAAGTATAAAAATAGAAGTGCAATGTTTATCCCTACCCATTATTCCAGTTGCAGTATCTTTGCTAATTTATCCAAAGAACAGAACATAACGACCCAAGTAATGCACGGTGTCAGTTTTTAAGTGAGACAGCAGTTATGCAGATCTTTTTTAGCGTGGCAGGAGCAAAGGTGTAGGTACAACATAGAACAGTGTTTTCCAATTGTTTTTCTGTGGTGGTACGTTTTTGTAACCCAAAAAACTCTAAGGTACACCATGATTCTACCAACGACAAAAGCAGTAAATCTCTTCGACATGCTAAACTATCTAATGGGGCAGGACAGGGACGGCAAAAAAAGCAGCTTGGAGATTTCTATTCGCAGTCACAGCACTGGTGTAGAGTATAATTTTAAATCATTGAGGGGATGAACAATTGAGTATATTATTTGCGCAGTTTTAACACAAGTTTTAACGTATGCTCATTTAAGAAATAAATATTCTTTCAGTTCAGTCAGTCTTTAGCAAGACATTCAAAGTCAAGTTGTGTCGGTAGTTTTTTTTTACTTTGACTTGTCTGTGTTTCATATGCTATGCCAATTTGAGAAGTAATACATTGGCATTGTTCTCATGTTGCATGTTCAGGTTTAAGGTTATTGTTTAAAACTAAACTATGTTGATTCTACATTAATTTTGTGATTCAGTGTGTATTTACTTCATGATTTACGTATTAATTTTATAGTTACATATTTTAATGTTAGATGAGATTAATTGTGATTAAGTACATACATTTATGCAATTAATTCATGTTTTTATTTGATTCCCAGCCCTAATTAAAACTTTGCTGTTTATGTTAACGTTAAAGTGACTTCAGTTTTTGACTTTTAATAAATTAGCAAACCTTTCGGAAAACGTTTTCACTTGAGTTATTGAGTGTAAATTGATGAACAAAAAATTATCAAGTCAAAATGAAATCTACCAAACAATGATGTGTGCAGAAAGTTAAGCTGTCTAAATACTTTCTCAATCCATTGTAAATTTCAGAATATTCAAAATGTGATTTTTCTACAAATTATTCCTGAATATGTGTGTCTATGTTGAGACATTTAAAAGAACCAGTATATTTTTCTATACCTAGTATTTCATATTTTGATATATGTTGATGTAATTTACAAATTCTTCCTTTTTCAGTTATCTTTACAGGCAACTCTTGCTCTTCTATAGTAAAAATGGCTCAGTAGTAGAGAAATCTATTTTTCAGCCAGACTGTACTACCAAGCTACTATGTCTCAAACCTAACATTACTGTTCATCTTTACCTAAATCAGCTGCCAAAAGGAACTTCTCAATTTCATATGCAGATGTAAGTGAATTGTCTTAGTTTATATTCGTAAAAATGCTCAATTTTTTATTTCAGCATTTAAAACTGCAAAAAAGTTAACCTACAATATCCTGTTTAGTTACTGAGGGCTATTTGAAGGCTACCACAAAAGTCTTTTTTATTTAGTAATATAGTTTCTTTTTTATATGTTCTAGTACCTGTTGTAATGTACAGTGTTTTTTTTTGTAATTTCTTTCATGTGTTTTACATAAACATATGCCAATGTATTTGTCTAATAATGCAGAATTGTTACATTTTTGCCACAATGTGTGTAAATATCCAGGAAAACAAAATGGTCCTATTTAAAACTGATACACTAGGGGAAAATTCTAGCAAATTATTTTTCTTGATTGTTCAAATAATAATAATAAATGACTTAATGATTAATAATTGAAACAATTTGCTGTATTGGTCCTTAGTAAACCTAATATGCAGTAATTTGAGGAAAATACATAATCTTTAAGGAGTTTAAAAAGAAACCCCAACACAAACACACCAAGACAGTCCCGGGTTCAAATAAATGGGTGTTTATTGCACAAATACCTCCAAAAAATGCATAAAACAAAGTAGTGTACAGTGTTAGCGATAACATTTTGGTTAGATAAGGTCCAGGCACATTACAAAGTGCATTTAACTGAAAGAACTATCAATGCTATCAAAGTTATCAGTGTACAAACCCATAACAAATGATAACAGTAACTAACATATATTAATACAGTATCTACTACACACAGAGGGAACATAAGTTCATTTTAAATCACCACATGTGAGATTAGGCATGCCTTTGTTACACATCCCACATTATGACGATACTGTGACGTGTTTCACAGTTGCATGAGCTGTGGGAGGGTGGGGTCTTGGGGAAAAGCAGTTTGTGATTGCTTAGAATACTTCCCTAGAGAGCTGAGTCATAGGATCAGGGTGAGGTGGTAGATAATGGTTAAAGAGTAGAGAGAGGCAGAAAAGCGGATTTTTTCAGTTGTTTGTAAACAGTAGGCCTATGCATAAATATATTAAAACAAATGTTAAATAAACATTCAAGTAAAAAAAAAAATGCCTTTTTTTAACAATTGTTCAGAAAAGTAACACACAGACCATTAGTACACTTGAAGGCTTTGCATAGCAACAACATTTATTTATATAGCACATTTTCATACAAAAAGTAGCTCAAAGTGCTTTACATAATGAAGAAAAGAAAAATAAAAGACAAAATAAGAAATTAAAATAAGACAACATTAGTTAACATAGAAAAGGAGTAAGGTCCGATGGCCAGGGTGGACAGAAAAAACAAAAAAAAACTCCAGATAAATGCAAGCAGTGCACATTTGATTTTGTGTAAATAAAATACTATGTCTATGTTCCACATTTTTTTTACAAGAAAGGCTAGCATATTAAAGTGCTCTTCTGTGAGGCATGCTGTTGTTGAGCTACAAATTAGCCCTCACATATTAAATACACACTCTAAAGCACAGCCAGAAATTTATGAGCACACAAAGGAGTAGCGCCACTATTAATGCGGTTAAGCACTGAAAAGTTATAGCACTTTACACTATATAGTAAATGTGATGAAGTATAATTTTAAAACTGCACATAATAGAATACTGAAATGGACTGGTGCCCTGTCCAGGGTTTGTTCCTGCTTTTCCCCCAGTACCCCCAGTGACACTGTTCTGAATTATGCAGGTTAGAAAACATGACATAATAAAAAAGAAGAAAGTAACACGAGAGACAACAGAGCGCTAGTGCTAAAGAGTGTTGCCCCTGGATGAACAGAACAGAATAAAAATTGATTGAAGCTCCCCATCTTGATGTGTTTATACAAAAAAAACACACATCACATCCCTACTTGCAACTTACTGTTTCTGCAAATTAGAAATAAGATATCTCTCATATTTGTTTTGTATTTGACTAGCTTTCAAATCTTGTATACAGGCTTGTATATATTTTTTTCCATCCCCATTTGCCAAAAAGTAAAAATATTTCCATATGCCACTCTGGCTGTACTCTTTGCCACTTAAGTGTGCTGGTGAAGGCTCCTATCTGCTTAAGGTGTCATCTTATTAACACCTGTAAGTGGATAGAAATGAGTTAAAACTCAAGCCATGGCAAACCGTAAGTGCATTTATAGTTTAGGCTGTAGAACCAATACAATGAGTATTAAAGTAATTTTAAAATGTTAAAATCAATACTTGTTGATATTTCCATACTTTTAACATCCCTAGATAGGCGTGTACTGGTGTTATCACATTTGAAAGCATCATTTCTGTAACTCTGTAGCCACCACAGGGTGCACATAAAAGAAAGACGCTGTGAAAGTAGAGTGCTATGACTAGAGTGCTGGAAAGTCACACTGCACAACTGGTGGTCATGGGTGTGTGCCACAACTGTTTATAGTTTACTAAGATTATCTAAATAAAGACTGAAAAAGTCATGTAGTATGATGCCATCCATAATGTTACCTTTGCAATTTACTAATTTTGAAGCAGACAAAATAATTGTGTGTTGAAATTTTTTGATAGAACATATGATACTCTTATCTTTTAAGATGGTGCTTTCACTGACATTGCTCCGAGAACCAATAAATAAATAATAATTTTGAATGTAATTCCACAAATTAACCCATAAACAAACCCATTTTATAGTTTAATCAGCTCCTTACATAATAATAATTGTTCCAGGTTTTTTTTTTTTTTTTTTTTTTAAATAAAAATCACTAGTTGAATAAGTGTAATATGAACTGAGTTTACTTTTTTCCCCTTTCCATTTAGGAGATTGAACCCACACTCAGCAGCAACTTACGAACTGAACAACCAGTTGGGATTACATGTAAATGTGGAAGGAAATTTGTTCTCCGTATTTTCCTGCCAGTTTAATCAAGTTGATACTAAATTAATGAGTATATCTGGCATTGACAAGCTGACTCAATGGGAAGTACTTGGCTTTCAAGGAGCTTTGCTTAGCCATTTCATTGAGCCAATTTATATAAGCAATATTATAATAGGTAAGTATATATTTTTTGTTTCATCATCTTGCACGTAACTAAAACCCTTCAGTGAAATCTAATGCAAAATATTTTTCTGTCTCTCTTTTCTAAGTCAGTATACATATGTTCTACATACTGATTGAATATGTAATGTAACCTAATGCGCAGGCTGTGTTTCAGAATAATTTTCCAGACACAGCATCATGTTTAGCTGAAGTTTGTAGCAGTAAGCACATTAGAGTAAGATTTGCACAACATCTTGAATTAGTCAGTGCAGTAAAAAAGTGGATGTTTTTATAAAAGGTCAATGCAACAAATTGGCAGTGCTTTCCCAATGTTTAAGTAACTGTTATTTTTGATTGTTTTTAGGAGATGGAGACTGTAATGATGTTGGAGGTATTGAAATCGCACTTAAGCAAAGAGTTGATGGAATCACATCCAAGCTACCCATGTACTACTGCGTCTATAGACCTCATATTAGCTTAGTGCCTGCAGTTTTCCCCCACAGAGTAAAACCTGCACAGAAGTTCATTGGTTTAAATTGGATCCAAGGTGACCTATCTCTGGAAGTTGTGGATGGTAAAATTGGTAAATCAGTGGAAAGGTACTTTTTTCATGTTTAAAAATAATGATTTTAACGATACTAAACTGAAGAAAAAACATGCCTTTGCCCTTTTGTGTACCTTTTGTTTACTGTCTAGAATAGTGTTCTAATTCTCAAACGTAGTTAACGGCCATTAAACTGCTAGGTCAAAAAAGTTGTTGTTTTTTACTAATCTTTATGCAGATGCTTCTTTGCAAATGCATACATTTCACTCCCACCATGTGGAAATAACAATGCCAATGAAAGTCAAAGAAGCCATTATGAGGCTGAAAAACAAGAATAAAATTGTTAGAGGAATCAGTAAAACCACAGTATTACCTGAATTAATTCTGTGGAATATCATTAAGAAGAAAGAACACACTGGAAGGCTAAAAATCACAAAGGGAATGGGAGGCCAAGGAAGACTTCCACTGTTGATGAAAGAAGAATCCTCACCATGGTAATGAAAAAGCCCAAAACACCTGTCCAATGGATCAGAAACATTCTTCAGGAGACAGATTTTGTCAGAAATCACTATCTGCAGAAGACTTCATGAGCAGAAATACAGAGGCCATACTGCAAGATTCAAGCTACTAGTTAGCCACAGAAGCATGATGGCCAGATTACAGTTTTTGAAAAAGTACTTAGAAGAGCCTGCAGAGTTCTGGGAAGAGGTCTTATGGACAGATGAGACAAAGATGAACCTGCTTCTGAGTGATGGCAAGAGCAAAGTGTGGAGACAAAAAGGAACTGTCTAAGATCCAAAGCATTCCACCTCGTTTGTTAACCATGGTGTTATGGGTTAGGCATGTATGGCTGCCACAGGTACAGGGACAGTTATCTTCATTGATGATGGAACTGATGTCAATAGATACACATTGAATTCTGAGGTCTCATCATTTGCGTGAGATGGATGGCTAGAGCTGAGCTCCATTAGTAGCGGCGTTATTTTATCTTTTTTTTTCTAGCATCCCAAGGTATCCTGTATTTTCATTATACATGAGTATAAATAAGCATGAATAGCAAATATAGGGTTCAGAAAGAAAGGGATAAGGCAGCTAAACTTTCATCAAAGTCAAAATCAGTCTCTGCCAGGACTAGGAGCTGCAGCATTGACTCCGGCCAAAAACGAAAGTAGGAGACATTTGCCATAATTATAGATACTATTTCTTTTTTCAGCTACCTTTCCCTTTCTTCCCTCATTAATTATTATATTGAAATTTCTTTCATTGAATATATGTATTTTTGGCAACCACAAAATAACTTGCAATTTACTTTTTTTTCTCTCCATTTCATATCCTTGATTTATTGTATTGGGAATGTACTATCATATGTTATGTCAAACTCCATGGGAACTGTTTAATATCATTCCCTTGGTTTATTGTATTGGGACTTTACTTTCAAAAGACACCTCAATTTTAACCTTTTCAACACTGCTGCTTTGCGGTTCATTTTGTTTTGGACATGCTGTGTATCTCTTGACATGTCAGAGGAGCGGGACTTCATGACATGTGGCAAAATGGGCGGTGTTATTTTAGGGAGAGAAGGAGAGCTTTGCTATTTCTAATTTATACTTTTAACCCCAATAACCTTTAATGCCAACACAATAGGCTTCATAGCAATACCACCCGGCAATAATATGAAATGTAGGTCAAAGCTATTATATGTAAAAATTAAGACTACAAAATGTCAAAAAGTTCAGAAGCAGTATTTTTATGACCAAACAGTGAACTTTGTGAACTGGAGTGTCAAACGTCTCAATCATGAACTCTAGAGAAAGAAAGTATTCCCTCAACAAACAGGTTAAAATGCCAAGATAGTATTTTTACAGGAGATTTTTTTACAATTGCAAAGGGATTGGATTGGTCAAATTGGTCACTCCAGCTTTAGAAAACTAGAGGTGCAGGAATCTTAATACACAAAGCTATCTCATTTGTAGCGTCAGAAGTAGTATGTGATCCTGAAGGGCGATCTGTCATGGTGATGGGCAATTTATTTAATACTGAAGTGATTCTGATATTTATACACCTAATGTGGACGATAGAGATTTAATCCAAAATGTATTTGCGTCTATCCCTAATGTGAACACTCAAAATTATAATGACGGGAGGTTTAAATCCAGACCTCAATAGGTCTTCAGCTACAGTGATGATAACATCTAATACTGCAGCAATAATTACATAGTTTGTAACAGATCAGAACTTTTTAAACCCATGGAGGTTTTTAAATCCTAACCTTAAAACATATTCCTTCTCACAGGATAATCATTGTTACTCAAGAATTTATTATTTCTTCATAAACAATTTTTTTGCCTGTTATTAAATCATGCAAGTACAACACTATTGTTATCTCCACCCATACCCCTCTCATCATGGAGCTTAACTTGCTATGCCTTACACACATCTCATAGCTGACATCCTAACCCCCTGTCATTAGCTAATAAACACTGTACAGAATTCATATCTAAGAAAATTGATTATTTTCTAGAGACAGAAGCATCCTCAGAAATCTCTGAAGGGATTATCTGTGAAACTCTGAAGGCATTTTTAAGAGAACAGATTATTTCTTGTCTTTCTCACAAAAATAAATTGGAAACCAAGAAGTTCTAGAATGTGCCAGGTCTCCAAATAAGACGCTTTATAGGAAAAGACAGGTTTTGCAGTCAGAATTTAACCACTTGACTGCTAAAGAAATGGAACAGTTCATCTTTAAACTGTGACATTATTATGAACATGAAGAGGTCAGTAAGATCTTAGCTCAACAAATCCACAAGCAGGAAGTCTGCAGTGCAATAACAGCAATTACTAACACAGACAGAGATAAAATCATAGACCATAAAAATCTAACCTGGACATTTATAGAGTACTATAAGTTCTTATATTTTACTCAGTCTAAAGAAGATAAGTCACAATCTAATGGGTTCTTTGAATCTGATGAGTTCTACCACAGCTAGATACTCTTAGAGATGAGGAACTGAATAAAAACGTGTCACTCTCAGAATTACTAGACACTATAATCTCTTAAGACTCACTATAAAGTGGGAAAACAGCTGGTCCTGATGGCTACCCAGTGGAATTTTATAAAACATTTTCAATAAATTGGCTCCACTATAGGGCGGCATGGTGGTGCAGTGGGTAGCGCTTTAGCCTCGCAGTTAGGAGACCCGGGTTCGCTTCCCGGGTCCACCCTGCTTGGAGTTTGCATGTTCTCCCCGTGTCTGCATGGGTTTCCTCCAGGTACTCCGGTTCCTCCCACAGTCCAAAGACATGCAGGTTAGGTGCTTTGGTGATCCTAACTAGTCCCTACTATATGCTTGGGGTGTGTGTGTATGTGCACCCTGCAATACACCCCTGTGACCCTGTAGTTAGGATATAGCAGGTTGGATAATGGATGGGTGGATAGCTCCACTCTTATTAGCAACATTTATAGACGCTAAAAACTGCAATATTCTATCTCAAACTTTTCGGCAAGTATTAATTTATCTCTTTCTAAGAAATATAGGGACTTGCTACAATATGCATCATACAGACCAATCTTACTCCTAAATGTTAAGATACTCTCCGAATTCTAGCTAGAAGGGTTGGAAAAATTGTTTCCTTCTGTAAAATCAAACTGGCTTTATTAAAGACAGACACTTAGCTTCTAATCTTCAATGTTTGTTTAACTGAATATTTTCACACACCCCCAGATATCATACTGTCTTTGAATGCATTAAAAGCATTTGACATGGTTGAATGGGACTACCTATTCACCACATTGCACACATTTGCATGGATCAGACTGCTCTATACAGAAGCCACAGTACATATTTAACATTATTTTGGATTTCTTTAAACTAGAGCATGGTACTTGACAAGGATGTCCCATATCACCATTGCTCTTTGCAATCGCTATTGAGCTAATTAGCTGTATACTTTAGAAATGCATCACAGAGAGAGAGGATTTTCAGAGAAGGACTTGAACAGAAAATATTATATGCAGATGAGACATGCACTAACAGATTTTCAAAAGATATCTGGACACAAAATGAATTGCTTAATAGTGTGCTTTTTTCCAGTGAACTCTCTAGCACACAATACAAGACTGGATGCCTTCCCATTTATCTTAGCAGATCAGTTTAAATATCATGGGGTAACTATCACAATTAAACATAAGGCTCTTTTTCAACAACATTTTGCTGTCTGCATGGAAAAAATTAAACAAGATGTGAATAGATGGTCCACCCTCCTTCTCACATTAGCAGGGAGAATCAACACTGTTAAGATAAACATCCTTCCCAAGCTTCTTTTTCTATTTTAAACCATCCCCATATACCTTAACAAATTTTTTTAAGACATTAGATTCAATCATATCCTCATTTATTTCAAATTCTTAACTCCCACACATCCAACGGGAACTCTACAATGACCTAAATAAAATGGGGCATGGCACTGCATAACTTTCAATTTTATTACTGAACGGCAAATATGCAGGCCATAAAGACCTCGATGTTGACACAAATTGTTGAACATATACAAGCCTGTTCTACAACAGAAATAAAATCTTGCAGTACTTTATTATATTTCTTGCTATATGCTACAGTAAATACAAACTATCATCAATACACTACTAATCCAATTTCCCTTTATTCACTTAGAATGTGCAACCAATGTAGGAAGCACTTTAAGAAAGAGAAGCTCTTATCTGTTGCACTTCTGCATGACAACCACTCTTTCCACTTTTTTTAAACATGCACAGTATTTAATGCTTAGAAAATGTCTGGGATTGAAACATTTTAGACTTGTACGGTGGAACCTTGGGTCACTAATGTCTCGGAACATGTACAAATCGGATGACGAACAAGCCAGTTTCCCTTCCGGTTTGTATGCGCCGATGATTTCCGCACGTGTTTAGTCTCTCCCTGTATATTATTCACAGTCAGATGTGTGTGCATTTGCTGTGAACTTTTTGTGCTCTATTTCGTGTGCTTTTGCATTAATTTTGCAATTAACCATGGCCTCTAAGCAAGTGAAGAGTGGTAGTGTTGGTGAGAAGAAAGGTTCGAAGAAAATTGAAATCGAATTAAAGAAAGAAATTATTGAAAAGTATGAGTGTGGCGTTCGTGTTGCTGATCTTACCGCCAAGTATAAGAAGTCAAAATCTACAATTTCGACTATTCTAAAGCAGAAAGAAGCATTAAAGCAGCTGATGTTGCAAAAGGAGTTAACCAAGCAGAAGCCTCAAGTGCTGGAAGAGGTGGAAAAACTGTTGCTAGTGTGGTTGAATGAGAAGAAACTTGCAGGGGATAGTGTTAAGTGAGGCGATGTTATGCAAGAAAGCCAGGAAGATTCATGGCAATTTGCTGCAAGGTTAGTTTTCTTGGTTGTTTATGGTTAGTTTTTTTTTTTATAAATTAAGGATTTTTCAAATTTTCTTTTTCTTCCCTGTGCTTAAAACTTATTAAAAAAAGTGTACAGCGAGCGGTTCGTAAGGCTTTTAGTGTGAACTCTTGCAATGTTAGTTTTCTCTGTTCAAGGTTTTCTCAGTGTTATTCAATGTTTTTACATTTAGCTTACTATTACACTGTGCATTCTATGGTATAATTAACTATTTTTGTGCTTAAAAATATAAAAAAAATAATATATTTACATACAGTTCGTACGGTCTGGAACACATTAATTGTATTTACATACAAACCTATGGGGGAAATTAGTTCGGGAACCCAAGGTTCCACTTTACATCTATAATGTTTTTGCATCCTCCGAGCAGTTAAGCTTAACATTTAACTTCTTATCAACACAATTTTTCCACTACTTAGAAACTAGAAACTTTGCTAAACCGATCCTGCCCAATTTTCCTCACCTTCCAAATATTTTTATTCCAGAAGAAATATTAATCAGTCTTGAAGACTCGGATAACATCTCCACAATTTATAAAAACATTTTAAAGTCCCTTTCAAAGATCCCAGGGCACAATGTAGAAAGGGTCTTTCATTTAACATTTCACAAAAGGAATGAAGGGCAACCAAGCACAGAATACACTGTAGCTCCATATGCACATAGCACTCAATTATTCAACTTAAAATCTTTTATAGTGCTCATTTGCTTCAATTAAAATTATCCAAAATGTTTCCCTGACGAGATTCTACCTGTGAAAGTTGCAATCTAGCTCCAACCTCACTGGGCCACATGGTTTGGGCATGCACCAAATTAACATTTTTTTTTTGGAATACTTACAAGACAGTCTTGGTGTCACGATCACTCCTAATCCATTAACAGCTGTTTGGTGTACTCCCAGATGAGCTTTAATTAGAGAAGGACAAACAAATCGTAATTGCCTTTAGCTCACTATAAACACATAGACTTGCCTATCTTGCTCAACTGGAAGAATCCCAACCCACCACTTTTTAGTATGTTGGTATGATGTCCTATACTATCTGAAATTGGAAAAAACTCAAAATTCTCACTCAAAGAATCTGTTTAAGACAAGATGGTAGGATCTAATCAATAACATTTTAGATTAAGCTTCTATATCAGGGGAAAGGATACTCTTCCTTCCTTGCTGCTTCAAAGATTTGCTCTTTTGGCTGTCTCTCCTCTCTTTCTTTTGGGTAGGTTGGTTTTAAGTTTGATTTGATTGTATGGATTGTTATTGGCCTTTAGTTAAAATGAATACATTTTTTAAAAAATTCTGAAGTGTACAGAAACATCTGCTCAAGTTCTAGCAAATGCCACTGAAACTCATTTGATGATGATTCATCCTACAATAAGATAATGATCCCAAACATACTTCTAAGGCAACAGAGAGTTTTGCAAACTATTCTCCTGATTTAAATCCAATTGAGCATGCCTTCTATATGCTGTAGAGTAAACTTAAAAGGACAACCCACAAAACAAGCAGATACTGAAGATGGCTGTATTAAAAGATTGGTGGAGGATCACCCGACAAGATACTCAGCACCTGGTAATATCTATGAATCGCAGACTTCATTCATGCATTGCATCCAAGGGATATGCAACAAAGTACTAGATATGACTGGTTTAATATACTGTACCTGCTATTGCTATGTCTTAAAGATGAAGATGCCCTGAACTAGGGAGACCGTGTAGAAAAAGCATTGTCATTTCTACAATGTATGACCGAAATGTAGGTACTCCTAAAATCTGCAATGGACATTTTAATTATGTCTGAAGTATTTCATTTGTAATTTTAAACCGTGGAGCAGAAGGATAAATCAAGGTAAATGTGTCTTTTTCCCAAACATTATGGGGTGCACTGTATATTCTACACTCCTATCAGAAGGTATCTGATCTTTTGTACATCTCTTAAGTTATCTTTAAGTATATCTTGATAAACATTTGTGCACACACTAAATGTATTTGCTGTCTTGTACCCAGTAGTTGCATGTCATTATCATTATTTTTTATTTTTTGTATTTGTAGTGGAATAATTTATCAATCCATTTCTAGTTCTGTTGCTTCTGTCCATCCATATTCAACTATTTTTTTCTCTCTATTACTGGTTTTTCATGTGCACTTTAACTGTGGTATTCATCTTTGTTTGGAATCATCAGATTTTGAACACATTTCCTTTTCATCAAAACATTAATCAGGCTGAGCTATTCATCTGTTAATGTAAGCTCTTGATTTTCTTATTATGCTTACAGTGTATCCCAGGGCTTGATTTAACTACTATATTAATTAGTCACTTTTATGCATGTGATGTCTTGCCAGTGGAGACGTTACAATAAATTCAAAGCTCAATCAAAATCAATGATGGTATTTTACATACCCATATATGCAATGGCAAGCATTGCATCACAGTTGAGGTAATCTGATTTTACCAAAGATAACACCTAAGTCAGTTACTATTAGATAACTGATTTTGATACCTTTTCAGTGATGTATATTGTCTGTGATTGGTCACTTGCACTACATATCACATTCATGCGTTGGAGACAAGAAATATATTGCTTATATGGCAGCTAATCTTTCCTTTTTGTTAAGTGCATGTGAGTATGCATTTGAATAGTTTGGTTGATGTGCAATAACACTTGAAGTTGGTACTAAGGAAATGCCATCATCAAAAAAAAAATAGAAATACAGTTACAGAAGTCCTAGAAAAGTTACAGAAAGCTAGGGATACGGAATATGAAGACCTTGAATCACATTTTTGACTATTTTGAGTTTGCTGAAGGACTCAATCCTATTCTTGATTTGTAAGTATTCTGTACTGCTTAATATAACGTTGAAGTGTTGCAGCATACACTTTTACAGTTCCATCGTCAAGGGTTCAGTTACCATATCCAGACAGCTTTCTGCTGTACATTCTAGCTGTGTTAATTTTCTAAGCAGTGCTCTTCCAGTTTCACCTTTATTGCATACTCACTCGGAAGTTTCACATGAGGAATTCTTTGATCTAGTGCTGGATGGTATACCGGTTCATACCGAAAATCGTTTATTTTTGTTATGATATGGATTTTTCTAATACCGCAACACCGGTTTAAATTGCCTAAACGACGTTCGGAACGTGACACAGCGGGAAACTGTTCAAGGGGGGACCTTTTTCACTGCTACACCGCTAATCACATGCATTAGTGGAGGTGTGGCGCGGTTGCTTTTTTTCATTGCTACACCGCTAAATAGGCATGCGACGGAGTACATGCGGTAGTATATGTATTGCGGGATGAAAATGGACAGAGAACATTCTGAAACTGAAGCTGTAGCTGAAGGTAAAGTTGAACATGATGACACAAAAGAACTTTTGCCGAAAAAAGGAGTCTCGTCCATTGCCTGGAGATACTTTGGTTTTAAAAGGTCGGTTGTGGACCATTATGTTCAAATCTGTGAATACTGTTTCTATACTACTGGATAATACTGCAAGCCTAGTTGTATTTATTTTATTTTTTTCAATACTGTGTAATGTACCTGGGTACTGTGTAATAGTGTGACGACATGTTGACTTTAATCTCGACGCTTATGACAAGAATAAAGTCGACATGTTGACTTTATTCTCGACATTTCTACTTTATTCTCGCTGTTTATGTCAAGATTAAAGTCAAACATCGTAAACTAAACCTCCTCATAAAATGAATGTTTAATTTACTAGATTTTCTCAAACCCCATCATAAGTTATATAGCACATTAAATGCTTTGTGTTAAGTGTTTCCCGAGCCATGTTAAATCAGTACGTGCTTCTTAAACTGACTTCCTCTTGTACTGAGGAGGCACCGGCAGTGATCGTCGCACAGAATACATTCACTTCATGATATTATTGCTCCCTGAACAATTATAATGCTAAGATAAATCTATACTAATAAAAGGCAAAGCCCTCACTCACTCACTCACTCACTCATCACTAATTCTCCAACTTCCCGTGTAGGTAGAAGGCTGAAATTTGGCAGGCTTATTCCTTACAGCTCACTTACAAAAGTTAAGCAGGTTTCATTTCGAAATTCTACACGTAACGGTCATAACGGTCGACAACGTCCGCCATGTTGAACTTTCTTATTTATGGCACCATCTTCACGAAATTTGGTAGGCGGCTTCCCTGC
>JANRMT010062809.1:4123939-4144932 GCA_026402145.1 Polypterus bichir lapradei
TGTATTTGTTTGTTTGTTTTTCTTTATATATGTAAAATAATATATTTTTTCTTTTGCTTCTTCTTTATTTGGTGATATGGCTTGTTGTTAATGCTAAGCTGGGACTGGTGGTGGGGGTCAATAAAAGGACGAGCGTTGGTCACGTTGCCCGATAGATTTTAGATATTGAACTGCTTTACACTAGCAGTTTTCTAATCGTGCCTTAACTCTGGGTTTAGTTGTTTGCCCGGGGTTAGCGGTACAGTAGTACAGATCACCACCACAGAAGAACTGGAAAAGACATCAGAGAATAGTAGAGATTAGTATATATTGCGGATCCCTGAATAATATGATAATTCTATGCTTGTATAGTCTGCCAGGGATACAACTAAAATGTAGCTATGAAAAAGCCATATTAAAATAATGTGGTTTTAGCATATTTTTTTAAAATACATATTCCATAGTATTAGCCTGCTGTTTTTCTATCAGTAAAGTATTCCAGATTTTAGGTGCATAACAGCAAAAGGCTGCCTCTCTACTGTTAAGTTTGGCTCTTGGAATTATAAGCAGACCTCCATTTGAAGATCAAAGGTTACAATTTGGAATGTAGAGGGATAGGCATTTTAACATGTAGGATGGAGCAATATTGTTATCGAACTGAGGCCTCGGGTGTCCTGGTGCCAAGTGCACATATAAATACCCCTATGCTTGAACATGGTGTTCATTATGGGCAATCCAGGATGAGCACAGAAGTCCAATAAAAAAACACCGCTCAGGTTCAGATCGGGGGGGCATTTCTCCCAATCACGCCCTTCCAGGTCTCACTGTCATTGCCCACGTGAGCATTGAAGTCTCCCAGCAGAACGAGGGAGTCCACAGAAGGTATGCCCTCTAGCACCCCCTCCAGTGACTCCAAAAAGGGTGGGTACTCCAAACTGCTCAGGCTCCTTCCATGACATTCCACGTCCCAAGAGCCAGCTTCTGTAGCCAAGGATCGAACCGCCAAGGTCCCCGCCTTTGGCCACCACCCAACTCACACTGTACCCGACCTCCTTGGCCCCTTCCATAGGTGGTGAGCCAATGGGAAGGGGGACCCACGTTGTCTCTTCGGGCTGTGCACGGCTGAGCCCCATGGGTGCAGGCCCAACCACCATGCGCTCGCCATCGAGCCCCACCTCAAGGCCTGGCTCCAGAGGGGGCCCCCCCGGTGACACGCGTCCGGGCGAGGGAAAATGGTGTCCAAATTTTTTATTCTTCATAGGAGGTTTTGTTGAACCGCTCTTTGTCTCATCCCTCACCTAGGACTGGGTCGTCGGGTGTTATAGATAAATAAAGCTGTGTCTCATCTAAATAGGTGTGGTAACTCGCCTTATGCTTTAAGGTAATCTAACCTAATAGAATCATGTAGATTAAAAAATAAAAACAGTGGATCCAGAATAGATCCTTATGGTACATCATATACGATATAATGGGTCTCCCGAATTACAGCTAAAGAATTTTCTACCTGTTAAGTAAGACTTCAGAAAGTTTGAAAAGTACAGCTCTGACTGATTTGAGAATACTGTTTTTAAGATAGCTTTTATAGGAGGCATAAACCGCTGTAGGAACATTTACAAGTACCATACATTTACACCGGCTGTTACAGACTCAGATCAAATGTATGTTTTTATTGTATAATAGTAACAATAAGAGCAGCTCACTACTCAGAACGCTTATTCTGGAAAGCGGCTAGGATTGAACCCATGACCTATGCACTTCATGTCAAAATTTTGTCATTAGTATTAAAACATGAAAAAACTTTTTATCTTTTAGGTATGTGTTCAACATGTCTTACATTTCCTGTCATCCTACACTTACATAGGTCTTTGTAGACACGGAACACACATGAAATGCATGTGTTCCAAATAATGATATATTATTTACCCTATACAGCTCCAAGTACCTCACTTCCAGATGAACAATGCTTGAGCTGGGAGAGCTTTTTGTCCTTTCTGCAGCGGTGATGGGGATGGGATAGAAGGCTGCTTGCTGCTTGTGCTCATTGACACATTTACAAAACAAAAGGCACTGAATGGAGAGGTGCAAAGGAATTTAAGGTGGACCAGGATTACTAGTTTTTTCATAGGCTTTAGGGATTCTAGTGTTAAATTATAATATTTGTAAATCCTTATGCACATTGTCATGTCATATAGTATACAGCATTAGTGGTGTGCTTTGGGACTGAGATTTTGTGGGACGCAACCTAAAAGTTAAAGGTACAGGCCCTTTTATTGTTTATGAGAGTAATTTGTGGTCAGCATTGATAAATTGCCTATAATATGCATTAAAACTCCAGTAAATTTGTTATTTCTTTGAATATAATCAAAAAAACATACTGTGCTCGCCATAATGTTGGGGACAAATACATGTTTTTCCTTAATTTACCCCTTTCCTACACAGTTTAAAATTACAAATCAAACCATTCATTAATGATCAAAGTGCACATTGCAGTCTTAAGTTTGCATATATTTCAGTTATACTTTTTATACAAACCCCAACCCGCCCACCATTTCAGGACTCCGTAATGTTGGGGACAATTCACATCACAGGTGTTTGTGATTATTCTGGTGTGTTTCATTGCTTCATTAGTGCAGGCATAAGATATGTATGTTTACTTCTACACTTTTGGTGTCTGTAGTTGCCACTTTTCAACAGGATTAAGGTTAGGACCCACAGCAACTCTGGCTTGCCAGAACTGAACAGGTATGCCAGTGAAAACACTAACACACTAACTTACTTCAGATAATTCTGCATTTCAGGTGTAGCACTCTTGTCGGTCAAGGTTGATTTTCTGGGTTTAAGATAATTATTTTTCTAGCTAAAAACTTATACATTTTATAGACAAGTACTTGTTCATCTGAAGGAATGTGGTGTTTGCTGAAACTGAATGTTGTGCTTCTATGGTGTTATTTCAGAACTGCATATATTTCTACCTTCTACATTAAACAGTGTTTAAATTATTTAATTAGGATGCCAATTTAAACTGAATAAAAAATAAAACCTTCCATTATCCATGTAATTACAAAAAATTAACATACTATTCTTATTCTGTCTAAACTAACATTTATGTGAAATTTGTTAGAAATGTATTCGGACTGGCTCCTCCATACACAGAGGTTATTATTTCTTTTCAAAGTACAAAAATGCACACATTTATCATGAAATTAAAGGAACAATGAAAAAAGTCAGTGCAATATACAGTGTAAGAGGGCATACCCAAAAATTAGTGGAATCTGTGCCTGGCGCGCAATCTAGACTTAGTTGTGAATTTCACCGTTAGGCGTAGCATGCTTACAGTATTCTGTGGCATTGCTCTGTATTGTTGGTACGGTATTCCGTGTCAATTTTTCTTGGTGCTTATTAAACGTGTTCTGCGATTTTTGTGATGGGTGATCGTAAAGAACAGCAAGTCTGCATTTAAATTTTGTTTTCTGTTATGGAAAACAGCTGCTGAAACTGTAGTGATGCTTGAAATTGCTTTTCAAGAGGGTGCTTTAAGTAAAACACAGACCTACGAGTGGTTTTCGCGTTTCAAACGAGAGTAAATTGTCACTTGACTTCTTCTTGTTCCTGCATACGAGTATGTAAAAAGAACTCTGAGGGAAGTGCTTTTGTACTGTGGAGAGGTCAAAGAAATATTGCTGCGGGCATTGGACAGCGTTCCTGTTCAGCAATACAAAAATGTTTCCACCAGTGGAAAAACTGTTGGGACAAATGCATTCATTTACATGGAGAGTACTTTGAAGGAGGCTAAAGTTTCAGTAAGTAAAAATTATTAAAACAATAATTTTTTTTCAATTCCAGTTATTTTTGGGTACCCCCTCGTATATCTTATATACTTGTGCCTACCTTGTCAGTTATAATAGTCTCATCTCCATGTTTTCTGCAGTGTATCTTACAGCTTTTACTCTGTTTGCTCTGTTTTCTATCACTAGTGTTACAGCCTTGTCCTCTGCACTGTTATGTCCAATTCATCCAAAGTAAATTTGAGGGCATTTGCCAGATTTACTCCCATGTATGGACAATAGTCCAGGTAGCTCCGCAGTTACAGCTTTTACATGTCTTTAAGTTTTGCATGTTTTTCAGAAAGCAACACTTCCCCCTGTACTGTCTTCAAAACAGTTACACTTTAGATAGAATAGTAAATAAAAACAGCAAGAATGTTCAGAAAATTTTAATGGTAAAAATTGTCATCTTAATGATTGACCTAAGTCATCATAAGGTGAGTCTTTGGCTCCTGTCTGATTCAACAGTTTGAAAACAGATTAGACATTAATCTGAATTTATTATTGGTATATTTGGGCATTAAAGTTTGCTTTACCATGTTTTAAAAACAAGAGTGACTTCAAACCAACTAACCACAAAGCTGTACCTAAATAATGTTTATGAATGGTTGGGTATAAGACAAACGCATTGGGACAATTTAATATCTGTTTTCAAAAGATTCACCTTTGGGCTTTCCAGACATCCCAGGGTTCAATAAATGATTCCTGGGAGAAGGTCCATTGTAATGTTCCACCGTTGAAAATGTTTGGCAAGTGAGTTATAGATTTAGTGACTCACTAATTTGTGTGCTTCTCGAAAATGAGGTGCCCATATATACACGCCTTACAGGGAACAATGGATGTGTCCAATATGCTTCAGGATGGCCAGAGTGGCTTTGTCTTCTACGGAGTGGACATGAACCACACATTTAAAATGGTGTCTGTTAATTGTGGTGTGGTATCATAAATTCATTCCATGCTTTACAGACATTGTTCTTAACTTCATTTTGTGACCAACCAGGAATAGATTACTTAATTAATAGATATTGCTTGGTCAGCCGAATGTGAAGATGTGGTGGACACCTATATGAAGCTTTTTCAATAAATACCCTTCCTGGGCCAATCAAATCCACAGCTCGTCTTTATTGTTCACATAGATTCAAGTAATATTGAACTTGGAGCCAAACCTCCATTTATTTATAGTAGCTTTATTTGTATACTGTAGCACATCGGATTTCAAAATATGCATTGACTATAACTTTCTTTATCACTACTAAAATTATACATGTGCAAGTTAAGAAGCTATTGCAAAAATTATCTGATGGTACCATCTCATTTCCATTTATACATGTGGAAATCTCTAATCAATTAATAATTTTGCTTACTTTCATTCATGTAGGTTAATGAACATAGATTATGATTAGTTGGTTGCTCAGATATCAGTTTTCATATTCATAATGTTTGTTCTTTTTATTCAAGTTAATTCTTTTGTTCTACCATTCAGCTCACCCTTTAAAACTGGTGCAGGAATGGCAAGCCGTCTGTGTAAGGCTGCTATGTGGAGTCGTTTCAAATTGGTTGCAAAAGAAGCAAACAGAAAAGATCTGCTTAATTGTGTGACATACAAAGAAGGAAAGGTATTTTTTATTTTGTTACATTATGTAATGTAGTAATGTAAAGACTGAATTTCCCTCTTTCTTGTGTGGCTTTACATATTATGACAAAAGTAAAACTCATATCGTCCTTGTTAGTTATAAAATTAGAAAAATCTAACCTCATAATATGCCAACATGCAGACACCGTATTAAAGTGAAGTATATTCTGTCATTCAGTAGTTTGTAGAATTTTAGAAACAATAATTGAAGTGTTATTTTCTATATGAATTGGTTTTTGTATTTTAGTTCAATCCTCTTTACAGCTCTGGATCAGTTCTTTAATGTTTGAAGGTATTTTGTTTATCCATAAATCATTTAACTTTCCTTATCAGCACCTTAGTGAGGCTTAGGTCTGGACTTTGACTTAATCTTTCCACAGTTGTATTTTGAGGCTTAGGTCTGGACTTTGACTTAACCTTTCCACAGTTGTATTTTTTTCCCCCCAAACATTACTATCCCATCCTGATACCATGCTTCAACTGTTACAAGTGTGTTTAGGATTGTCCTCTTGTGACGGTGCGGGTCCCCTCCATACTCCCCCTTCACATATGGGACCCTCTAGAACCCAAGACCATCAATAGTTATGACAATGATTAGCTGACAAATTGGGACAAATCTCACACAGAGCAAGGGGTTGGTGGAAAAGTGCCAATGTGCTTTTATTAAAAACCAAATCCAAACAAAACAAAAAGTGTCAACAGTGCAATATTCCAAATGTCCATAAATAAATCCATAAAAACCAAGTGAAAATGGAGAATAAAAACCATAATAAATAAATTCATTAAAATCAGAGTTTAAAATGCAGTCACTAACTCCTCCCGATCTTAGCTCACCTCCTTCTTCATCTCCCCAGCTCACCCATCACTTGCGTAGCCGGCGGAGACTCGGCAGCCATGAACTTCACTCCTCCAACCCTTGTCTTGGCTGTATTCAGTGAGGTGAACCAGCCCCTAGAGCGCCACAGACTACGTGTCTTTGCGGGGCCCCAGCTTTTGCTGCTCCCCCTTCCAGGTATCCAGATCATCATCCTGAGACTCTTCACATCTTAACCTTAATTATTTCTTTCTATGTGATGTTTTTTTTCAATCTTCGATCCTCTTCCCCTGTGCCAACCCGTACTTCTACGGCTCCGTGGGCATAGCGCCTTAATCACACACCGCAGGAAGCCGATGAAGCTATTGAGAATGCCCCAATTACCTCATTAACTCCCCATGGTCATGCAGTTGTGCTTACGGAGACTGAAACTGCTATCTGGATTTATTTAAAACTGGCCATTTTTTTGAAGCCGCAGACCCGCTATACCACACGTCTTTGCATGGACCATTTTTCCAACTTTAACAGTTGGAAAGATGGCCTCATATTTTCCTGTATAATGCTCTTCTTATATTAAGGAGAGTTCATAGTGGTCCCAGTGATTATAGGTTCATCAGTTGCTGTGGCTGCAAAAATATCCTAAATGATCACCCTTCTACCATTTTTTCATCACACAAATGACACTTTATTATAGTTATGCAGTCTTCCTGTTCAAAACAAAACCTTCTTTAAAAAAATATATATCCCACCCTCCTTTAAACCTGGAATTAACTTGTGTTTTTAGTGATCCAATCATGATTAGATAGGTCTGTACTACATTAACAGGGCTCAACACTAACTTCATAAGTGGTTTGCAAGGTTTCGTTTGGTGAAACTGAAAATAAGATTGACATTTTAAACAGCCTATATTAGAAGTAATTAAGATGCTATGCAACTATACCTCAGCTTAATAATGAAACCATGATATTAAAAAACTTTAAAACCTTTATTAACCAATCTAAGTTCTTTTTATATCATTAAAAAAAATACATGTCTGACTGTCCGTCCTCAATTCCTAATATAAAAATTACTACCAGAATGACTTACCAGTAGAGCATTTATTTCCCTTCAAAACTGAAAATATTTGAGATTTCAAATATTGATCTTATGGACCTTTTTGGTAATTCCCACTATAGCATTGGTTCTTCAGCATGGAACCTTTGGTGTGAGGGTTCCCCAAGTGACACATAATGTAGAATCAGAATTTAGGAAAACCTGTCCTGGTGGTCTTCATAACATATATTTGAAATAGCATGCCACTTTGCATGGGCAAAGAATTGCTTCACTTGAATCAACTTGGCCAAGAAAATTTTTTCGATATAAGTTTTAGTCTCCGCGGCTTGAGCTGGAAGAGACTACACAGATGCCATTGTGTCCTTATGCTCTGCTTTCTCACGTGGCCACTTTTTAATGCCAAAAACCCTGGTAACTCTCAAATGGGTGTTCACACGTCTGCTTCACCGTCATATTTGTTAGTCAGTCACTTTGGTGCATGTTTTACTATCATGAGTCTGTACATGCATCAGCACACATGAGAAAATGCACAAGCATATGCGTAGTCCTTACTGGTTCAGATGGTTCAAACTATAACAGCAACATTTACATTTATCACTAGAGCAAGAAATATTTCAAATTCTTTTTTTAACTCAAGTCTCTGAGGCACGGTGCTACAACAGCAAATCTTAACGCTACGCCACGGGAGCTGCTGTGTTGTTCTTGAACCTTATGTGAAAGTGTTTATTTGATCTTTGGAAATCAGCCCTCACATATTCTATAGTTTATGCCTACATTTTGTAACATTTATTACTAAAGTATGAAAAAGTTTCTATTTTAACAATGTGTTTACACAGATTACTGTAGAAAGCAAGAGCTGTGAGAAGTTTGTGCATGTTCTGCGACGGTGGGGGATGGAATTGCCGGCTGCTCTTAATCTGCACATTAACAGGACAAAAGACGCTGGGAGAGGTGCGGACGGATTTAGGTAGCGATATAAGGCGGGACAGATCTACGAGTTTTTCCATAGGCTCTGGTAATTCTAGTGTTAAGTCAACTGTATTTGCATTTTCGGCAGGCTGCTTTTGCAAATTAAGTATTGCAGGTTTATCACCTTTCTTTTCTCATTGAGTAAATGAAAAAGCCATAGTAAACAATCTTTACATTCTTGTATGATACAGAAAAAAATATGCTATTCATGCTTCCACAGGAACAAGGAAATGTGCGTTATTGGTCAGTCAGTGCACAATAGATTTTTCAGCTCTAGGCACTGGTGGTTCTCTTAAGTAGGTTTGCAGTTACAGTGTTACAGAGCTGCTCTGAATGTGAAACTCCTGCAAACTCTGCTCCAGTATCTTGGAATTAATTGCAAACAGATGACTTGGAGGCATTTACTAGTGAAGTGTGTGTGTGTGTCATCCTTTGGTTTTACCGTAGATCCCGGAATGCAAGCCGACTCGGTATATTAGCCGACCCCCTTCTCTACCTACTAAATTACATGTATTTGCCGATGACCGGTATTTAAGCCGACCCCCCCTTCTCCAAGCAAAATTTTCTAAATTTCCTTAAAAGTGTCTCTTCAGGTATATTTATTATGTTTATCGAATTTGAGACTGCCGGCATTTTTGATGGAAACCAGGAAGTGATTGCGGAGAAGTTTGGTAAAATGAAGCCTTTAAGTTGAAACTACATACGTAAATACGGTACATCGGCGGGTGGATTTCCGAAGACTCGTTATAAATTTGACTAACTTAAATACGCAATACAGTGGACCTTTGACTTAAGAACTTAATCCGTTCGTGAAGGATAACCCATAATGCGTTCCGAACCTCCCACTGCAACACTTACTTAACCTTTTCATAATAAAAAAGGGTTGTATAATGTGCATAATTTACCAAAACACCAATAATTTTTCTAATGTACTAACCAAAAAGTTATAAAAAGTGCCTAGCCTAACAGAAGTAGGCTAGATTAAGCTAGGAGCATGGCGGCGCGCAGCGGCTCAGGGCTCTCCTTTTCAGTGCACTTTTTTGTTGTTTTTGTACTTTTTTTTTTTTTCCTTGTTTGTGCACGATCGGTTCGGCGAACATCCACTACACCCGTCAGAACCTTATAGACATCGGTGTCCAGAGCCAGACATCTGTTTCGAGTGTTTTTCATCACACGCACAACATCCCAGACAACATAGCGAGACCAGCAGGCTCTTCGTGGACTGTTGTCGGGTCTAGGAGACGACGCAGACGGAGGAGGGAAAGAAAGCAGAAGCGGGGCCACAGATCCGGCGTTATGCTAAGGCTAAAAAAACAACCATACAAGCCCTATACGGAAATTTTTTTCTGCACTGAAGGAGCTGCTTTTAATCTCATTGTAGATGTGTGTAGTGACAATAAAAGGCATTCTATTCTATTCTAGAAACAACAATTTCATACTGTACTCACCATTTAATTTGATATTTAATTTGAAAAGGAGCCTCCTTATGCAAATCTTTTCTTTGTAAAATTGTCGAGATGGTGGATTTCGACATGCTGTACATATTAGCGAGATCGGTCACACGAACAGCACTCTCATATTTCCACACAATTTCCATCGTTTCGATTGTGATCGCTTTCTTTACCCTCTCTTCCTTCCTTAGCAATTATGTGTCTTGCTTGCATCGTCTTAGTGAATTATTTATATAGGTAAATGACTGCAATGACCGAAATTACATCCACAAACACATGTATCTGGGCTCCAACTGACACTACTAACGCTCTCGGTTGTTTGTTTACAATCGCGCAAGCGGATACACATAACCGCATTCGGGTCGTAACGCAAGATGTTGGTCGTAAATCAAAAGAAAAAAATTTATTTTAAACTTCCCGATAATTTATTATTAATTTTATTAATAAAATCAACAACTAAAACACTTTTTTGAATAAATTCTTTATTTAATTTAAAGTACCGGCATGCAAAGTTACTTCTTCATCTGAAAGATGGCTCTGTGGTTTCGTCATTATTTACTTCCGTATTGATCGGCAAAACCGGCATTGCGCTGGAAATCTTGAATCTGAAACGATGCTCGTTGTATAAACCGACCCCCAAACTCCAAGCCAAAAATCTAGGACGAAATTCTCGGCTTATATTCCGGGATCTACGGTATGTCTTTTTCAACATTCAAGAGAGTTTCTTCTATTAACAAACAAAGTGAACAAATATAACCAAAGAATGCTGTTTTTACTGGTATGTAATGAAAGTTGTTGAAAGTCAGTGTATTTTGTTCTGTAATTTCAAAGGTCTTACCAAATTTGTAGCAAATATCTTGTTCCAACATGGTTAACTTTTCCCTAACACATGCATATCTTTCACATGCTTCAAGGTATACTTTTCACACAGCAGATGTGTTGTTACAGATACAACTTTCCTTATCAGCACCTTAGTGAGGCTTAGGTCTGGACTTTGACTTAACCTTTTCAAAGTTGTATTTTTTGATACCATACTTCTTCAACTGTTACAAATGTGTTTAGGATTGTCCTCTTTGCATAGACCATTTTTCAGCAGCTGTTTATGTGGGATTTTTTTAAGCCCTTCACATTCATCTCCCAGCTGAATTGAGTTGAGTCACAACAATTACAAAACTGGGTTGTTACCACGGAACTTAAACGAGACTTTTAACATCCTTTTTAACAACTGACTCACAATTGTTACCCTTGCAAGGCAGCCAAATGTTACACTGTTCCTTAACTTGCCTTAACCACGCAAAGGAAAAGTTAGAAGAGCTGTATACATATATGTGGCTTATAATTTCAATCATAACATCAACTAGAGATTGGAAAGTTACACTTGGATCTGCCAATTACACATGATGAGCAAAAAATAGCTGATTTGACATACTGTTGAAAAAAATGCTGCATCACAATCATGAGCTGTGGGTAGTGACTGAAAGAAATAGATCGTGAATGCAAGCGGCTGAAATTAGTTTCCTCCGCAGGATGTCTGGGCTTTCCCTTACAGATAGGGTGAGGTCATCCAGGAGGAGCTCAGAGTAGAGCCACTGCTCAGATGAGGTGGCTTGGGCATCTTATCAGGATGACTCGGGTTCCCTTTAAATGCAATCTAAAATCAGTGTAGAGTTGTAAGAAACAGAATTGCTTCAGCCAGATCCTCTTTCATAGAGGCTCTTAAATCTGATTTGATTATTTTCAGAGCTGAAAATAATCTTTCAACACTGACTTGGGTGGGTGGCATTGCCGTTACAATTCTAGCCACATCACCAATGATCTCTGGATACACAAGGATGGCTTCTTCAACACTAAGTTTTGATGAGCGATCATACTTTTCAACTTCCTTTAGTTCTTTAAAAAACTCCTGCCGGAATTTCTTTATTTGGACATTGACTGGTTCTTTATTGCTTATGCGACGTCGCTTTCCTTTTCCTTCCATTTTGTCCAAGAAGGAATCAAAGTCTAACTCTTCATTTGAAGAGGATGATCCTGAGTTACCACTAGTGCTTTGAACTTCCTCCTGTGGAGGTATTTCAGGTAGTAATCCCCTCATGCGAACTGCTAAATCGTAGAGTGCCTTTTTCGCTGTACCAGTCTGGTCACTGTTCAACAAAATTCGGCTCATTGGGTCGACATAAATAGCTGCTAACAAGATTTCATTGTCCAGCAAAAGACTCTCTCTTTTCATCATTGAAGATGCAATGCCATCAGCTATTAACCCTCCACTTTTGTTCAGGCGATACATCAGGCTCTTCCATTCCAAGAAGAATTTACCGGGGGTTAGATTGTCACATTGCAACCTCTTGGTGACGGTAAAGGGGTGCGAAAGAAGGTTTTCCAGCTCTTTTATTTGTGCCCACTGGCTTTCAGTTAAAGCAACATTCTCATTATCCAATTCTTCTAGGAAGTCTTTAAGTTCAAGCAAACGCTTCACCATCAAATAAGTGCTTCCCCAGCGTGTTGTCTGATCCAAAATGGCTCCTTTTCCTGCACGTCTCTTCAAAATTGCATCCGTGTTTGGTGCCCTGGCTGAAATAGCTACTTGCCTTAATTTCCCAATCAGTGTAGCTGCATGGCGATCTTTTAGTCCATCCCTTATAGCAAGCTGCAGAGTATGAACAGCACATCTCATATGGTGAATAGTAGCAAGCTTCAATGCTTCTTCAACAATGTTATCCACAATGTCAGTATTCTCTTCATTTTTTCCAATACTTTCAGAGCAGTCTTCCTCTGACTCTAATAACTCTGTGCCACTTTCTTCATCTTTGTTCATCTTCTCAGTTGTGCTCAACATATTAGAAGCAGTATCTGTCACAAAACAAAGAATCTGTTCCTTTTTAATTTCAAAATCTTCTAGAACACCCTCCACTAACTTCTGAGGATAGTCACTTGAGTGATGTGCCTGGGTGTCCTTTAATCCCAAGGTCTGTGTTATTGTTTTGTTATTTTCATCCACAAATCTCACATTAATACCAAAATAATTGACCCTGTGACGTGTGCATGCATCCATTTTAATGAAGAGAAAACGTCCTTTCAGAACTTTCCGTAGTTCTTCCTTTTTACATTTGGCCTCCTCAATTATAAGTTTCCTTATATTTTCTCTTTCCAGAGAAACATCAAGTTTTTTAGCCATTTCTCCATTTAGGCCTAAAAAGGCTGGCTGAGAAAAGAAGGATAGTGGTAGACTATTCTTTACTACCATTTCAATAATGTGGTTTTGAATTTTTCTGGTGTCATTGTTATGGTAACTTTGTCAGATATGAAGAATTTTCTTATTTGTGATTGGGTTCCAGTAGATTTCTGAACGTTTTTTGGCACAGAACTAGATGCAATGTTTTCATTGCTATCTTTCTCATTCACAGCTTCTAATATTTTGGGATGAAAACGCTGTAAGTGTCTTTTCAAATTTGATGCTCTTGTAGGTGCATTTTTATCAGGCCCACTGAAACTGCTAATTTTTGCATCACATTGTTTTTCACCATCATCATCATTTTGAATACATTGGCACACATAATGTTTCCCATCACTTGATAATGCAAAGTGCTCATAAACAGCAGACTTTGTTGTGTTTGTCGTTGTTGACAGTCTTTTTGCCATTCTTAATAGGATGCCTCCTTCACTAAAATATAAAATATTTTATACTAACTGGCATATGCTTCAATTTTAAATATAAAAAGTCTTGTTCTAAGCAAACATACATACAACATGGCTTTATACATACAAATAAGCTATCTAGCCCAGCATTAAACCTAGATACGATTTGTCCTATGCACATACTAGTAATCAGAAGCATATAAAACAATCTGCACTAACTTTTATACATTCCTGCACACTAACAAACCTACAGATAGCAGCCATGTAGTTTTATCCAGACACATGTGCACACAGCCTTCCCTCATACGGACAAGGAGCCATGCAGTTTTGTCCAGACACGTGTACACAGCCTTCCCTCATACAGACAAGGAGCCATGCAGTTTTATCCAGACACATGTGCACACAGCCTTCCCTTTTACAGACAAGCAGCCAAGTTGTTTTGTCCAGACACGTGCACACAGCCTTCCCTCATACAGACAAGGAGCCATGCAGTTTTAAAATAAATATGAACACTTACAGTTGAATGCAAATGCAAGAAGCTGTTCCACCAAGTTTTTATAGCAGAGAGAGGCAGAAGCTGCTGCTTTTTCCTTAGTGTTCTTATCTTGTGAAGATAAGGCAGTGGAAGGCTGAAGGAGAAAGCAGGGGGGAGGGGCACTTCAAGGGAAATCATGAATCATGTTTAAATCCCATAGTCAGGTTTAAAGTTTAAGTTTATTCCCTTCACTTATACAAGTGTCTCTAGTCCTGCAAAAAACATTTACCTAATTATCAGCGAGAGTTAAGGCCCCCAAATACGCAGCGATCCGTGGCCGATTTTGCCACCGACCGATGTGCGTGTACAATCGCGGCAATTGATTGGCGGCCGCAGATTGCGGGTGTCCACATGGACGGACAGATCCAGCTTGCCGAAAATCTCGACCACCGCCCCCATCCAAAGTAATGTGATGCCTCTGTCTGCTGCAGTGGGTGTCTCCTCTGTCAGCCAGCCGGAAGTTTAGTGCATTGTGTCACTCACCGGCCAGCTGATCAGCAGAACGAGCCTCTGCTGGAGACAGGTAGGGAGATCTGTGTTCTCGGCTCCTTCGGCCCCCTTCACTAGCGCATAGCGAAGGGGAGCCGACGGAGCTGAGAACACACCAGATGATTTTTCAGGCGTTTGACGCGTGATGACTCGTTGAACGGCCAAAAAATTGGCAGTGCATCTGTAAATGTATGGGGGGCTTTAGGCTAGGTTCACAGTTCCCTGTAACAGTGGAACACGACACAATGGAAAGCGGTGCCGCACCTTACCTGTGCATTACATCCCATATAGTGACGCATACAGTCAATGAAAAACATGCTTCATGGTTACTTGACATGTTCGTTTTGTGGTAACATTATGCACTGCATGCATTGGGCTTTATTCTTACAGCAGAGAAGTATTGTTCATTATGACTGTTTGTGAATTGGGACATTTCAACTTACTTTTTTAATTCCCATTTAAATTTAGTAGGAGTCGGAGTAGGTTAACTTTTTGCCGACTCCGACTCCGGGTACCCAAAATTGTCTCCGACTCCGACTCCACAGCCCTGGAGACTCCTGGACGAATCCCTGGTGAGGTGTTCCCCAGGGCCTTCTCCTGGTAGACGTGCCTGGAAGACCCAGGACACACTGGAGGGACTATGTCTCTCGGCTGGCCTGGGAATGTCTCGGGATTCCCCTGGAAGTGCTAGTAGAAGTGGCCGGGGAGAGGGAAGTCTGGGCATCTCTGCTCAAGCTGCTGCCCCCTCGACTTGATCTCAGATAAGCAGAAAAGGATAGATGGACAAAAGTGGTTGATACTAATAGCAACCAAGGGCCAAGAATTAGTTGACAGCTGCTACAACTTGGTTGCACATGACAGCCTGCAAAAATCAATAATGTGCCCTGATTAATAAAAAGGTGTAAGCTTAGTTTTGATCCAGTTGTTATTGGAATTTCTTCCCCAATAATTTGCAGGCAGTTTCAGTGAATTGCCAGCTGCTTCTTGTGCTCAGTTTTTATACCTGTTTATCCAAAGTGACAGTTCTTTACCTATTGCACAATATGTAAAAGTAGTCATTCTCATTAGAATATTAAATCACTCTAGACGAGAGCATGCTATTCAGTGCAACAAAGGGGGTGAGGAGACTCTTCCAGGTGTGGCATAAGTGGTGCCACAAAGAGCTCAACTTGTACCTGCAGCACCTGCTGGTGGCGCCCACTGAACCCAACAGGGCTGCTCCAAACTACAAACCCCGGCATACCCTGTGGGATCCTTGTTACTGTAGCAACCATGGGGAGTTACCCTCTAGCGTTTTGGGATAGATATGTCCCAAATGTGCTCTTTCCTCCCGACCAGGTAATGGGTCCTGGCCATCTGTCAAACCATTTAGTTCTTCTAAAAAAAAAAAACGCTTTTTTTTTTTATAAAGTCTCAAAAGTCATACTGTCTACCACACTACTTGGTAGCTTATCCCATATGCCTATGTTTCTCTGAAAAACTTTTTTTTGTGTGAAATTTACCCTCAACAAGTTTGTGTCCCCGTGTTTTTGATGAACTCATTATAAACTAAAAGTCTTCATCCACTGTGCTAAATAAACACTTCAAACCTGTCTCCTCTTATTCTTCTTTTTCTTAAACAGAAAAGGTTCAGCTCTTTTAACTCTTTTAAGGCTGATTTTTGTTATTCTTTTCTCACAGGGTTCAATATTTTTTTCAAAAACTCACTTTGTTTTTAAAAAGAACACAAAGCAATGGCTTAACACATCAGATGAATAGAAAATATGTATTTTTGACAAATGTTACTGGCTTGCATGTTGTATGAGCTTGCATTACACAGCAAAATCCTGCAAAGTATGATAATGCTCAAACAGCCAATTGCATGCATTGCCACATTGCATTATTTACAATATGTGTTGCAATGGTGCCTCCTTTTCATTTGTCTGTTGCTGCACACAACACAGTCAGGTACTTTTTGTCTTCGCATGTTGCAGGAAAGTGGTGCTCAGTCTGCCTGTCTGGCACTTTTCTTTGAGATGGCCTTCCTTGCTTTGCAAAAGGCACTGGAACATACTCTACCTGCAAGCCGTTGACCACCTTCTTGTGGAAATCTGCTGCAGTCATTGGTGCTGTCATTGTTTGGCTGCTTCAACATTATATACACATTTGTGAGTGCAATCTCATGCATGCGATGGTACACGGTGTGGTACCGCTTATGACTGATGATGTATAGAAATTGTCTAAGTACACAACATAGCCCTGAGGTAGCTCCAGCACAACCTGACTTGTCAAGGGACTGTTCTCTCTATGAAAGGAGTACTTTCCTGTATGTGTTACTTTCAGGCAGAAACCAGTGTTTGCTTCAGCCTGTACAAAATCCTTTATACCATACTTTGTGGGCTTGTCTGGAATATACTGGGTGAAAAAAAGGCATCCCTTGTATTTTATCATAGATTCATCCATCCATTATCCAACCTGCTATATCCTAACTACAGGATCATGGGGGTCTACTGGAGCCAATCCCAGCCAGCACAGGGTGCAAGGCAGGAACAAATCCCTGGGCAGGGCACCAGCCCACCGCAGGACACACACACACACACCAAGCACACACTAGGGACAATTTAGAATCACCAATGCACCTAACCTGCATGTCTTTGGACAGTGGGAGGAAACCAGAGTATCCAGAGGAAACCCACGCAGACACGGGGAGAACATGCAAACTCAACGCAGGGAGGACCTGGGAAGCGAACCCGGGTCTCCTGTGATGCTCATAGATTCATCCACAGACAAATTACAGCCAGGCTGATAAAATTGTTTATATGTTGGTTCCACAATGTCAAGTAGGGGCTGAATTTTATACATGTGGTTTTACCATGGTTCAGCCCTTGGGATTTGCTTCTGGTTATTGCAGAAATTAATAAAACTTTGCAGGAGCACATACCTATCATGTGGCATAACCCCTGTCCAAAGCTGCCAACAGCAACATTTATTTATATAACACATTTTTATACAAACAATATAGCTCAAAGTGCTTTACATGATGATGAAAGAGAAAAAAGACAAAATAAATAATTAAAATTAGGGAACACTAATTAACATAGAATAAAAGTAAGGTCCGATGGCCAGGGAGGGAAAAAAAAAAAAAAAACAAACTCCAGATGGCTGGAGAAAAAAATAAAATCTGCAGGGGTTCCAGGCCACGAGACCGCCCAGCCCCCTCTAGGCATTCTACCTAACATAAATGACCTCAATAAGTCCTCATTGTATTCAGGGTTCTCATGGAAGAATTTGATGATGATGGTCATGTGGACTTCTGGCCTTTAATCAATGTAGGGACATCACAGTGCTTTGATTAGGTGGTGGTGGTTCAGATCGCCACCACAGAAAATCGGAAAAAGAACAGAACAGAAAGTAGGGGTTAGTACGGATTTTGGAGCCACCATGAATAATAATAATTAGTTTAATCTTGATGCTCTGTATATTCAATTAAGATGAAGCTATGAGAAAACCATGTTAAAGTAATCTGTTTTCAGCAGTGTTTTAAAGTGTTCCACTGTATTAGCCTGGCAAATTCCTATTGGCAAGCTATTCCAGATTTTGGGTGCATAACAGCAGAAGGCCGCCTTACCACTTCTTTTAAGTTTAGCTCTTGGAATTCTAAGTAGACACTCATTTGAAGATCTAAGGTTACGATTTGGAGTATAAGGTGTAAGACATTCCGAAATATAAGATGGAGCGAAATTATTTAAGGCTTTGTAAACTAAACCATAAGCAGTATTTTAAAGTCAATTTTAAATTACACAGGTAACCAGTGTAGTGACGTCAAAACTGGGGTGATGTGCTTGCATTTTCTTTTCCGAGTTAAGATTCTACTAGCTGCATTCTGCACTATTTGCAATCGATTGAGGTCTTTTTTTGGTAGTCCTCAGAGGAGTGCGTTACAGTAATCTAGCTGACTGAAAACAAAAGCATGAACTAATTTTTCAGCATCTTGCAATGTTATAAGAGGTCTAACTTTTGCTATACAGTGGAACCTCAGTTCACGACCATAATTCGTTCCAAAACTCTGGTTGTAAACCGATTTGGTCGTGAACCGAAGCAATTTCCCCCATAGGATTGTATGTAAATACAATTAATCCGTTCCAGACCGTATGAACTGTATGTAAATATATATTTTTTTAGTTTTTAATCACAAATATAGTTAATTATAACATAGAATGCACAGCGTAATAGTAAACTAAATGTAAAAACATTGAATAACACTGAGAGAACCTTGAACAACAGAGAAAACTAACACTGCAATAGTTCGCGCTAGGAACTGCTCGCTAAAAACACTATTTTTTTTTTAATGAGTTTTAAGCACAGGGAAAAAAATTAACATTTAAAAATCCATAATTTAATAAACCACCAAGAAAAGTAACTTTGCCACAATGCACGCTTTGAACCGATCGCTGTAAACAGAACTGAAAACAAAAACAAGCCTTTTCTACCTTATGCATCCAGCCCTCCCTCTCTCGCTTGCTCGCTCGCTCTCTCTTTCGTGTGTGCATGTGTCTCTCTCGTGCGGCTGTGTGTCTCTTTCGCAAGCTTGGAGCGCCTGTGTGTGTGCCTCTGTCTTGCGCGCCTGTGTGTGTGCCTCTGTCTCGCGCACCTGTGTGTGTACCTCTCTCTCGCGTGCCTGTCTGTGTCTCTCACTCCCGCGCCTGTGTGTATGTGTGTCTCTCTGTGCACGTGCCTGTGTGTGTATGTGTGTGTGTCTATCTCTGTCGCGCGCCTGTGTGTGTGTGTCGTACTCTCTCTCTCTCTCTCTCTCTTCCTCGCTCGCTGCACAGGAAATGCACAGGGAGAGACTGAACACGTACAAACCGAAAGGGAAACTGGCTTGTTCGTATACCAAGTGTGTGGTCGTGAACCGAGGCAAAGGTTTGGCGAACTTTTTGATCATAAACAGATTTGTACGTGTACTGAGACGTTCGTGAACCGAGGTTCCACTGTATTTCTTAAGTGAAAAAATGTTGCCCTAGTAATCTGATTAATATGCGATTTAAAATTTAGGTCAGAGTCAATAGTTACCCCTAAATTCTTTACCTCCGTCTTGAATTTTAATCCTAGTGCATCAAGTTTATTTCTGATAACCTCATTATATCCCTTATTGCCAATCACTAAAATTTCTTTTTTCTCTTTATTTAGTTTGAGAAAATTACTACTCATCGATTCGGAAACACAACTGAGACATTGTGTCAGTGAATCAAGAGTATCGGGTTTCGTCAGGTGCTATTGATAAATACAGCTGTGTGTCATCAGTATAGCTGTGGTAGCTCACGTTATACCCCGAGATAATCTGACCTAACGGAAGCATGTAAATTGAAAAGAGCAGCGGACCCAGGATAGAGCCGTGTGGAACACCATATAGAATATCATTTGTCTTTGAAGTATAATTACCACAACTAACAAAGAATTTTCTACCCGCCAGGTAGGATTCAAACCAATTTAAGACACTGCAAGAGAGGCCCACCCATTAACTAAGGCGATTTCTAAGAATATTGTGATCAACGGTATCAAATGCGGCACTCAGATCTAAGAGGATGAGATAAACGGCCTCTGTCTGCATTTACCCGCAAGTCATTTACTACTTTAACAAGTGCAGTGTCTGTACTGTGATTTGTTCTGAAACCCAACTGAAACTTATCAAGAATGACAGGTGATCATTGAGCTGCATAATGACTGCCTTCTCTAGAATTTTACTTAAGAAAGGCAGGTTAGAAATAGGTCTAAAATTTTCAAAAGCAGAGGAGTCAAGATTATTTTTCTTGAGCAGGGGTTTAATTACATCAGTCACATCAGTCTTAAGACAGTCTGGGAAGACCCCCGTATCTTATGATGAGTTTACTATGTCAAGAATACTATCAATTAGCACGCCCAATACTTCTTAGAAAAAACTTGTTGGTATTGGGTCAAGGACGCAGGTGGGAGGGTCTCAGTTGAAAAATTATCTATACTAATAAACGGCAAAGCCCTCACTCACTGACTCACTGACTGACTCATCACTAATTCTCCAACTTCCCGTGTAGGTAGAAGGCTGAAATTTGGCAGGCTTATTCCTTACAGCTTCCTTACAAAAGTTGGGCAGGTTTCATTTCGAAATTCTACGCGTAATGGTCATAACTGGAAGCTGTTTTTCTCCATTTACTGTAATGGAGATGAGCGTGAAACCCGTGGGGGTGGAGTTTCGTGTGACATCATCACGCCTCCCACGTAATCACGCAGTAGGTAGAAAACCAGGAAGAGGCCCAAAAAGCGCTGAAGAAAACATGCATTATATAATTGAGAAGGCAGCGAAACAATAAGAAGCGAGCGAGTGACATATACAACCATATTCATGAGTTCTGCTACTTCGGAAACAAAGCACGATGTAAACCTAAACTTTAAATTAAGTTCATAGACAGGCTGCCGCTAGCGTTTGTAATTTAGTGCCTGCCCATATAAGGCCGTCCGTCAGCGGCAATCCAATAGAAACACTGCCACGGGTAAATATTCACGGGTGAAGGACTGTGCTTATGCAGAGGAAGATGAGATGGTCAGGGTGGTGTTTGGCACAAACTCAGCGAAACTGCGAGAGAAAGTTTTAAGTGCC
>JANRMT010062809.1:4145332-4159021 GCA_026402145.1 Polypterus bichir lapradei
AGGTGCAAGTTATTGTGAAGCTAGCCCACACGATGCCGAAGAGAAAAGGTGATTCTGAACATTGAGCCTTTAAAAACCGATTAGAGGCTGAATATATGTTTACTGACATTGCCGGTAAACCCGTGTGTCTCATTTGTGGAGCTAATGTGGGTGTAATTACAGAATATAATCTAAGACGGCACAATGAGACAAAACATCAAGATAACCTGAAAGACCTGAATACAATGCAGAAGATACAGAAAGCAGAACAATTAAATAAGAATCTGACACTTCAGCGGACGTTTTTACCCGTGCACAATCACAAAGTGATTTCAAGTGAAGCTGCTTTTATGGGAGACACAAATGCACCAGTGCAACTTGCCCCACTTTCCCTGTTGCCAAGTAATGTTGAACCAAGTCGTCACTACGGTGTTCCCAAATACGCACTTTGCTGATAAACTGAGCGCACTGAGTTTGCACGGCGCTTTGGTGACTTTGAAGAACAAAAAAAGTCCGTCTACATGCGGCTCGAACCTTGTGCATGTTTGGTAGCACATATCTGTGTGAGAAGCTCTTCTCAGTGATAAAGACTAACACAACAGCACACAGGAGTCGCCTCACTGATGAGCACCTGCAGTCCATCCTGAGAATCTCCACAACACAGAACCTCACACCAAACATAAACGAACTTGTTGCCAAAAAAAGATGCCAGGCGTCCAGCTCTAAAATGACATATGAGCAAAGACAACTGAATGATTTGATTTGTTATTGCTGAAAGGAACACATTTTATTTATATTTCCAGGTTTTGTTATGCAGCATGTTCATATTTGAATTTGTATAATTTTGACAGGGTATATTTTTATGGAGAGCAAAATCTTTTGGGATATTTAAAATCTAAGTTTATTTTTTATATAAAATTACATAAGAGTAAAGAAATTTGAATGTTTGTTCTTTTAACGTTTACTTTATTTCTAACTTGTATAATTTAGACAGGATATATTTTTATGGAGAGCAAAATATTATAAGTTGTTTAAGGTTTGAGTTGATTTATTCAGGAATAATATTCCTGTCTGTTTTTACCATTCCTACCAAAGATATTTCTGTCGACTAAATAAAAATTCCTTCTATTTAAAATTTAAATAGAACTTGAACAAATACGATAGTTCATAATATCCACGCAGACTTGCACGTAAGAGCGGGAGTTATCCGTTTTAACAAGCAGCGTATTGCACTGATACGAAATAGCTGTGTGTGTATATATGTAGATATGTATGTATATGTATATACTGTATATGTTTATATATGTGTGTGTGTATGTGTATATATATGTATTTGTGTGTATGTATGTATGTATGTGTGTATGTATATGTATGTGTATATATGTAGATATATATATATGTATGTATATATGTGTGTGTGTATACTGTATATATATGTGTATATGTATAGATATGTATATATATATGTTTATGTGTGTGTGTGTAAATATATATATATATATATATATATGACAGTAACACTCATCACTCACAACAGTGACAAAACAATTACATTGACAATCATGTTACGTTATTTTCAAAATGTTTCCTTTTCTTTTTCATTGCTTCTTTAACACACTACTTCTCCGCTGCGAAGCGCGGGTATTTTGCTAGTTTTATAAACATCAGGTAAATCTATCCTAGTGAAAGAATTTAATTTGTTTATAATGCAGTACCGCGGTTTAAGAGGATCAGTATTGGGGAGGTGTACTATATTATTTCTAATAGCATTAATTTTTTGATTAAAAAATACAGCAAAAGCCTCACAAGTTTCACTGGAAGTATTTTGGAGGCATTCCATTGAGTGACCTGGGTTTAGCAGACGATCAATTGTAGAAAATAAGATTCTGGGATTACTAGCATTGTTATTTATAATTCTAGAGAAATAACACCACCTCTCAATATGGACTATGTTGTTGTATTCTGTTATTTTAACCTTTAATATCTCATAGTGGATAATCAGTTTAGTTTTTCTCCATTTACGCTCATCTCTCCGGCATGTTCTGTTTAGATCAGACACTCTTTGGGTCTTCCATGGTATAACAGTTCTAGAAGATTTTTTAACTCTCTTTCCAGGTGCGACTATGTCAGCAGCAGCTTTCACCTTATTAAAACTTTCCATCTTACTATTTACATTATTCTCACTATTGTAGTAAGCACTACAAATGAACTGGTTGCTTAGAATGTTTGTAAATTTTGAAGCTGCTGATGAATCAAAGAAGCATTTTTTAACAATATGCTTCTTGTGAATATTTTCTATCATTATTTCTATATTAAATAGTATGAGAAAATGGTCTGATAGACCAATATCAATGATCTGCTTCACATCATCTTTTAGTCCTTTTGTAATTACTAAGTCTAACATATGACCTGCTTTGAGTGTAGGCTGACTAATGTGCTGGCTCAAATCAAGAGTCCAGGAGGTTCATGAATTCTTGATTATTGATATGAAAGTTAAAGTCACCGACTATTAGGAACATGTCATAGTGCGTAATTACAATTGACACAAAGTCTGAGAATTCCTCAAAGAAAGACGCATTGTATTTAGGAGGTCTATACATGGATAATACTAGAAACTTCATGAATAACAACGGCAAGATACTCAAAGGACTTGAATTTGCCAAAGCCAACATCTTTACACTTTAATTGGCTCAAATAAATGTTTGCTAAACTGCCGCCTTCCTTACCTTGGCGATCCACAAGAGCGAAGCTGTAATTCGGAGGCGTAGATTCGATTAAAATAGCCGCACCATCAGAGCTAAGCCACGTTTCACTTAGTGCAATAACATAAATTTTCCTATCACTAATAAGATCGTTGATGGAAAAGTCTTGTTGGTTAATGCTCTAACATTTAATAAAGCCATATTTAATGTTTCGGAAGAGCAGAACTGAATTGTATGTGCATTATGGGTATTTAAGATAGAAATTGTTATTTTTATGAGCGCCACTGTGTGCGTATTTTTTATTTAATCTATAATCGCCAGACAACAAAGCACATTTGGAAAATTGCTCCTTGAAGTTATATCGCCAGTCCAGTCCCATCTTTATTTGTTGTGCCACAAAGCCCTTTATCTCATGGAGCCCTGGATTTCCACTTTGAAAAATTAGAATGTTATGCAAGCACACCCTACAATTCAAAAATTTGCTTGTCATACCTGTTTGTCTCATCTGATAGTAGCTGAAAGGTAACCTCAGGAAAGAACAGCCTGAAATAGTCCAGTGGCTGGTAATCTGTCGTGTCCAACAGCAAGTGATGCTGTCTTGTGAAGTCCAGTAGCCAGGTTGGCTCCTACGGATTGATGTCTGGGTATTCCTTCCAGGCAAATCTTGCTGTAGGTAGATCGGCTGCGCAAATGCACTTAGCTGGCAGTCGCTCAGCTGGGGCAGCATCGGCTGGGGTCTGATCAGCTGATGCCAGTTTCTCATTCTCCTGCTCGATATCCTGATCAATCTCAACAAAATCAGATTCCAGAAAATCAGAGTCCTAGTCCTGAGCGATGATGCGCAAAATATTGTCTATTGAGAATTTTGTTTTCTGCACTCGCTTTGCTCCCTTGAGAGATGTCATCTTGCCATTGTTTACGTTTTGTAACTCATGTACATGCAGGGATTAGATGCCGAGTCAGTGAGTCTAACATTCTTCCAAGCAAAGAGGGGAATACCTTTGACGTAATGGTGAGTTTTGTCGCCGTTTACAGCTGATTATTGCCCTCTACCCTGGATGTCAACAGGCGCCGTTAACCCATTTATGCCTAAGGTTGAAATTTTTGAGTTTGTGCATGAAATTCACATATGTTGCATTGAAAAATTTAAAGAACAAGAATTTGAAGAGAAAAAAAATATTCCATTCTAAAGTTATATCTACCTGTCTTCGGGTTGGTTCTTCAAAAATGTGAGAAAATTCACATCACTTCTTGAGGAGATTTCAGCACACCAATATCTGCAGCACACTGACTAATTCTGTGCACGACGTGATAAGGTGTACCCCCAGGAAGCAGACATGCGTGAAAAGTCGAAGCCCAGCGATGGCCTTGAGCAGTAGTTTATAAACAACTCCAACGTGATTGTCGTTCCAATAATGGAACATGAGGCATAAATGGGTTAAACCCTCCCATCGGCAAAAGTCGACATCCACCCTACAAGAGTTAATCTTTCCTCATAATTCATCCCCTGTAGCCCTAGAGTCAGCCTAGCTGCTTGAAATTTGCAGCGCTGCTAGGTCATTTTGTACAAAAACTGGATGCCATACTCCAGGAGAGATCTCACCAGTGCACTCTAAATTTGAGCGTAACCTTTTTGGAGTTGTATTCTACACATCATGCTATATAACCTTGTACCGCTGCCCTGGGAGAACAACTCGCCCCGGGTTAACGCACGATTAGAAAACTGCTGGAGCAAAGCAGTTCAATGTTGAAATTCTGTCGGGCAACGTAACCAACGCTCGTCCTTTTATTTGACCCCTCACCACAAGTCCCAGCTCAGCATTAAACTACAAGCCATATCTATACTAATAAAAGGCAAAGCCCTCACTCACTCACTCACTCACTGACTCATCACTAATTCTCCAACTTCCCGTGTAGGTGGAAGGCTGAAATTTTACAGCTTACTTACAAAAGTTAGGCAGGTTTCATTTCGAAATTCTACGCGTAATGGTCATAACTGGAACCTACTTTCGTCCATATATTCGGCCATAGCCTGCAGCTCGGTCGCCGTGTGAGGCGGAGTTGCATCCCGCATCATCACGCCTCCCACGTAATTGAGTGCCTGCCCATATAAGGTAAATATTCGCGGGTGAAGGACTGTGCTTATGCAAACGAAGATGAGATGGTGAGGGAGACACGCTGCTGCTACATATTCGCGGGTGAAGGACTGTGCTTAGCATATTCAGACGCTGAACAAGCCTTTGTACACATATCAATAGGAAAGCAAGGTTAAGTTTAAATTACGTTCATAGAAACGCTGCCGCTAAATATTTGCAGGCAAATCCACAACTTAATACCGGGAATGCCTGTTAAACATCTTAGATTCACGAGTACCGATTTGGGTAGTGATCACTTCGATGAATGAAACCTGTTCAAAAAACGCATTACACAATTGAGAAGGCAGCAAAAGAATATGAAGCGAGTGACGTATACAAGCATATTCATAAGTGCAGCTACTTCGGAAACAAAGCACGGTGTAAACCTAAAATTTAAATTAAGTTCATAGAAAGGCTGCCGCTGGCGTTTGTCATGCCCACGACAAATATGATATTTGCGAGATACAAGTTTAATGAGAAGATGCAGGGTATAAACGAGACTTTTGATCACTTTGTAACAGATTTAAAATTGCTGTAATGGAGTTTAAATTGCTGATGGATGGACTGTGCTTATGCAAACGAATAGGAAAGCAGGGTGTAAAGCTTTAACTTTAAATTAGGTTCATAGACACGCTGCTGCTGGCGTTTGTCATGCCTAAGACGAATACGATATTCGCGAGATACAACTTTTAAGTGCCAGGTCTGAGCTAACATTAAATAAAGCCGTGGACATCGCGAGATCGCACTTGATAGCACAAGCACAGCTGAGAAGCTTCGATGCATGTACTCCGAGCGGCTCGCGTGAACTGACTTTGCAGGACTGGGAAAGGTTAAGTTCATGGACACGCTACCGCTAAATATTCGCAGGCAAATCCACAACCTAATACCGGGAATGCCTGTTAAACATCTTAGATTCACGAGTACCGATTTGGGTAGTGAACACTTCAATGAATGAAACCTGTTATCTTTATAACGGTTGACAAACACGGAATATAACTTGAACACAACACATCCTCCAAATACGAACCTGATTGAAAGAAATAATGATAATCAAATCCTTGATGACAGCAACACTCATAACAGTGACAAAACTATTACATTGACAATCATGTTACGTTATTTTTAAAATCTTTTCTTTTTCATAACTTCTTTAACACACTATTTCTCTGTTGTGAAGCGCGGGTATTTTGCTAGTCATAAAATAAAGAAGAGGCAAAAGAATAACACATATATATTTTACATATAAAAAAAAACAAAGAAAACAAGTACATTGCAATTGAAACCCCCCCCCCCCCGGGTTGGGAGCACAATGTTCATGAATAGGAGAATCCAGTTTGTCCAAATAGGTTTACTGTCCTTACTGTTTAGGGCAAAGAGAAACCATACCGGAATACGCTGGCCGTCAAGCCGATAACAAAAAAGTTCAATCCTACCGGTCCAAGTAATCGTCAGCGAAACCAAAGAAAAAAGAGTCCGTCTTTAGAGACGCGTCTCCCTTGTGTTGCTGAGTCTTCAAAAAAAAAAACTTTCTCCAGCAGATCTTTTACTTGGCGCTACCTCGTCTCTTCTCTTTGCTCCACCACAAGATGTCTCTCTCTCTCTCTCCCCTTCTTTTCCAGTTTTTACGTCTTCAGCACCAACCGCCCTGACCGTGTTATGACCTCCCCCTTAAAGGTGTATTTACACTGTCCACTTTCCCTGCAATGCACCCTAAGGAGCAGCAAACTGCCCACGGAATTATAGCACATGTGGCATCCGCTACAACCTTACATTCTGTTAGTCATTTTAATGGCTTCTGAACGCTGCCTGGCAGTTATTAGTGTCGAGTCCACTACGCCTTCTAACTCATTCTCATAAAGTGTACTCTCAATTTTCAGACCACCCATTGTGAATTCAGACTTAACATTTTTACGATTTCCTGTTTCTATTCCAATACTTCAAATTAATTTACATTAAATTTCATCTGCCACAAATATGCCCAAGTCTGTATGCTGTCCAAGTACCTCTACAATGATTCAACAGATTCTAGATTATCTGGCAATTCACCTAGTTTGATATCATCTATAAACTTAACCAGCTTGTTACTTGTATTCCTGTCCAAATCATTTATATATATTCAGAAATGCAGTGGCCATAGCACTGACCCCAGTGGAACACCACCCTCGCATCATAACCCTCTGCTTCCTGTATCTGAGCTAATTTTGCACCCAACTACAAACATCACCATGAACTCCAGTTTTTAATTTAATGCCTAAATATCACTCTAAAGGACACCTGGGCCAGGCAACTCTCCTCCAGTTCAGTGACCCAGATTTGGAGGTGCTGGATTAGCTGTCATCTTCTGCAGATGTAGCCCTCTTAGAAGACTGACTCCTCAAAGCCATCCTTTAAAACGGTCAAACCGGACTTGCATTGCAATGGCTTCAATAATAAACTTTGACTTTGATGTTTACTTTTTTTTTATTAAAGTTAAAATATTTAGCTTAAATGGTAAAACTAAAACAAATGAAGTCAAAAAATTAGATTAAAGAATTGCTACAGTTATTTTACTCCGTCTGGCCCCGTAAGCTGTACTGTTCTCCCCTTTCTACTGCTGCTACTGCTCTTGTGCTGATCGACACATTTATAAAACAAAAGACGCTGATGGAGAGTTGTGAAGGAATTTAAGGTGGGCCAGGACTACGAGTTTTTTTGTAGGCTTCAGGGATTCTAGTGTAAAGAAAGACTTACTTACTGAATATCCTCTGCTAGTTAATTTCTTACTATCTTGCCTGCTCCTGCGGCCGCTTGTGCCACTTAGAAGTCATCCGCTGCCATTTTTCCCCCAATGTGGATTCGTTGTTTATGTTACTTTTATCTGTTTGTCGCTCCAGTGCCATGTATTTATTTACTAACAGAGATGCTGGTGTCAGCTACTGCTGCTTGCTGCCCTGCCTCACCAACTATAGTTTGAATATAAATAATAAGAACAATTTCAAGTAACTTTTTCTAAATGCTTTCCCAAACACTCAGCTGCTTTTGCTCCTGTGTGGGTGAAATTAAAAAAAAAATCTGCTAAAGGGAAAAAATTCATGCACAGCTACTTAATGGCAACCAAAACACAAGTTTATAGGAGCAAAATGTATTTTTGAATTAACACTCGCACCTCAGAACACAAAACTCTCAGCAGCTTTTGTTCTGATCCCAAGGATAATGTCAGTATATCACAGTCTGCAATCTGAGTATGTCTCAGTAGACCCCTTAAATGTCAAAGAGAGAAAATACAACCATGTTCAGAAATAAAATTCTTAACTAGTATCTTGGTATACTAATTATAATGGAAATAACCGTTGCACACACAGAAAATTCTTCCTGAATGTAGAAGCTGGTTAATAAGTGGTTCAAAGCATTTCAAGAAGAAATGCTGCAGATGTTGAGTTCATCAATAGACAAAAATATGTGACTTTATTAGGAATTATGTGTAAATAATTATAAATATGTGACACCTGCAGCCTAACCACAAAGTTCAAAGTAGTGTTTTTTTATAATGTTTGATATTGATCTAACCAAATAGATTTATTCTCTAGAAACTAGCGAAGTCATAAAATCTCTGATTTGGAATTTCTACATTTTAATCTGACTATATCTTTAACCTAAATCGTGTCTTCTAATTATCAGCAATGTGTATTTTTCTTAAACTTAATTTTTTAAGGAAAATCCGGGGGGTGGTTGAAAAAGTTGAGAGAATGAACCAGTGTAAATCCATTTGCAGGTCTCTGATTCATAGTCTGATTGAAATTTCAGAATCCACAAAATAACATACATCAGTTAACCTTTTGCTAGCTCTATGAATATCAGCCAAGTTGCTTCTTTCTGTTTGCAAAAATCAAATGATCAGTTCCACACAAAATAGTAACATGTACTTATTATCAAGGAGGCAAATGTTAAATTGTTAAGCAACTAACCATTCCTGGCATGCCATATCAATGTGAGCCTTTATGTACTAGGTACTTTTTGCCAAAGACATGAACATACACATCTGTGTAATAAGGAAGTAAACCAAAATAAACAAAGAAAACTCAGAGGAGAATTAACATACTCGGCACTGGGAAACTAATGTAGGTTTCTAGGGCTTCAGGCATGCTAAGCACTGATGGTGACAAATTTCCCTATTCATCATGCAGTGTGTGGCCTAACACGTGCATCCATTAAAGCCAGGTTTTATTTTATATGTATCCCCTGTTTGCCTCTTAGGGCAGTACACACCTTCAGCAGTCTGTATATGTAGCAAAACCGCAAGTAAATGTAAGTCAAATCTGCAAAAAAAGAATTTTAAAACATTATTTCAGTAATTACACAACCAGTAACAACGGTTTGCACAGCTATCTTCTCTTTAACAGCTTTGCTCACTATTGTTATCAGTAGTAAAGATTACTAAAAACATGTTAATCTTTTTTCATCTTCTCATCCTTCCTTTTTATTACCTCTTTTTTCTCTTTCATATTTATAATATTTTTATATATTTAAATAAATTTTTAAGATGTTGTCTGCTATTTTGAAATTAGTCAATGAAAAATATACTCCATCCAAGTATGATTAATGCATACAGGTAGGTCAGCATCTTTTCCTTTTCCAAGCATTGTGTATCATTCTAAATTCCAGTTCTGATTTTCTTTTGCATTGTGTATAACATACAGGGGGAAAAATGGATGAGAATGATTACAATACAATTTATTTTTGTATAGCCCAAAATCACACAAGAAGTGCCACAATGGGCTTTAACAGGTCCTGCCTCTTGACAGTCCCCCAGCCTTTACTCTCTAAGAAGACAAGGAAAAACACCCAAAAAAACCCTTGTAGGGAAAAAATGGAAGAAACCTTGGGAAAGGCAGTTCAAAAAGAGACCCCTTTCCAGGTAGGTTGGGCGTGCAGTGGGTGTCATAAAGAAGGGGGTCAATACAATACGATACACAGATCAGAACAAATCCCCAATACAGTATAAAAATTAAAAATTTTACAAGTACGGACCAGAATTTAACAGTAGATGATATCACATGATTTGGATTTGTTTAGAGTCCTGGAGACCTCAGCCATCAAGCTGCCTCCCTCATTTTGCCATTCCACAGCTGAAACATTGCTTGGCCAGCCAATCCGATGAAAGGACCCCTCTAATCCACGGTTCCCGCGATCCTCTATCAGGGATGACTTTACCTTAAGCAGGCAAAATAACTTGGCAGGTGGGCCGTGGCACCAAGTGCCACATTTGAGTACCGAGAAGAGAAACGGAATAGGTGAGGGTTAGTAACAAATTATAACTATCATGTTACTTATGTTTTGGTGCTAATGACTAACAACAGAGTTGCAGTCTGTACAGTTAATCAGCAGCTCTAGTCAGGATATGCTAAACTGAAGTAGTGAGTCTTCAGCCGGGATTTAAAAGCTAAGGGCCGAAGGGGCATCTCTTATAGTAGCAGGCAGACCATTCCACAGTTTAGGGGCCCTGTAACTAAAAGCTCGACCTCCCACTTATTTTATTAATCCTTGGAATCAGACCGGCATCTTGAGATCTTAATGTGCGCTCTGGTTTGTAAGTCATGATAAATTCAGACAAGGAAGCTGGACCTTGGCCATTTAATGCTTTATATGTTAACAGGAGAATTTTGAAATCTGCCCTAAGCTTAACCAGGAGCCAGTGTAAGGATTTAAGAACTGGAGTTGTATGTTAATACTTCTTGTTCTTGTAATAATTCTTGCAGCAGCATTTTGGATTAGCTGGAGGCTGTATAAAGAACAGTTTGAACATCCAGTGAACACAGCATTGCAGTAGTCAATCCTACTAGAAATAAATGCATGAATGAATTTCTCAGAATCCTGTTTATTTAGAAAGCACCTTAATTTCCCCAAAATTTTTAAGATGGAAGAAACATGATTTGGACAACTTTGTAATATGCACTTTAAATGACATGCTGGAGTCAAAGATAAATCCTAGATTGCAGGCTGATTCAGTAAAATTAATTGTGATTCCAACTGAGTTAAATGATGACAAAATATTGTTGTGATCAGCGTCATTCCCTCCAACAATTAACATCTCTGTTTTATCTATACTAATAAACGGCAAAGCCCTCACTCACTCACTCACTCACTCACTCACTCACTCACTGACTGACTGACTCATCACTAATTCTCCAACTTCCCGTGTAGGTGGAAGGCTGAAATTTGGCAGGGTTATTCCTTACAGCTTCCTTACAAAAGTTGGGCAGGTTTCATTTCGAAATTCTACGTGTGATGGTCATAACTGGAAGCTGTTTTTCTCCATTTACTGTAATGGAGATGAGCTTGAAACCCGTGGGGGCGGAGTTTCGTCTGACATCATCACGCCTCCCACGTAATCACGCAGTACGTAGAAAACCAGGAAGAGGCCCAAAAAGCACTTTAGAAAACATGCATTATATAATTGAGAAGGCAGCGAAACAATAAGAAGCGAGCGAGTGATATATACAACCATATTCATGAGTTCTGCTACTTCGGAAACAAAGCACAGTGTAAACCTACACTTTAAATTAAGTTCATCGACAGGCTGCCGCTGGCATTTGTAATTTAGTGCCTGCCCATATAAGGCCGTCCGTCAGCGGCAATCCAATAGAAACACTGCCACGGGTAAATATTCACGGGTGAAGGACTGTGCTTATGCAGAGGAAGATGAGATGGTCAGGGTGGTGTTTGGCACAAACTCAGCAAAACTGCGAGAGAAAGTTTTAAGTACCGGGACTTCGGTAGCATTAGATACAGCCATGGACATAGCACGACATGGCAACAGCACAGCTGGGAACCTTCGATGCATGTACACCGAGCGGCTCACGTGAACTGACGCAGTGCACAGACAAAAAGCAACAGTTCCGAAGAGCGCTGAACAAAAACCGAATTACACAATTGAAAAGGCAGCAAAAAAATATGAAGCGTCTGATACATACAAACATATTATTCATAACTGCAGCTACTGCAGAAACAAAGCACACGGTGGAAAAAGTGAATGTCCCGCTAAAGGAAGACAGTGTTAAAAAAAAAAAAAAACCCGTACATGCAGTGTGTCAGGTCTCAGATAAAGAAGAAGACGAGCTGTTTATTGATGCAGTAAGAAACGTGTATATATATATACCCCGATCTACATACTCGAATAATGAATACTTTATTCGCAATCAATGATTGTTTTGGTAAAGCCATACTCAGTGTATTCATTAGATGAACGGTAAAAAAGTAAGAGCGAGGGGAGGATGACTTATTGAGGCATGTAGGCAAAACCACATTAGCACGCGGGCTCGATGTACGAAAAAATATATCTTTTCAAGTTCTATTTAGTCCATGTGTGTCAAACTCAAGGGCCACGGGCCACATCCGGCCCGGCGTGTAATTATATCCGGCCCGCGAGATCATTTTATATACTGTATTATTGTTATTAATGGCCCGGGTATATGAAGCGCTGGTAACACAATAAACTACAGATCCCATAATGCAGCGCTTCAGCTGCCTTGCCGAACACTTACCGCGTCGCCGCGGTCTCTTCAGTCGTTTCCTTACTTTGCGAAGGAAGCAGCTTTTTCCTTGCTTCTCCAACGAAGCAGCCTTTTTATTTAATCCACGGGTTCTCCGCTGTTCTTTGCGAAGGAAGCAGCTTTCTCACAGCTTCTGCACTGTTTTATAAACGAACGATATATAAGAAAGTCCTTTTTCCTTGCTTCGCCAACGAAGCAGCCTTTTTATTTAATCCATGGGTTCTCCGCTGTTTCATTGTTCATTTATTACGATTTTTATAGTTATTGTGTAGGTTTTATTTAATCCACGGTTTCTCTTCTGTGTTCACTGCGGTGTCTTTTGTTTATGACCTTCGCCAGGGAAGCAGCTTTCTCACAGCTTCTGCACTGTTTTAAAAACGAACGACATATAAGAAAGTCCTTTTTCCTTGCTTCGCCAACGAAGCAGCCTTTTTATTTAATCCACAGGTTCTCCGCAGTTTTATTGTTCGTTTATTACGATTGTTATACTTATTGTATAGGTATTTTATACTTTGTTTACTGATCAACTAATCATTCCCTTTATTCTTCCACCTATACCCCTATTAAAATGTCTATCGACGTAATTACCATCAATGAAAGAACTATCACTTACCGAGTGGTGTCTATGCCCGGAGATGGCGCCTGCCTTTTCCATTCTCTGTGTTACATATTGCACGGACATATCAGGCTCACTTTTGATATCCGCAAGGACATTGTGTCTTATGTATTAAATAACTGGGAGAGGTTCAAAGTGTGGACTGATGATGGTACAGGAGATAATTATAGTACACAGGAGCACTATAAGAATGAAATGCTTAAGCCCTTCACCTATGGTTCTGCGTGTGAGTTGATGGCTGCCGCTGAATTCTTTGGTTGTCGCTTTCAAGTGTACCGAAATGGGCAGATATTTTACACCTTTGGAGAACCGTCAATGCCTCTTAAACATCTTAGATTCACAGGTGACAATTTGAGTAGTGGACACTTTGATGTTTATGAATATTTCAACTCTCAAAAGCTGGATGCGAAGTTATTGATGAAGCCGGTTGTATGCTTACATCGATTGACATATGCTCAATGTCACTTCAACACAAATCCAGCTGATTATTACAGAGGCAATCCAAGCTATGAGAACACAGTAAAAAGGAGGCGTATCAGACGTCGTGGTAGATTTTCTGATACAGCTAGACGAAATCAACTTTGTGCAGCTACCGCCAAATACTCGCAGAAAAATCCACAAATTCATAGGGACGCTGTTGCTAAATACTCACAAGCACATCCACAAGTTCATACGGACGTGGTCGCTAAATACTCGCAAGCACATCCAGAAGTTCATAGGGACGCAGT
>JANRMT010062809.1:4159031-4179838 GCA_026402145.1 Polypterus bichir lapradei
TACTCACAACAACATCCACAAGTTAATAGGGACGCTGTCGCTAAATATTCACAACAACATCCACAAGTTAATAGGGACGCTGTCGCTAAATACTCGCAAGCACATCCACAAGTTAATAGGGACGCTGTCGCTAAATACTCGCAAGCACATCCACAAGTTAATAGAGCTTCTGTTTCTAGATACGATCCCAATAATGAAAAGCGGCTCATACGAAATCAACAAGTTTGGCTCAAAAAAGCCAATTGTGGATTTGCGTACGACCCAAACATACATTATGAGTCTGATAAAACAGTACACATTGATTGGATCTATGGATGTTCACTGTGACTATTGTCAAGCAAAGAAGTGGAAATGCGAGTCTCCTGGTTTGTGCTGTAACGGTGGTAAAGTCTCTCTCACTCCTTTATGTAAGCTTCCTCACCTTCTTGACGGCCTGTTAAATGGCGAACATCCTCAAAGTGAGCATTTCTTGAACAACATTCGAAAGTACAACAGCGCATTTCAAATGACATCATTTGGTGCTAACCAAATCGTTGAGGGAAATTTTATGCCTTCATTTAAAGTTCAGGGACAAGTGTATCACTTGATTGGCAGTCTTTTACCTATGCCAAATGAGGAACACAAATTTTTGCAAATTTATTTCGTCGGGGATGATGAAAAGGAAGCACAAATCCGCTGCGCTAATTTTTCGGGACTTAACATGCCCCTGGTCAAGCAATTACAAAAAATGCTCCATGACTGTAACACTTACATCCAGGACTTCCACTCCACAATGGACAGTATTTCAGATGATGACAAAGACTTCAAAGTTGTCATTCACGCAGACAAAAAACCATTACATGCACACAAAGGCAGATTTAATAAACCCACAGTTCATCAAGTTGGTGTTGTCATCGTTGGGCAAACGTTCAACAATAGAGATATTGTCTTGAAAACCAGAGACAATAAACTGCAACGCATTAAAGAAACCCACAGATCCTATGATGCACTTCAATATCCTCTCATGTTCTGCTATGGTGAAGACGGCTATTCTGTGTCTATACCTCAAGTTCATGCTACCAGTAAGTTACCTATGAACAAAACCGTCTCTGCAGCAAACTTCTATTCATACCGGCTTATGATCAGACAACATCATGCTAATAATATCCTTTTCTTCCGAACTTTATTAAATCAGTTTTTAGTAGATATTTATGCAAAAATTGAATCTGAAAGACTAAATTATATCAGACTAAATCAAAAAAAACTTCGGGCTGAAAATTACGTTCACTTAAAAGATGCTATTGACAAAAACGACACTGATTTAACAGAACTTGGTCAAGCTGTGATATTACCATCTTCCTTCACTGGAGGACCTCGCTATATGCACGAGCGTACACAAGACGCAATGACATATGTTTGTCGTTATGGCCGCCCTGACTTATTCATCACATTTACTTGTAATCCTAAATGGCCTGAGATCACTGAAACTCTCCTTCCACGTCAAAAACCTCACGATCGCCATGACCTTATCAGTCGTGTATTTCATCTCAAGATTCTCAAAATGATAGACTTGCTCACAAAGAGTAACATTTTCGGCTGTACAAATTGCTACATGTACACCATAGAGTGGCAAAAGCGAGGTATTCCCCATGCACACATTCTATTGTGGCTAAAGGATACGATTAAACCAGCTCTCATCGATCAACTCATCCGTGCAGAAATTCCTGATCCACAGACTGACCCTGCCCTACACAAAATAGTAAAATCCAACATGATTCACGGCCCATGTGGACCTCATAATATCAACTCGCCCTGCATGATCAACAGAATATGCACTAAGAAGTACCCGCGTCCGTTCATCTCGCAAACTCAAACCGGAGAAGATGGTTACCCTCAGTACCGCCGGCGCGCACCTGCTGATGGAGGTCATACAATTAACATCAAAGGAGTAGATATCGACAACAGATGGGTGGTCCCTTATAGTCCTGTGCTGTCCCGCTTCTTTAATGCTCACATCAATGTCGAATTTTGCAATTCAGTAAAATCAATCAAATACATCTGCAAGTATGTTAACAAAGGAAGTGACCAGGCAGTATTTACAATACAAAATCAAAATGACGAAGTATCTCGATACGAAGCTGGTCGTTACATTAGTAGCTCTGAAGCAGCCTGGCACATTTTCTGTTTTCCTATTCACGAACGATTCCCTCCGGTCGTTCATCTTGCTGTGCATCTTGAGAACGGACAAAGAATTTATTTCACAGAAGGCAATGTTGCCGATAAAGTACATAATCCACCACAAACGACCCTTTTAGCATTCTTTGACCTTTGCAAACATGATGATTTTGCTAAACAACTTCATTATAATGAAATTCCATCATATGTGTGGGCAAACAACATGTTTCGTCGAAGGAAACAGGGCAACCCTGTACCAGGATATTTGGGAGTAAAAAAGGATAATGTACTGGGACGGGTCTACACTGTACACCCGAATAACTGTGAATGCTACCATCTTCGACTACTCCTCAACAAAATCACAGGTCCCACATCTTTCAAATGTCTCAGAACAGTTAATGGTATCCTACATCCGACCTATAAGTCAGCCTGCAGGGCACTCGGTTTATTACATGACGATATCAACTGGGACGAGACACTGCAGGAAGCTGCTCTATCTCGCTCACCTCAAAAGATCCGTGAACTATTTGCTGTCATGTTAGTGTTCTGCCAAATGGAAAACCCCTTAAACCTGTGGGAAAAACATAAAGACAGCATGGCAGAAGATGTTAGGAGACAGACTGAAAGAGATCATATACGTACAGAAGTCCACCAGTGGTTAAATTTGATCTATAACAAGTGTCTACAGTTGCTTCAAAACTACGTCATTGCTATTGGAGGTCAATCTCTTCATCATTATGGTTTGCCTTCACCTTTAACAGAACTCGCACAACTTGCATCAGATCCCGAATACTTGAAAGAGACATCTTACAACACCTCGCAATTGGCCAATATAGTCAGAAATAACGAGCAGTTGCTAAATAGTGACCAAAAGTTAGTTTATGAGCAAATCATGAGCAGCGTTACGTCAGCCACTGGCACAGTGTTTTTCCTTGATGCTCCAGGTGGAACTGGTAAGACATTCCTAATAAACCTTCTCCTTGCAAAAATCCGAGCAAAACGTAACATTGCCATAGCTGTGGCTTCTTCTGGCATTGCTGCAACTCTTCTACAGGGTGGCAGAACTGCTCATTCAGCTTTCAAACTGCCTCTAAACCTCAACCATACTGAATCCCCCATGTGTAACATATCAAAGCAGAGCAACATGGCTGAAGTGCTACGACATTGTCACCTTATTGTCTGGGATGAATGCACTATGGCACACAAAGCAGGTATTGAGGCTTTAGACAGGACCCTCCAAGACATCCGAAACACCAACAAACTTATGGGAGGCTTGACAGTGTTGCTGGCTGGAGACTTCCGCCAAACCCTTCCAGTCGTGCCCAGAGGAACACGCGCTGATGAAGTTAAAGCATCTCTGAAATCTTCATACCTATGGCCACAAATCCATGTTGTTACTTTAAAAATAAACATGAGAGTTCATTTGAAAGGCGACAAAAAAGCAGAGAAATTCTCTACTCTTCTGATGAGTATAGGTGATGGTACCTTCATACAAGAAAACCGTAAAATAAATATTCCTACAAATCTATGTCTCATCGTCAATACCTTACAAAGCCTTCTTCAAAATGTTTACCCCGATTTACGAAATCTACACCAACATGACGTCTCATGGTTAAGAGAGAGAGCTATCCTGACACCAAAAAATGACATGACTACAACTATAAACCACATTTTACTTCAAGAACTACCTTCACAAACAAAAACATATCAATCTGTTGATTCAGTTGTAGAAGTAGAAGACGCAGTTCATTATCCAGTAGAGTTTCTCAACACTCTAAATCCTCCAGGCACTCCTGAGCATAATCTCATCTTGAAGGTTGGGGCACCAATAATGTTACTGAGAAACTTACAACCACCGAAACTTTGTAACGGCACAAGACTTCAGGTCACATCTCTACAAAACAACCTAATTGAAGCAACTATTTTTACTGGCAGTGCCTCAGGTGAGACCGTTTTTATTCCTCGCATCCCCGTTATACCATCTAATCTCCCATTTCAATTCAAACGCGTTCAATTTCCAGTAAGGCTCTGCTTCGCAATGACAATTAATAAGTCTCAGGGACAAACACTACAAAAGGTTTGCATTGATTTGAGGCAGGATTGCTTTTCACGTGGCCAAGTCTACGTTGCATGCTCAAGAGTGAGCTCAGCACACAGCTTAGTCATATTACAACCAGAGGGCCGAACTGACAACGTGGTATACAGAGAGATCCTTAACAATTAATTTTTTACATATTTTCCTTCGGTCTAAAAATGTTTACTTTTTTATTAATAAAAATATTCAGACAGTATTTCACCGCTGCGAAGCGCGGGTATTTTGCTATATATATATATACAACAATTACATTAACAATCATGTTACGTTATTTTAAAAATTTTTCCTTTTCTTTTTCATACCTTCTTTAACACACTACTTCTCCGCTGCGAAGCGCGGGTATTCTGCTAGTCTGTATTTAAAGACAAGTAGTTCTCATCCATCCACTCCTTTAATTCACTAACACAACTAATTAAAGACAACATCGGTGAAATTTCATTTGATCTAAATGAAAGGTTATAACTGTTTGTCATCTGCATACGAGTGAAAATTAACATTGTTTCCTAATGATAGATCCCAATGGAAGCATGTAAAGTGAAAACAGTAAAGGTGCCATAGCTCACTTCTGTGTATAATGATGGAGTACTGTCAGCACATTTCTGTACATATTGGAATCGATTTGATAAATAAGAACTAAACCAAGCAAGCACAGTGCCTGTAAGCCCAACATCATTTTCTAGCCTGTGCAGTAAAATAGAATGGTCAGTGGTGTCAAATGCTGCACTTAAGTCAAACAACATAATTACAGTGGAGTTTCCTTCATCAGAGGATATCAGAATGTTGTTTACAACCCACGTTTGTGCCATTTCTGTACTATGACCAGTGTGAAAACCAGACTGGAATTTCTCAAATAAATTGTAATGCGTAGGGTGTGACTGAAGCTGATTGGCGACTACTTTTTCTAGTATTTTAGAGAGAAAGGGTAAATTTGAAATAGGCCTATAATTATTTAGTATGTCTGGATCTAGGTCTGACTTTTTAAGTAATGGTTTGATGACTGACACTTTTAGTGCATCAGGTAGTGTGCCATGCAATAATGAACTATTGATAATGTTTAGAATAGGTCCTGCAAGAACATCCATGGCACTTTTTACTAGTTTTGTTGGCACTGGATCTTCATTTTAGAAATTAATTTTAAGACTTCCTGCTCCGTTACAGGATTAAAATTACTGAAGTGCCGAATGCAATGTGAGGCAGGGTCTACTAAGCTAGTATGCGGTTTGTACTGTGATGCTGAGATCTGGGATCTTAAATTTTTAATTTTCTAATTGAAGAAGTTCATAAAGTCTGTACTGCTAATATCTGTAGGTATTTTGCACTGTTGATCTGAATTCCCATTTGTAAATTTAACAATTGTTCTAAAAAGTACCTGAGGATTTTTATTATTGGTATCTATTATTGTAGAATAGTATTGTAGTAGTAGTGATTGGAAATAACTTCATTTAATGGAGTAATATTTAAATTTTGAATTTTAACTTTGTACATTATAATTAAATCTAATGTGTGGTTATGATTATGAGTTGGACCTTTGACAATCTGATAAAATCCTACTGAATTTAACAAATAAGTAAAACATTTGCTGAAAGTGTCCGTTTCCAGATCAATGTGTGCATTAAAATCCCCCATTAGTACTATGTGATTATAATTTATAGCCAAATCAGATAAAAGGTTGCTAAACTAAGTCATAAACAATGAATATGGCCCTGGTGATCTGTAGACTAGCACTATAATTGTGTTGGAATCTGTTTTAATATTTAAAATGAATGCCTCAAAGGATGTGAAGTTGCCTAAATTTTTAGACATGATATGCATTTTGTTACAATGAATTATTCCAAGGCCTCCCCCTCGACCAGAATCTCTAGACTTATGAAGGAACGAGTATCCATCTGGTGACGCCTCAGATAGGGGAACAGTGTCACATTTACTAAGCCAGGTTTCAGTGAGAAGGCACAGATCAGATTTTGTACTTAATATAACATAATTTACCAAAACAGCTTTACTGCCAAGGGAGCGAACGTTCAATAAGCAGCATTTAAAACTGCATGGTTCTTTCTGAACTGGTTATATATTTTTTGTTTTAATTTGAAGTAAATTTCTCTTACAGATGCCCCTGGTGGAGGGTCTAGTTTTATCCCTTGGTCTAATTATACACCTTATTTTTTGGTTATCAAGTAATTTAAGGTTTGCATCAAGACTAAATTTACTGTGGTACTGTATATATCAGACCCAGAAAATTCTGTGCCTGCAGTCTTAACAGCACTCACAGAATTTCAAAAGATCTCTGTTCTCAGAATTAATCTGAATAAAAGTGTACTCTTTCCAGTGAATTCTCAAGCATATAACATTAGATTAGACACCCTACCTTTTATCATTGCAGAACAGTTAAATACCTAGGGGTAAACATCACAAGTAAACATAAAGCTCTATTTTAACAAAATTTCGCCGTCTGCATGGGAAAAATTAAGTAAGACTTGCATAAATGGTCAACCCTTCATCTCACGCTAGCTGGAAGAATTAACACTGTTAAGATGAATATTCTTCCTAAGCTCCTTTTTTATTTCAAAACATTCCAATATACATTAATAAATCATTCTTTAAGCAATTAGATTCAACAATAACCTTATTTATTTGAAACTTAAAACATCCACGCATCCAAAGAGCGACCCTACAAAGACAAAAGGCAGAAGGCAGCATGGCTCTACCTAACTTCCAGTTTTATTACTGGGCAGCAAATATACAAGCGACAAAAACATGGACACAAATAGAAGAACATACACAGGCTTGGTCTGCAATAAAAGTAAAATCCTGCAGTACTTTTTGTATTTCCTGCTCTGTGCTCCATAAACACATGTTATCGGCAATATACTAATAACCCAATTGTGCTTCACTCACTTAGAATATGGAACCAATGTAGAAAGCACTTTAAGACAGAGAAGCTTCTATCTGTGGCACCTCTGCAAGAGAACCACCTCTTTCAACCTTTGAGAACATATGCAGTTTTTAATATCTGGAAAAAATTTGGAATTAACTTGCTTAGAGATCTTTATATAGACAATGTCTTTGCGTCCTATGAACAATTACATTCCAAATTTAACATTCCAGCTACACATTTCTTTCACTATCTTCAAATCAGGAACTTTGTTAAACAGAACCTTCCCGATTTTCCTCATTTTGGACCCTCATCCATGCTGGAAAAAATATTGTTCAATCTCATGGACTCAGACACCATCTCTGCAATATATAAAATCATTTTACAGTCCCTCCCTTTCAAAGATCCAAGAGGACACTGGGAAAAAGATATCTCAATTAATTTATCAGAATAGGAGTGGAAAGTAGCAATGCAGAGAATTCACTCAAGCTCCATATGTGCAAAGCATACAATTATACAACTCAAAATTATATATCAAGCACATCTGTCTCGTCTAAAACTCTCCAAAATGTTTCCAGGGAATGATCCAACCTGCGAACGCTGCAACCCAGTCCCAGCCTCACTGGGTCTCATGTTCTGGGCTTGCACCAAATTAACATTATTCTGGACCAAAATTTTTAATTACCTTTCAGACAGCCTTGGTCTCACAATCCCTTCTAACCCATTAACAGCTGTGTTTGGGGTTCTTCCAGATGGGTTTAAAGTGGAGAAAGACAAACAAATTGTGATTGCATTCACTACACTTTTGGCACGCAGACTTATTCTGCTAAACTGGAAGAACCCAAACTCTCCTCTTTTAAGTCAGTGGGAAACCAATGTGTTATACTATTTGAAATTGGAAAAAATCAAATACTCAGAGGATCCGTACAGACTTTTTTCAAAACATGGCAGGATCTAATCAGTAATATTTTAAAATAAGCTCTTAAAGCACAGAGGAAGCAATTATTTCCGTATTTCTTTGTCTTGTGCATTCATCTCTATTGGCTTATCAAATTTATTAATTTAGGTATGTTTACAAGCCTTAAATTTCATGCCGTTTGCCTTGCTCTCTCTCTCAGGGGTGGGGATCGATTTGTTCTTAACTCAATTTTTCTTTTTGTAAAAAATTGATTGATTTGTATGGATTGCAATAAAATAATAAAACTTCAAAAAAAAAAAAAAAAAGACTAAATTTACTGGATGCCCCACAACAGGGGATTATGGGTAACGGCTTCAGGATAGTAACAGGTGGGATAAACAACAGCCTGTGATTTAAGATCACATGACTGTGGCCTGGATGGGGCTCTAATCAGTCAGCCAGGCAGTTTTGCTGCCATATTTTGGGATAATACATAGATCACCTCCAGTTAGGATGAAGACCATCTCTTTTGAAAAATCCAGGCCTTTCCCAAAAATCATCCCAGTTGTTCACAAACACTGTGCTTTTATTTGCACACCAGGTTTCTAGCCAGCAGTGAATGGAATGCAATTTGCTATAAATCACATCTCCTCTATATAATCTTGGTAAGGGGCCAGATACAACTAAATTCCGACATTTTCTTTTAGCTTTGGTTCATAGAGAGATGAAGTTCCTCTTTAATACCTCAGATTGCTGTAAATAAATATCATTAGTGCCAACATGCAACAATAAGGTGGATACTTCATCATCGGCGGCACAATCCAATCCACAGTCCTCTATGTCAGTAGTCTTGGCCCCTGCGAGGCATTTAACATTAACTGCTGGTTTAGCATAGTTTGGAAATCTAAAATTCCGCACTATGGAATCGCCAATTATGAGCACTTTCTTATTCTCAGTTGTCAGAGGCGCACTGCGGAGTGCTGAGAATCTGTTCTGGGTCTGAATTGGTGACCTGGGTGCCGAGGGACTCAATTTTGGCTTCTTAGAACCCCGTCTTACTGTTACTCACTCGCCCTATGGCTGAATTGGTGCTGCTGACTTTGGCCGTGCACTGACTACAGTGGGACCTGGAGAGATTGAAGCCGAATCAGAAGTAGCCGAATTGTCTAAACAAACCGAGTCGATTCAATTTTCAGTTTGCCTAATTGCTATCAGGTTCCTAACGCAGTCCTCCAATTCGCGTATTTTCTCAACCAACTCTAAATTACCTAAACACTTTTGGCAGGTGAAGCTGTCTACGCTGTCGGCCGGAAAACCTGAACCGTACATGCTGCAGGACACACAGCATATAAATGTGCCCTCAACAGGCAAAGAGCAGATAGAATTTACATTTAGCGCTGATATCATCTTCTCTGTTTCTGTAGTAACTTATTTTATTGTAGTAACTTCGGTGCTTCAGCGTTTCCGCGTTCAGCTGAATCACTAAGTGACCATGTGCTTTGAGTTTCCACCACCCGTTGAGCGATCAACTTTGATTTCTCAAGGCAACTTCATATGATGCTTATTCTTGCTTAATGTGTTTGTGAAAAATTTAATGATATCAGTTTCTGAATACTATGCATCAAAATGTGTACCCTGCAGGTCAACCAGCGGTGTAGCTGCGATTTCTCAAAATTATTTGACACAATGAAAACATAAACCTTTAGATTTTAAAAAGTCAATTCTTTCTTTATGTGGCAGTTCTTTGATTTTACTACATTCAGCAAAGATATGCTGGCCATTACAGAATATACAAGGCTTTTTAAATGCACTTGTATCATTAACAGTCTTTTTAACAGAGATTTCTTGAGTCTCCTTTTCAGCAGCATCGGAAATATTGGTGGTGAAAATACCTCCCGATCTCTGTCCGTACTTCTGTGGAGGCCTGGCTTTCTCTGTCTTTTCTTTTTGTATCTATACAAGTGTGGCCTTTTGAAACGGCACTATGTACAGGGTTTAAAAGCATTTTAGCTTTGTTACGCAAAAAATTAATTGGTTCAGATATGCTAGGTCTCATTTTATTTTCTCGAAGCTTGTAAGCATACCTCATCCATTCGTTTCTTAGAGAAAATGGAAGTTTCTTAAGCACAGCAAGCACATTATGACTGTTACTGAATTCTCCATCGTTCCCTAAATCATTCATAGTATTCATGCAGATTGAGAGGAAGTTAGAATAATCTCTCAGAGCCTCCCCATCATTTTGCTTTATCTGAGGCCATTTCAATGCTTTATCAAGATATGCGTCTGCTACGAATAACTCATTGCCATAATATCTTTCAAGCAACCTTCTGGCTTCTAAGTAGCCTGCATCTGGTAACATTCATGAACAGCCTTTAATCATTTCTTGAGGAGAACCTCTGGATCTAATCTAATTTATATTGAGGGTTTTCTAACACATCCCCAACAGCGTTATCAAAGGCCCTAATAAAGTCTGCATAAGCCAGTGGGTCACCTGAGAATAAAGGGACCTGTCTATGTGGTACTTCACCACGCGGCGCAGGAGGTGCTGGAGCAGGTGTTATCTTTCGATCAGTTAGCGATTTAGCCAATTCAGTAATTACTTTCTGACATTCGGATTGATTTTTTTGATTTTCTGCTTGATTCTGAAATAACATATCAATAAGATTGTGTCCGTACAGCAATGGCTGTCCTGAGGCACTGACCGTGCCTGCCTTTCGCACTCTAGTTCATCTAAACTTTGTAGGATTCTGTCAAGTGTTGATTGTTCAAAACAACACTGCTGTAGAAGGTAATGATGTGGCAGTGGTTTTCTGGGCTAAAGAATCAAGTTTAATATCAAGAGTGTGCTTTAACACTAGAATTACCAGAGCCTACGAAAAAACTCGTAGGTCCGTCCCACCTTAAATCGCTTCTTAAAACCGTTCTCACCTCTCCGCCAGCGTCTTTTGTTAATCTAAATGTGCTGATAAAAGAAAAGCTGCAAGTAGCCGGCTATTCCATCCCCCCAACGACTTAGAACGTGCACAAACTTCTCCCAGCTCATGCCTTGATTATCTGGGAGTGAAGTGGAGTTTTAGAGTGGAAATAATAGATCATTATTTGGAATACACGCATTTCACATGTGTTCTGTTTCTACAGTAATCCGTGTAAACACATTTTTAAAACAGAAACGTTTTTTCATATTGTAGTAGTAAATGACAAAATGTAAGCATAAACTATATAATGTATGAAGCCTGAAGTCCAAATATCAAACACATTTACAAAAGGTAGAAATATAACAGAACAAGTATGATTTTATTCAAAAATATAACTGCAGAAAAAAGCCACCTTAGTATGCCACATTGACACATACTTACTATAACTGCCACGGTAGCATAATGGTATCAGTCGCTGACTAGTATTCAAAAGGTCATGAGTTCGATCCCGCGCGATTCAGTTTTGAGACGTAAACTGCTGTTATTCTTACTATTTTATAATAAAAACATACATTTGATTTCAGTGTGTAACAGCCGTTGTAATTTATGATACTTGTAAAGGTTAGTTTTTTTTATTCACTTTTCATTCTCTCAGTCGTGTTCAGGATCCTTCCCTACACCCCCCCCAAATTGAGAATGCTGTTTTCACATAAAGATGCGCTATAGCTCTGCAGCGTATTTGTGACTGCATTCTCGTAACAATGCTTGCGAACTGAAGAGCCTGCGTGCACTTTTCGTGGCATTACACGTCTATTTTTTTGAGCATGCCTGTGTCGCTCAAACACAGGAACATATTTTGGTGTACAAGAATAACAAAACAAGTGCACTTTTATTCTAGACTATACGTGAAGAAAAAATAAAGCAAGTTACAGTAGGCGGCTGATGCGACAGCTTGCGTGGTGCAATGCTAAGAACTGCTGATTTCTGATCCGTGCTATATAAAATCATCAGATTCAAATATTAACAATTCCCTCACACCCTTCCTACATTCACGACATGTGTACTTGTTGCAGTGTACACATCTCTCTGTGCTATGGTTCCTATTACACTGAATGAGCACCTGACATTGTACTTTCTTCCCTATACAAATAACATTCGAGTATAGCGCGTCTCCAAATAAATCACATTCGAGCTATAGCGCGTCTTTATGTGAAAAAAAGCAGTGTCAGATGGGGGGGGATCGTGGACGCGACTGAGAGAATGGAACTGAATTAAAAAAAAAGCTAACCTTTATAATTATCATGCATTTACACTGGCTCTTACAGACTGACTGAAATCAAATGTATGTTTTTATTCTAAAATAGTTCAATACATGCAATATTATTTGAAAAAGAAGAGCGTCAGATCGGGTTTGAATACACGCTGACGCTGTTACAGAAGGAGTCTGCTTATTCAGTGCAGCAGTTTCAACGCACAGTACATGCAATATTATTTGAAAACAAACAGCGTCAGATCGGGCGCATATTCAAACCCGATCTGACGCTGTTTGTTTTCAAATAATATTGCATTAGTGCGATGATGTTTTTACATATATTGTCTCTTTCATTCATATTGCGGTTTGTAATCAGTGACCGCGTGTTTTTTCCCCGATCTTGCCAGTTCGCACATGTTGCTGTATGGTGGTGTTTCTTTTGTACTCCAGGACATGCAGAAGACAGAATAGTACAGAGCAGTAAGTTCAGCGCTATATGCAATCAGACAGACAGACAGGCAGAGAAGGCACTAGATATATAAATAAACAGGGAAGGCATTGTATAATAGATATATAAAAAAACAGCTAAGGGGATAGATATATAGATAGGTAGGAAGGAAAGGCACTATATGATAGGCAGACAGGGAAGCTCCTATATAATAATAAAATTACTGTTATTACTATATAGATAGACAGGGAGTTCAGGCAGGCAGAACGGCGAAGGTTAAAAATAAATAAGTTTTCTCCCTAGCGGAGATTCGAACTCAGATCTCTTGAGGTACAGCAAGTCTGCTGTGCTCTAAGTGACGAAATCTTACCAGTACGCCACAGAAGCTGTTGTAAAAGTCCTGAACCTTTTATGAAAGTGCATTTGCTCTTTGGCTGTCAGGCTTCATACATTTTATAATTTATGTCTACATTTTGTGACATTTATTACTAAAATATGAAAAAGTTTCTGTTTTAACATTGTGTTTACACAGATTACTGTAGAAACGGAACACACATGAAATGCGTGTGTTCCAAATAACAATCTATTATTTCCACTCTAAAACTCCACTTTACTCCCAGATAATCGAGGCATGAGCTCGGAGAAGTTCGTGCACGTTCTGAGTCGGTGGGGGGATGGAATAGCTGGCTGCTTGCAGTTTGTTTTTATCAGCACATTTACAGGACAAAGGAGGCTGGCAGAGAGGTGAGAGCGATTTAAGGTGGGACGGATCTACGAGTTTTTTCGTAGGCTCTGGTAATTCTAGTGTTAACTGAGGAGACATCTTTCGTGATTTTGACTTTGAGCGATACTGTTCTTGTAATTGCATCTCTTCGAATTGATTAACTAGCTGTTCATCAGATGTGTGTGTTAACAGGCTATTTGTCTTTCAGCCATACCGCTGTAGCGTCAATAAATTCATTTCATTTCTTAGAGCTTTCCGCGAATGTCATTTTCTGTTTCTTGATTTCTCCTTCCTTACTTAACGCAGATAGTAGCCATTCATGTAACTCCTCTATCTCTCTGTGTGTCTCACAAAATTTTTCAAGTCTTTCTGCTACTACTTGATAATTTCCTGGAGTGTCTTTAAGACTTTCGATTTTGGTTATAAACACAGAAAGCTTATCTTCCTCCGACTTATGTGACCTTTAAGATCTCCAATTACGTTCTCTGACTTCGAGTCTGTACTCAAATCATTCCGATCTCACTTGAGCTATGCTTAGACGTTGCCATGACAGCACTTCAGGTAAATGACAGGACGTTTCCTGACAGCAATTTCATCACAATCGGGACGTTCCAACAAAGCAGATTACTTCCTTGCAACAAGGCTTCAATGACTCAGGCAAAAGCACAGCCAATCATTCAAAATGTCTTTTTATAATATCACAGTCTCTCAAATCTTCTCAAGGTATGGCGACCATTTACGATCATGCAGAGATAGTAGATAAGAGTACAGTACCTCAGAATAGCTCAGTTCTTTCTCTTCGTTAATGAGTTCTGGAGCAGAAGTGTCCTCCGTGCTCGGATGGTAGATTCTAGTTCTAGTTCCAGGCCTTCAGATGGCTAGTTTTCTGATGAAAATGTAGCTGCAATTACCCAAAATTACCAAAGTTCAGCAGCTTCAACTCCAAAAAAAAAAAATGGGATTCAACAAAAGCCTGATGCACGGAAATGATTCCACAGACAAAATATCTTCGTTTGTTTAAGTTTAGTTAAGTTTCAAAGTAAAACAGTTCACACAAAAAAGAAAATGAAAATAGCAAAAAAAAAGAAAAAATTAATGTTAAGAAAAGTTCAGTTCAAAGCTTAAATTTTGTTACATCTCAAATCGTTACTATTTACTTAACATTTCTGAACCATTTCAAAACGTTCAGAAAACTGTATGCTTGTCCCATCTCTGAGTAGAAAATGGGTCTTTCAAGTGCCTCTTTACTGGGACCTGTTCTTACCACAACTAAGCTTATTATCACACTGTTTCTCAGTTATAGTAAGAAGGTTCTATCTCTTACTAACTTATAGGGGGAAAAAACTATACCATAAGTTATGACTATGAAAGAAATTTATATTCTGTTCAAATTAAGCAAACAATATGAGTTTAACTCAAAACTTTTAACTTTCTAAGACTGGCTCTTACAAGCAGTGAGTACTTGGACAGCTGCTAACAAGCATGAAGATAGCATATACTGAGTATTTTTCAAAGTTGTATGTTGTAACACCATACTATAAGTTTGCAGCATTTACAATTTTTTTTCTTTTTTATTACATCTTACTAAGATTGGTTTCTACAGCCTTTTCATTATGCTGGTCTTACTATTAGAGTGGTATTACTGTATTATTACAGCACAGTAAATAATAACTCAATAAATAAATAATGTTTATTTGTTTGATTTAATGACTGCTCTTAAAAAGAAAGTAAACAAAACACTCTGTTTAATTTATTTAATTTTAAATTATTTTATTTTGGTTTCTTATGTATATCACATGTATAAAGAGGCAGTCCAAACTCTGCCCCATTCTGCTTTTATGTTGACCATTTCACTTTCATTATTATGAAAACTTGTGTTTGTGTTCTATTTATTTGAATTATAAATGCATCATTACTGATTTAAAATTATATTGCATATAATAGTTTTGTTGATCACAGTGTGTGTGTAAGGTGAATTAGATAGAAACACAGTAATTAATTATTCCTTGGTGGTTGTTATGAAGGGACATGATTTTAGCCTGTTGTTTTCTATTTCTCACAAGACAGGATGTGCGGCTTGTAAAAGCCATATTCTTCCCCAGACAGGGAATTAGTTGCTTAAGTCATGAGATGTTAGGTGCTGTCGATTAATAAATCCTAGCAGACATCTGCAGAAAATCCTGATCATATAATTTCTAAATTCTAGAGATTGTGCACTGCTGTCTTCTGAAAAATAGTGTGAATTTTGTTAAGATTGAAAAGTGCTGTGTTGAGTCATTATTTTGGAAATTAAGGCATCAAAGTAATAAAAATGTAATATTTAATTGATGATTGTTTGACCTGTTGTATTTAGTTAGTAATGTGACTTATTGGTTAGAATTTCTTAAACTGAGATCTCAGTGTTAAAACAATGAACCAAATCTGTATGTCTTTGTGTTTTTCTAGATATCTTTGTATTTTTGTATTACATGCTTTATTCTTTTTCAACTCCCATCTTTTAAGGTGATGGCCAAACCTTATCAGGAGGCAAAACATATCTTCAGGACATATCTACACCAGCATGGTTTTGGCACCTGGATAACAAAATCACCACTAATTGAACAGTTCTCCATCTGAAAGAAGAGAGTCTGTAATAGAATTCTGCTAACTGGAATACAGCACTTTACAATGTGTTTTTCTTCTTGTGCCATATTTCGATTGACTATCTTAATTGCATTTTTGCATTACTTTATTATAAAAAAATATAAAAATAATATTTTGATTGTTGTCTATTGCATTGTTGCATTACTTTGTCGTAAAAAATTATAAAAGCTGATAAAATGTGTTCTATTAAAAAATTATTTTGTAGAATGTTATATAAAAATTAACCTTTGAGTTATAGTGACTCCTTGTGATTTTGCAAAGTAAATGTTATCATAAAATAATTAAAAATATTGTTTCCAGTTGTTAAATTATATGTATTTATTTGAAGAATTTAAGTTTACTAACACAATGTTATATCTTGCAAGTTGAAAATATGCATTCCTTTTCTTACTTGCAAAATTACACTGTGCCACACAATACATGTTTAGTAGAAAAAAAATGCTGGTCATCAGGTTTGTTTAGCATGAAGTGGCCTTTCTTTAAGGCAACAGTATGGTTCATAACTATTCATATTCAATGAAAGTAACACCTTTAAGTATATCTTGATTCGATTTAGTACAAACACTAGACAGTATAAAAGATTAGCTGTAAAGTTTGAGGTGCAATGTTTTGGTAGCTGAGCCTTCATTAATTCCTATATCTAACAGGTAAAAACATAAGAAATTGACAAACCAGAGGAGAGAGACTATTCAGTCCATCAGGCACATTTGTTTAACTTCCCCAGTATCTCATCCAGATACTTCTTAAAGGTTATCAAAGTTTCTGCCTAAACTACATGGCTCAATAGTTTGTTCTAGATTCCCACCACTCTTTGCATAAAGAAGTGCTTCTCGGCCTCAGTCTTTCTTTTACCATGGTGACCAGAACTGCATACAATACTCCAGTTACGGTCTCACTGGTCCATTATACAGACTGAGCATATATATATTAAAGTTTTTTTAATATGTGAAAACTACAAAGAAAAAACAAGCCCAAATCACTTAACAGTAAGTTTTCTTCCTCACTCAGGCAGTTAACTGATGACCCCTTTGGCCAGCAACTCCTTAAATATATGCAGCAAGATTAGTCAGTCAATCCTTGACCTCATTCATCTCACTCAACTATTGAGGTAGACATAGGTGTGTTTATGTAACACTTTCTGACATGTCTAAGGAGACTTCATATTTAAACCTTTATTTCCTGCAGGTACAAACAAGCAACCATGCAGGACTAATGCATGCCGAAACCTTCTCATTAGTTAAGTTAAACCTCTTCCGCTTTTTATGGGTATGGATGACTGCTTTACCATCCTTGGGATTGCTTTTACTTAACTACAGTGATTAATAATGGCAGCTTTCCTTCTCAAGGCACTTCACATCTCTTTCCAGCAGTAGCTATCAGGCTGTGAGGACACCAAATCCGAAAGTTGCAAGGAAACCTGTGCAGGCCTTCACTATCCTACATGTTGGATGCGTTGTTTCACAGCACAGACCCATTGAGTCAGGAATATTTGCTTGACCACTTCTACACACTTTACAATATTTAAAAATGTATGTACCTTTTTATTTAACTATTGTTCCTGATAGTTAAATTATTCTTTAAAGATTACACTATGGTACCAATGCCAGTTGGTACGCATTAAAACAAACCTAACATTTATTTGCCTTTTTAGTAGGTTCTGCACATTTTTTTAGACAATGAAAATTTGCTACCATAAACCCATTTCAGAAATGCTTTTTGTACAATGTCTCTCATACTGTATTATAATTGACATTCCTTTTGCCTACAGGTAGCCCACAGAGAATTTGTGCATGTTGGTGGTTATACCTGTACATGCAGTAAAATGTAAGGTCTGATTATATTAAAACAAGACCAGCTAGAAATGAAGAAGATTCTAGTGTACATAGGTTCTGGGTCATTACTAAAAGAGGAAAAGGCTAAACAAAGACTACGTAACCGAGTGGCCACCCTTCCACTAACTGGAACTCTACAATATCTACTGTTCTATGTACAATTGTAAATAGCTCTGGTGGAATATGACATGTCATCTTCAAACTCAATGTTCAAAGGGTCACATTTGAAAACAGACACTAGGAAAGCTTTACTGTAGTTAATCATGATCATGAGCAGCTTTAAAGGAATAAGCAGGTTAGTCTATTGGCTCTTGGGCCTTGATTACAGTGTCTATAAGAAGTATTCAGCTCTTGGGGCGGGACTATATACAGTAAATTTACAGCTGTCTGGATTGATAAGTGTCTTAAATAGGAGCAACTGTACAAGGCAAAGTCTATTATCTAGAGAGCAGCCTTATCTATAGTGGTCTTTCTCCCACTAAAAGCTCCAGTATAACTATTACAGAATTTACAGTGCCCATTCACCCATTGAAAGATTTTGCATTTTTTTGTTATACAACATTAAATCAATGAATTGAATTTTTTTTTTGACATTGACAAACAATATTAAACTGAAAACAGATTTCAGCTGGGTGGTATATCTAGTGCAATAGGTATATACAAAAAAAAAGGATTTTCCAATATATCCATATTTAGAGGTTAAAAAAAAATCTACAATTGAAAAACTGAATACCCCAAATCTCCAAAATGCCTTGATTGATTTGTTTGAAATTTGGTGATGCTGTAGGAAAAGCAAAATTAGCTAACACCTGTTGTTTTTTTATTGTTGATATTTACCGTGAGTAGTGCTCTAGCAAAGCGGACATTCTAACACACCACATCCCCTATTTTGCCGATGTGCCTGACAGTTACCTCACATAGTAGGGGGCATGGCAGTTTATGCAAATGAAGGCTGTCTGCAGAAGTGAGTGAAAGTTTGATGAAGCTCAAAGAAGACACATTCAGCAACTGCTTGCCATGCAACTGTGTATGTGTGTGTAGACAATTTCATTCAACTGATTCAATCAGAAACAAATTTATTATCTATTATCCCCCTTCATCTTATCTGCAACAACTTTGTACGAATGCCAATGCACTGTTCTAGATGATTTCATTAGTCCTCACAAACTTTTAAGAGTATTGACAAAAACTGCATGTCAACAAAGGTAGTATTTTGTTGCAAATGGAGAGCTGAGATTTTAGCTCTTTTTAGCCCTGAATGAATAAACTTTAAATCATCATTGTAACATTACAGAATATCACTTTAATTCTTAGTTCTGCTGCATTCTCTTTCACGCCAACACCACCAAGGACTGTATGTAGCATGTTCAGGTGAAAGCCAGTCAAGTGGACTAATAATGTTAGTCCCTAGAAAAAAATGATGCAAATATCGTATGCAGAAAAGTTTTTAGTTACATACTGTAGTACTTCTAATAAATATGATAAGCCAACAGCAGTGTAACTGAGGCCCATTGACCTACAAAATTTCCCAGGCAAAGCCGGGTAACACAGCTAGTTTCATAACGTAACTGATCACCCACTTTAACATGACACACCTAAATCATCACTTAGCACAGCCAACTGGTTTTAGAAGTCTCCTACTTAGTTTAATATCTTTGGTCAAGGGTTTTCTTTTGATTGTAGTATACTGTAAATGTACCTTATCTTTAAGCTCTAACTTGTGGTCACTCAAAATATATTGACCTTATAAACACGATGAAGACAAAAAGAACACTCCAAGCAGTTCCATGATAAGCACAGGTCAGGGGATATATACAAGAAATTATCCAGCTCAACTGAATATCCCTTGAAACCAGGTTATTCATGGTTTTGCCTTTTTTATATTGGTTTTTATTTTTATTTCTGATTTTATTTGGAAGTCCATTTTAGTTTTAGTTCTTCATAAAGTGTTTTTAATTTTAGTTTAGTTTTTTTTTTCCCACAAAGAAATCTGTTTCATTTGTATGTTTATATTGTATATATTAGTCTTAGTCTAATTATTTTGTTGTTAAAGAATTAATTTATAATTTAGTTTTATGTCAATATCAGACAGAACTATACACTTAATGGGTTTAGATATAATATTTGTTTAATGTTACTAGAAGCCAAAAGTTATGTCCCTTTCAAAACAAGCAAAAAACAAACCAGATGCTGAATATGATCCATTTGGTAAGATGCTGATATTTTTTTAATCATTTTTGTTGTTGCACATTGTCAGTGCATGGTTAGATTTGGAATGAAGCAAACAACAAATGGCTGCAGTAGCCTAATGTATCAAAACATAAAGGAGAGGAATACTTCTTTGTCACAATTCACTTTCCTAAATTTCCACCACCACTTTTACTCATGCAGCACATATGTTAAATTTGAGGCTATGAGAAGTAGCCAATTTTCCAAACTATGGCACATCATATAGACTTGTAGACATGTCAGTTTCAGGGAACAGATCAACGTGGGCTTCTTTGCATTATTTGTGTTTTTTTGAATCTAAATGTTCCTCAAGCTGCAGCCTTTGATAGTTACAATTTTAACATTTGCTGTCTTGCATTATGTGAATTTGGACTTTGCATGTGTGGACTTATTGTTTCTGCTTTTCATCCTTTTTTTTCTTTTGTCCAAAAACCGGTCATGAGCCAATATAACTCTGTAGGTGAATTTTTAAGTTTTGTGGAGTTTTTATTCTTGACATCTGCACCACACAACTCCAAGACAATTGCCTTACAATTGATGCACTTCATGTAATCAACAAAACTCCAGTACTGAGCCTAGTCATTTTCTACCACCCATGTTCATCTCTGATGCTGCCTCAGTCACAAAATGTTTTCAGGCAGAATTTTACCACTTGCTGGTCCACACAGTTAACAAAAAGAGAAAATAGAGTTTACACTGTTCTGACAGGTATAATGACAAAAACCAGCAGGAGTTCAGGGCTTAGGCG
>JANRMT010062809.1:4184838-4196389 GCA_026402145.1 Polypterus bichir lapradei
GGACCCTGAGCAAGTCAAGCCCTGGGACCGCCTAAGCCCTGAACTCCCGTTGGTTTTTGTCATTATACCTGTCAGAACACTGTAAACTCTATTTTCTCTTTTTGTTAACTGTGTGGACCAGCAAGTGGTAAAATTCTGCCTGAAAACATTTTGTGACTGAGGCAGCATCAGAGATGAACATGGGTGGTAGAAAATGACTAAGCTCAATATTGGAGTTTTGCTGATTACATGAAATGCATCAATTGTAAGGCAATTGTCTTGGAGTTGTGTGGTGCAGATGTCAAGAATAAAAACTCCACAAAACTTAAAATTCACCTACAGAGTTATATTGGCTCATGACCGGTTTTTGGACAAAAGAAGAAAAAGGATGAAAAGCAGAAAGAATAATTCCACACATGCAAAGTCCAAATTCACATAATGCAAGACAGCAAATGTTAACATCGTAACTATCAAAGGCTGCTGCTTGAGGAACATTTAGATTCAAAACAAACACAAATAATGCAAAGAAGCCCACGTTGATCTGTTCCCTGAAACTGACATGTCTACAAGTCTATATGATATGCCATAGTTTGGAAAATTGGCTACTTCTCGTAGCCTCAAATTTAACATATGTGCTGCATGAGTAAAAGTGGTGGTGGGAATTTAGGAAAGTGAATTGTGACAAAGAAGTATTCCTCTCCTTTATGTTTTGATACATTAGGCTACTGCAACCATTTGTTGTTCACTTCATTCCAAATCTAAACATCCCTTTATTTCAGGGGCTCAAAAGTAATTGGACAATTGACTCAAAGGCTATTTCATGGGCAGATGTGGGCAAGTCCATCGTTATGTCATTATCAATTAAGCAGATAAAAGGCCTGGAGTTGATTTGAGGTGTGGTGCTTGCATGTAGAGGATTTTGCTGTTAACAGACAACATGCAGTCAAAGGAGCTCTCCATGCAGGTGAAAGAAGCCATCCTTAAGCTGCGAAAACAGAAAAAACCAATCCAAGAAATTGCTACAATATTACGAGTGTCAAAATCTGAGAAAGAAAGCAAGCACTGGTGAACTCAGCAACGCAAAAAGACCTGGACATCCACGGAAGACAACAGTGGTGGATGATCACAGAATCATTTCCATGGTGACGAGCAACCCCTTCACAACAGCCAAGTGAACAACACTCTCCAGGGGTTAGGCGTATCGATACCCAAGTCTACCATAAAGAGAAGACTGCATGAAAGTAAATACAGAGGGTGCACTGCGGTGCAAGCCACTCATAATCCTCAAGAATAGAAAGGCTAGATTGGACTTTGCTAAAGAACATCTAAAAAAGCCAGCACAGTTCTGGAAAAACATTCTTTGGACAGATGAAACCAAGATCAACCTCTACCAGAATGATGGCAAGAAAAAAGCATGAAGAAGGAGTGGAACAGCTCATTATCCAAAGCATACCACATCATCTGTAAAACACGGTGTTTATTGATGATGTGACACAGGACAGAAGCAGCCAAATGAATTCTGAGGTGTTCAGAGACATACTGTCTGCTCAACTCCAGCTAAATGCAGTCAAATTGATTGGCCGGCGTTTCATGATACAGATGGACAATGACCCAAAACAAAAAGCCAAGGCAACCCAGGAGTTTATTAAAGCAAAGAAGTGGAAAATTCTTGAATGGCCAAGTCAGTCACCTGATCTTAACCCAATTGAGCATGCATTTCACTTGTTGAAGACTAAACTTCGGACAGAAAGGCCCACAAACAAACAGCAACTGAAAGCCGCTGCAGTAAAGGCCTGGCAGAGCATTAAAAAGGAAGAAACCCAGCATCTGGTGATGTCCATGAGTTCAAGACTTCAGGCTGTCATTGCCAGCAAAGGGTTTTCAGCCAAGTATTAGAAATGAACATTTTATTTCCAGTTATTTAATTTGTCCAATTACTTTTGGGCCCCTGAAATGAAGGGATTGTGTTAAAAAAATGCTTTAGTTGCCTCACATTTTTATGTAATCTTTTTGTTCAACCCACTGAATTAAAGCTGAAAGTCTGCACTTCAACTGCATTTAAGTTGTTTCATTTAAAATTCATTGTGGTAATGTACAGAAAAAATTAGAAAAAAGTTGACTCTGTCCAAATATTTATGGACCTAACTGTACATATCCATATATTTCTTTTTAAAACTCATTTATCCAGAACAGGGAAGTGGAAGCCTATCGCAGAAAACATTGGGTGCAAGGCAGTTGCAGGTTATTTGGGTGTAAGTCAACAAACCAATCAGAGTAAATGTGTGCATTAATCAGCACTATTATGTAAATTCAGTTGTTTATAAAATAGACCTGTGCCTTTACTTTTCTGATCATTCTGTAACAGACTACTGCAATGAATGTTCTTTGCAAAGAAGTAATTAAAGAAGCAATGGACAACTTCCTCCTGCCTAATTACTGACTCGAATAGGTTTTATCAAACTTGATTTCTTTCTCTAATTAATATGATGATTTCTACCACATATTTTATCTAAGAGGGAAATGTAGCATCAACATCCAACCTACAGTAGCCTAATACACTGAATGCTGCTCTAAATATTGTGCCACCATTCCACAATTGAACATAATAATACAGCTAATAAATTATTGGTTACCTTGTAAAATTAATTAGTTAGCTAAAATTAGCTTACTTTGTTTGTTACATTTTTGAAAATGGACCTTCATGCAGGATTTTGGTTTGCTATCATAATGCATAGCTCACAACAGCTTGTACTGTTTGATCTATTTGTTAATAAAGGTATTGTCTCTTATATTTAGTCATGTCTACTCAACATTTATTGTTAGTTAAAGAAAAAGTAAGAAACAAGCTATTTCCAGTAAAGAACCATTTTGTCCTACATCTGTGTTGTCTATCATTGAAATTTATTTTTAGCAGACAAACGAGAGAAAAAAAATGAAAATCTCTTACACTGCGCTAACCACAGGAAATGACCAACCAGATGTCACAGCCCCCTAACTTTCAGTTCCTTCAAGAGAATTACAAAAGGCAGTATGCAGAATTTTTCTAAATAAATCCATAATGAAAACTCCTCTAGCAAAATGTGTGTGCTTCTTGTTTTTCTAACTGCTTGTTTGTTGAAGTATTAAGAAGAGTGTTTGCTTTTTCTATAGAAAGTGTAGTTTCAGTATTAAAAGTGCATCATCAGGTCATGCAGTTTGAATCATTAAAACAACTTGAACTTTTTTCAGTTATTATATTTTAGGTGTGCCTCTCACCCTTCTCATTTATTCATCTAGCAGCATAAATACACGGGCAGACAGAAATTTAAGGTGTCTTAATAAATATTACACTTAAGGATAAGTTATACTAGGGTTCAGTAATAGATAATTGAATGTTAAAAGTTGTCCTATGACGAGATAAATGGTTTTGAGTGTGTGTAAGCCTACGCTTTGGAAAAATCCAAAATATGCCCCAAAGGTACATGAAATTCCTTCGTAATATTTATTTTCCACTCCGTAGGTTGCATATCTATCAGTGTTGCCACTTGTAATGTTCACCCACCACTTTTGGCATGACAGATGTGCATTGAACTAAGCTGAAGATATTCTACTGTTCTTACGAGATTGTTCTACATGATGAGTGAATGTTTTGGACTGAAAACGATTTAAACCAATACAAGTAGTTTTTGACTTGATGTGTGTGAACGCAGCAAGCTTTTTAAGCTTTCACTTTTTATCATTTCTTTGTCTAATGATGCCATACTAAGTCATATTATTATTGAATGAGTTAAAGCAGAGGGAGCATGAATGTCTTGCTCAGGGTTTCAACTGAAAGAAGAAAGAATGGGCTTACTTTGGAGAGAGAGAGATGAGAACAGTGGCATTTCTGCACCAGATGTTGTGCAAAAATAAGTATAAAGCTTCCCCCTCTAATTTACCTTATTATTAAAATGTTCATAACAATCATCAACTTTGTCTTCTTATGCAATTTTTGTTTTTCAATGTTCTGTCATATACGCAATCAGCCTCAGGCCAAGGGGAACTTGTGCCAGATACAAGCCACTGATGCTACAGGGGTAGCCACAGCAATTTGGTGCCAAAAGCATAAACGCAGTAGGCAGCAGTTAGGAATCTCTAACCATACTTGGTTTTATTTTGATTTGCCCAGAGGTACAGTGGTGTGAAAAACTATTTGCCCCCTTCCTGATTTCTTATTCTTTTGCATGTTTGTCACACAAAATGTTTCTGATCATCAAACACATGTAACCATTAGTCAAATATAACACAAGTAAACACAAAATGCAGTTTTTAAATGATGGTTTTTATTATTCAGGGAGAAAAAAAAAATCCAAACCTACATGGCCCTGTGTGAAAAAGTAATTGCCCCCTGAACCTAATAACTGGTTGGGCCACCCTTAGCAGCAATAACTGCAATCAAGCGTTTGCGATAACTTGCAATGAGTCTTTTACAGCGCTCTGGAGGAATTTTGGCCCACTCATCTTTGCAGAATTGTTGTAATTCAGCTTTATTTGAGGGTTTTCTAGCATGAACCGCCTTTTTAAGGTCATGCCATAGCATCTCAATTGGATTCAGGTCAGGACTTTGACTAGGCCACACCAAAGTCTTCATTTTGTTTTTCTTCAGCCATTCAGAGGTGGATTTGCTGGTGTGTTTTGGGTCATTGTCCTGTTGCAGCACCCAAGATCGCTTCAGCTTGAGTTGACGAACAGATGGCCGGACATTCTCCTTCAGGATTTTTTGGTAGACAGTAGAATTCATGGTTCCATCTATCACAGCAAGCCTTCCAGGTCCTGAAGCAGCAAAGCAACCCCAGACCATCACACTACCACTACCATATTTTACTGTTGGTATGATGTTCTTTTTCTGAAATGCTGTGTTCCTTTTACGCCAGATGTAACGGGACATTTGCCTTCCAAAAAGTTCAACTTTTGTCTCATCAGTCCACAAGGTATTTTCCCAAAAGTCTTGGCAATCATTGAGATGTTTCTTAGCAAAATTGAGACGAGCCCTAATGTTCTTTTTGCTTAACAGTGGTTTGCGTCTTGGAAATCTGCCATGCAGGCCATTTTTGCCCAGTCTCTTTCTTATGGTGGAGTCGTGAACACTGACCTTAATTGAGGCAAGTGAGGCCTGCAGTTCTTTAGACGTTGTCCTGGGGTCTTTTGTGACCTCTCGGATGAGTCGTCTCTGCGCTCTTGGGGTAATTTTGGTCGGCCGGCCACTCCTGGGAAGGTTCACCACTGTTCCATGTTTTTGCCATTTGTGGATAATGGCTCTCACTGTGGTTCGCTGGAGTCCCAAAGCTTTAGAAATGGCTTTATAACCTTTACCAGACTGATAGATCTCAATTACTTCTGTTCTCATTTGTTCCTGAATTTCTTTGGATCTTGGCATGATGTCTAGCTTTTGAGGTGCTTTTGGTCTACTTCTCTGTGTCAGGCAGCTCCTATTTAAGTGATTTCTTGATTGAAACAGGTGTGGCAGTAATCAGGCTTGGGGGTGGCTACGGAAATTGAACTCAGGTGTGATACACCACAGTTAGGTTATTTTTTAACAAGGGGGCAATTACTTTTTCACACAGGGCCATGTAGGTTTGGATTTTTTTTCTCAAAACTGCATTTTGTGTTTACTTGTGTTATATTTGACTAATGTTTACATGTGTTTGATGATCAGAAACATTTTGTGTGACAAACATGCAAAAGAATTAGAAATCAGGAAGGGGGCAAATAGTTTTTCACACCACTGTATATAAGTGCTTCAATCGCTGCCTAGATTAATATGACAATCAAACAATGGTACACACAAATTTCCTTTGCTTGATATTAGAGTAAATGCATTTTCATTGGTTAACCAATAGTATTGCTGCCAATTATCTTGAAGTACATATACCACTGTATGATGATCAGAGACCTGTCTCCAGAACATGTTCATTTTCAAAGGAAGCAGACTGTTAACACAATAATGTATGTTGAAGAGATACCAATCAAAGCAGTTTGATCTTCAAAACAGGTGAAAATATTTATGTCCTGTAAACAGCCATCAACAATAACCTGTAACAGAATTATTCAGGAAATTTGCCTTTTCTCTTATCATCCCAGTCTCAAACAAAGGGTGCCTATTGCCCCATCATCCATTGGCTTTTACATTTATTATTTACATGTATTTTTCCTAAAAGCAACACACAGAAATGTCCTTTTCTTTAAAATAGCAACTTCTAGCCCATTACACTCTCCCCCTTTTTTTGTGTAGATGTTTCCTGACATCTTGCCCTAAAGGCTAGGCCTTTTATTCAGTGCCTAGTGTGTCACTACCACTGGCTTTGAATAATGCTCAAATCCTGGGTATGCTGGATAAACTATTTTGTGGCTTGGTAACAGATGCATAGAATTCTGAATAACTGCATTGATGCCAGGATTCAAAGGTTGATGTGATGGCTGCCCCAGTCTGTGATAGCGGAATACATCTCTGGGTATGACAGTATGAGCTGATCTTCTTAAAGTTACCCCCTCTCTATCACTCTGTTGTTCTGTTCCTGGGTCTCCCTAACCATTTGTGGGCTCCACTGGGTCATCAGTATATCCCGCTTGGTGTCCATTTCTAGTTTTTGTCTCTGTTCCATTGATGTTCCTTGCTGTGGATTTCTGACAGGTTGCCATGGTTCTTGTTGTTTAGTGTGGCTTCTTGAGCCTTGGCTCTGAGTCTTGAGTGTGACTCAAGTTCAGTGACCTCTGATCTGATATGCGTAGTAAAGTGTGGCAAGCAGCAGAGGCCATATGAGGTTTCAGCTTTCTCAGCGGGGTGAGAGACCCTGAGTCTAGTGTTTCATTATTTATTCTTGCTGGTCTATACAAGAGGCAAGTCATTGACGGGCTGTAGACAGCTGTGTCATGTTATGGGAACCTCGGTTTGATGGGACCTGTTATTCCTGTTGGTCATTTAGTCATTTCTCATTTGCAATAGAGGGCTAGACATTATAAGTTAGGCAATTTAATGACTGTGGCACACACAAAGGAAAATTCTGATATGGCCCCATGAGTTTTTTCCTTCCAAAAACATCACTGGCAGAAAAGACAACCTTGTTGTCAGAAGCTTGATTACTCTCTAAGGAGTGGAAAGTTTTTCTTTAGCTCAGATGTGTAAAACAGTTGTTACTTGACACTCTTCAATTGAGTCAGTAGTGGGGGGAAACTTAATTTTTGGGCTATGAAACTTAAACTGTTATGGGGGTCCCTTCATAACCAGCAACAAGGTCTGGGTAACCACTCATTTTTTTTGTGGAGTTGTTTCAGATCACCACAATTTTTTTTTGATACTTTTATAACCTTTTAATTTTTATTTTAAATATTGTTTTATGTTGAGTTACATTACATTATTAATATTAATATTTTGAAAAAAAACTTTTCTCATGCAGTAGACACCCAAAATGTGTATTCATGTGGACTAAAGTCCCTTCTGAGGATCTTATGGATTTAGGGTTCCTGAAGGTGAAGCTTCATTAGTTTCATAATAGATCCTCCCGAAAGGGTCATCAAATGACAGGTGACAATGAGCTAGAAGTGAGGATGGCCATAGTGTTCACATGGATTAATGTGTATTGTTTTAAGTACTTGGGCAGAGTGTAGCAGATGAGCTTTTACCTCTAAACTGGAGAAAAAGTTTCTTGCATGGATGGATTCTGCAAGTCTAAATATCTTAACAAATCAAATACATTTTCTCAAAAATATATTTAAAAAAGTTAAAACATTTCAAACAAGGATTTTTTTTTTGTAAGACAGATAAGCTACCCTCAGATTCATGTGGGCCAACGTGCATTTTAATATTTGCTGTCTTAAAACTGTTTTGATTAAAAAGCTACTGATCTCCTTTTGTAAGGCGCTTTCTCTTTGCCCAAGGGAGGCAAACACGGATCATCTCTCAGTTTAGACTGACTGTTCCATAGGCCTGCATTAAAAGCTCTATCTGGACAGCGCCTGTGTAAGTCTGCAGTTTGTCTCCATTTATGATGGCTTTTCCTCCCATACATGTGCAGTTTGTGTTAGTTTGTAATTCTTAACATGTCCTGAGTAGAGTGAGTGTGCCCTGTTGTGGAAGGCATCCTTTGTAGGGTTAGGGCCTGCCTTATGCATGATGATTGCCAAGATTGGCACTGACGCTGCGTGGTCCTGAATTGGATATACTTTTTAGTAAATGGGTAGCCAAAGATTTTTTTAAGAGCCCATGCTGAAAAAAATAATCACTTATATTTTTCTGCTTCATTATTTTGGGGACATTAAATAAATTTGAGGTATAGGTGTGTTAAAAGATAATACAATTTATCTGTATGCTGATTGGTACAATCTAATGCGTGTTTTAACTCTGCCTTGAACCTTACTTTCTTAAAAGCATTACTTTGTTATATCTGTCAGTCTGATCTGATCTGATTACATGGCGGACTTCTTTAAGCTTGTTGTAATAAAGGACATTCATCTTTGATTCATTAGTAACAATGACTCTTGATTATTCTCTGTTAATGGAGTATTTCCCTGACACAGCCACACCAGCTTGCACCAATGATACAAGGCAGGATGGAGGTAAAAAATATGCTTGTAACTACAAATTATGACCATATCATCTTCACCCTATTGATGAAATTGTCATGTCAGACCAGGTTACTTTTTTTCCAATTCTTAACCATTCAAATTTAGCTGCCTTATGTCTTAGCAGACATGAGTGGAACCTAACACTGCACTGCCCAGAGGTGGAAAATGACAAGCTATAAGGATAGTTAAAGGCAAGTAAAAAATGAAAAGTGAAAGATAAAAGTGCTAAGGAGAAAACCAGTAAATTCATCCTATATTTTGTGATAATCAGATCATATTCAGAAACAGTGTCACTAGTTTGTCTTAAATCAGAAACACATTAAACATTAAGAAAGAAAGAAAGAATCCAAAAACTTAGGTGATGATCTCTATGTACTTGTGTCTTTTAAATCTTCACATTTATAACACTTGACACAACTTCTGAAAACTACACCTTAAATAACTGTACGACACATCAAGGTAACAAGAACAGAACATGGCAGCACCCATAATGAAAACAAATTGGTTTTGTGTCATACCCCAAAACAAATAACCCCTAATTTTGCTTATGTCAAAACAGTAATTAATATCAGTTGTGGTGGATGGCCAGGACCCATGCCCAGCCGGGACGCCCCTTCAGCACTGGATCTGGGGGAGCAGCCATGGTGGCAGGCCCCCTGGGTTGCATTGGGGCCACAGGCAAGGGACTTTGGAGCTCATCCCTGTTGGGTTCCGTGGCCACCACCAGGAGAAGCTGCAAGGACTTAACAAGCCCGTCTGGGCTGTGATGCAGCCTAATTAGGCTAATTACCACCTGAAGCACGTCCGGGTGGGCTATAAGAACAGCCTGCAGCCACTACTCGGGGTGCCTGAGTCGGGAGGAGGAGGATAAAGCTGCCCAGGAGGAGTAGTGGAGGAAGAAGAGTTTGTTTGTGGTGATTTACTTTGTGGGTTGTTTTGGGACTGTGGTGGGCCTGTGGGACACGGGGAAAACATGCCCCACGGCTGAAGAAAAATCAAAGTTTTTTTGTTTATTTTTATACGTGCCTCTGTTGTCAGTCTGTGTCGGGTTGACGCCTATGTAGCGACTTTGCCACACAGTAATTAAACATGTAGAATCCTTAAGTTCAAAAACATAGAAATTTCATCAAAGTGTACATTAAGAATTCCTGAAGCTAGAGAAAAAATGAGCAAAACGCAAAATTCATGACAAGTGTAATTCTCAGCTGCTGCAGCACATCTGCCTCAGGGTCCAATGAGAAACCTGCCTGCACACCACTGTTGTAATGAACTCTTAGCTTAAAGGAATGTCGATAATCTCTTCTCTTCAACAAGGCCTGTTCACCCACAGAATGGCATTCACCCAAAAGTTTATTTTTATTCTTGCACCCAGTGTCGGTGCTAGGTTATTTTGCACCCTAGGCCAAGCTTAGTAGTGCGTCAACTGACTGTTCAGTAACTTACCCGTGTGGCTGGGCAGCCTCATGATTTGCTGTTTGGACGAGCAGGGTTTTTGCTTTGAATTAATACCTACAGTAAGCTGCTCCTTAACCTATTCCAGAGATTTTTTTTTTTTAATTTAGTATTAAGGTTTCCAGGTCCTCTGTCCCATTGTGTGAAAAGTACTTCCTGGCTTCTAAGTGTGTTCTGTGCAGAGGGAGACTTGCACCCAGATTTTGCCTCTTTTGAGGGAAGAGAAATGTTAATTAAACCAAGTAACAGCACCTACCCCAGGTTCTAAACGCATATGATATAGAAGGATCCTGAATAGGTAAATTTACTGATAAAGACTTACTTCCAAACATATTCATCTGACTGAAGGGCAGCAACAAACCTTGCAAATCTGGCTTCCAAAGAGTTATCCTACACCAATTCCGAGAAGTGAGAGGGATTTTCTCCCTAGGCCCAGTTACACAAGTGACTGACAAATGTTCCTGTCCAAAGTGAGCCCCATGGGTTGCTAACATTAGCTAATATTGGAAAGCTGCTCTGAAGATTTTCTAACTGACTAGCTGTTATTTTACAAACTAATTATGAGTTCAGTGCACTGTTCTGTCAGGCATACCTCTACTCATCCCAAGTGAGCAAAGAGTGTGGAATGTCCCTGGAGCTCATCAGCACATCTCAGGTCACTGTGCCCTCAAGCACTGGTTTCATACAGGAAACAGTATATGAACATTCTTTGAAAGAAATTGCAAAAGTTTTGGAGCCACACACACACACATATGAAAGTCTATGTTAAAACCACAATCTTGGTGTTGCTCTGCAGCCTTGTAGCACTTCCATTACAAGGCATTTGTCCTTAAGATCCACCAGGGTCAACAGGTGCATGATTCACTATCTCAGTGTCAGCCCTGATACAAAGGTAGAAGGGACGCCATGAGTCAGATCAGTAGCATTACATATTCAGTCCTGGGTGTGTTTGGCTGTCTAGTTCTGCAAAAGTAAAGTATCCTTTAGTTTGAAACATTATTGAAAGTTAATTATATACATTTTAGCACATAATGAACAGTTTTTAAGGAAAAATACCAAATTAGTAGATGTGATAGTTTTTGGCATTACACAGTATAAAGAACGTAAGATCAGAAAAAGCCCCACATAGCTTGTCAGTCTGTATTCAAGTAACTTTTGCAGAATAGAGTCAAGGTGAGGTCTGAAGCTCCCCATAGAGTCACTCTCTTACTACTCCATCTGATGGCTTACTCCATGTATCTATGGTTCTCTATGTGAAGAAAACCTTTCTAATACTAGCATAACTAAAAAGATTACAGTTAGCCAATAAAAGGTGCCATTTTGCTTGGCTTTTCTCTACATTCATAATGGCTAACACGGTACAACACCCTAGTACTAATACTAGCATTTAATTTACCCTTGACCAGCTTCTATCTGTGTCTTGTAGTGTACTTAATTCCTTTAAAGTAGTAATCACTTATTTTGGATCACAGTCCTCATTTGATTAAAATGATTAGATAGATAGATAGATAGATAGATAGATAGATAGATAGATAGATAG
>JANRMT010062809.1:4214518-4255216 GCA_026402145.1 Polypterus bichir lapradei
TATATATATATATAGATAGATATAGATATAGATATGGGAACAACACTCATATCAATGACAAAACAATTACATTAACAATCATGTTACGTTATTTTTTAAATTTTTCCTTTTCTTTTTCATACCTTCTTTAACACACTACTTCTCCGCTGCGAAGCGCGGGTATTCTGCTAGTTGTTTATAAAACGGACTTCTACCCTTTGTTTTCTAATCATTCTGTAACAGACCGGTGTGAAGGATGCTCCCTCTACAATATTTACTGAAAAGTAAACGGCACAATGGACATACTTTTCTCCTGCCTGGTTTCTGACTCAAAGTGGTTTTATCAGACTTGTCCTAGTAGAGGATAAGTTTCTTTCTTTAATTAGCATGTTTAATTTCTACCTCAAAGAGCACAGACCCAGAAACTGCGATGAGGTTATTAGTGACGTAAAAGAAGTACTTCTTGCCATTTTCACCTTAAGTGCTTTGTTATATATAATATATGTTTTTAATTAGGAGCAATTTTGGGGTCTAAAAACATTACTTTGAAACTGTACAATCATGAAAATGTTGAGTAAATCAAAGACTGATGCATTCTTGCCATGATGAATTGAATAGCATTGGGAGCTATTGTGTGTGTTTCATTTTTTAATCATGCAATCTCTTTGTATATAATATGCAGGGCCGATCCTGGCGACGGGCAAAAACGTGCCCCGCACGTGGGCGGCCAAACTCAAAGGCGGCCGTTGAGGAGACGTGCAGCAGCCGGCGACGCTGCGACCGGCGGCTGTCTGCCTTTGAATTTTAAAGTCTGAGGGCGGCCAACGACTATAGCAGCGGCGGCGTTTGCAGTGAGCAATGTTTGACAAAGTTGCGTGTAGCGTGTATTGTAGTCGATGCGTTGATGCCTATTAGGGACTCCACATACATAGCGATTTCCTCGCGCGAGCGGGCGCAAAAGCCTTTGATGGTCGCCGGCTCATCGTACGCTCTGTCTGAACGGTTCTATTGCTTACCATGTGTTTACGACACGCTCGCGCGTAGCGACCAAAACTCTAAATGTGTGTAGTCCCTTAGTCGACGTTCAACTTGCATGTTTCATAGTTGCGTCGCGAAGGCGATAGATTTCATGTGAGACGCCTACGTTCCTCAACGGGATTGCGAGTCAAAAGAAGCGGCAAAAGGCAGCGGGGCTGCGGCGATCTTTGAATTGACTGTTTGTCACTGTGTGCAGAGCTGCCTGTCGCTTAGAACGATTAAATAAGCCGGCTTTCTAATCTAGGCTGGTTTGGTTTGGTTTGATTCTATTTGTTTGGACTACACAAAGGCTCAGGACTCGTGGTTCTACACAAACGTACGTTATGATTATGATATGCTGTTTCATTGAGAAAGTATGTACAGATTTTTTTAACACTTTGAGCCCACGTTTTCACCGGCAATGTATTTTTACATTTAAAATGACCATCGGTGGCGCACGTGGGACTCAAAGTGTTAATGAAATATTTCAGAAAAATTACAAACTTTTACATGTTTACTTATTGCCCAATGCACACTGACATGACATTAGTGTGTATTGTGTATACAGTGGCTTGCAAAAGTATTCGGCCCCCTTGAACTTTTCCACATTTTGTCACATTACAGCCACAAACATGAATCAATTTCATTGGAATTCCACGTGAAAGACCAATACAAAGTGGTGTACACTTGAGAAGTGAAACGAAAATCATACATGATTCCAAACATTTTTTACAAATGAATAACTGCAAAGTGGGGTGTGCGTAATTATTCAGCCCACTTTGGTCTGAGTGCAGTCAGTTGCCCATAGACATTGCCTGATGAGTGCTAATGACTAAATAGAGTGCACCTGTGTGTAATCTAATGTCAGTACAAATACAGCTGCTCTGTGACGGCCTCAGAGGTTGTCTAAGAGAATATTGGGAGCAACAACACCATGAAGTCCAAAGAACACACCAGACAGGTCAGGGATAAAGTTATTGAGAAATTTAAAGCAGGCTTAGGCTACAAAAAGATTTCCAAAGCCTTCAACATCCCACGGAGCACTGTTCAAGTGATCATTCAGAAATGGAAGGAGTATGGCACAACTGTAAACCTACCAAGACAAGGCCGTCCACCTAAACTCACAGGCCGAACAAGGAGAGCGCTGATCAGAAATGCAGCCAAGAGGCCCATGGTGACTCTGGACGAGCTGCAGAGATCTACAGCTCAGGTGGGGGAATCTGTCCATAGGACAACTATTAGTCGTGCACTGCACAAAGTTGGCCTTTATGGAAGAGTGGCAAGAAGAAAGCCATTGTTAACAGAAAACCATAAGAAGTCCCGTTTGCAGTTTGCCACAAGCCATGTGGGGGACACAGCAAACATGTGGAAGAAGGTGCTCTGGTCAGATGAGACCAAAATGGAACTTTTTGGCCAAAATGCAAAACGCTATGTGTGGCGGAAAACTAACACTGCACATCACTCTGAACACACCATCCCCACTGTCAAATATGGTGGGGGCAGCATCATGCTCTGGGGGTGCTTCTCTTCAGCAGGGACAGGGAAGCTGGTCAGAGTTGATGGGAAGATGGATGGAGCCAAATACAGGGCAATCTTGGAAGAAAACCTCTTGGAGTCTGCAAAAGACTTGAGACTGGGGCGGAGGTTCACCTTCCAGCAGGACAACGACCCTAAACATAAAGCCAGGGCAACAATGGAATGGTTTAAAACAAAACATATCCATGTGTTAGAATGGCCCAGTCAAAGTCCAGATCTAAATCCAATCGAGAATCTGTGGCAAGATCTGAAAACTGCTGTTCACAAACGCTGGCCATCTAATCTGACTGAGCTGGAGCTGTTTTGCAAAGAAGAATGGGCAAGGATTTCAGTCTCTAGATGTGCAAAGCTGGTAGAGACATACCCTAAAAGACTGGCAGCTGTAATTGCAGAAAAAGGTGGTTCTACAAAGTATTGACTCAGGGGGCTGAATAATTACGCACACCCCACTTTTCAGTTATTTATTTGTAAAAAATGTTTGGAATCATGTATGATTTTCGTTCCACTTCTCACGTGTACACCACTTTGTATTGGTCTTTCACGTGGAATTCCAATAAAATTGATTCATGTTTGTGGCTGTAATGTGACAAAAGTTCAAGGGGGCCAAATACTTTTGCAAGCCACTGTATGTCACTTGTGTGAATTAGGCCCAAGATTATTACAAAATTATTATTATATTTGAATTAGCCTTTTATTCTACCTATTTTGTAGAATGTCCAAGAGAAAGACAAAACGTGAAAGCAGGTGGTACTACAAGCAAAATAGAGAAAAGAAGCTAGAAGAGAGGAAAAGTCTACAGGGAGCTCTAAATATATTTTTCATCCAAAAACTTCTGAACTTCCTAGTACGAGCTTATCACACTTCGGACGACCTGCGGCTGATTATGAAGTACAGCAGGGTAACCGTCTACCAGATCCAACCCCGAACACCTCCAAGGAATCAACAACTCATGAAAGTCACGAGGAACAGGAAGAAGCAACAGAAGAACATGGATGTGACAACACGGAGAGAGAAGTGGTGCCAGGACGCAGCTTAGAATATTTGAGAGATCCAGGCAAGTGGCCCAATCCATTGACAACCAAAATCGTCGACTCACTTATTGAAATAGGCCCCGTACAACCTCAAGCATCGTTCAAATTTCCTGTGGACGACAAAACCGGAAGAAAATTTAATGTTCTATATTTCACAAGAAAGATGGAAAATGGAGAAATAGTGCATCGTAATTGGTTAGTGTACTCCATTCATGCCGATTGCGTATTCTGTTTTCCTTGCAAACTATTTAGCAGTCATAACATCAAACTGATGGGTAGCGGATACAATGATTGGCGCCATTGCTCAGATTATTTCAAAAATCATGAAACAAGCATTGAACATATTAAGTGTACAAAAAAATGGTACGAACTGAAGTTGAGAATTGAAAAAAAATGCACAATTGACAAAGATCAACAACGTCTGTACGAAATGGAGAAGGAACGCTGGCGAGCTATAATTAAGAGAATGATCGCTATCGTGCAGTTTCTAGCAGGCCAATGTTTAGCTTTTAGAGGTACCAGCTACGAACTCTATGATCGCAACAATGGAAACTTTATGAAAGCAGTGGAAATGATTGCAAAATTCGATAGCGTTATGTCTGAACATCTTAAAAATGTCGAAAAATCGAAACAGTTAAAAAATCACATGCCCCATTACCTGGGTCATCATTTTCAAAATGAAATCATTCATCTACTAGCAAGTAATATCCGAAAAGAAATGATGAAAATTGTAAAAGCCTCGAAATATTTTGCTATCATCCTCAATTGCACTCCCGACGTCAGTCACACCGAACAAATTTCTGTTGTAGTGCGCTGTGTCGATGTATGCGCTGAGGATAAACACATGAAGGTTAACGAATTTTTCCTAGATTTTTTCGCTGTTAGCGATACGACTGGCGAGGGTCTGTACAATTTTGTGATTGAAAAATTAGAGATGTATGACTTAGATATCCAAAACACCAGGGGCCAAGGGTATGACAACGGTTCAAACATGCGTGGAAAAAATGCAGGACTTCAAAAACGTATTTTAAACATAAATTCTAGAGCACTGTTCATTCCATGTAATGCGCATTCTTTGAATCTAGTTTTGAATGATGGAGCGCAATGCAGCGGAGAAATCTCCGACTTCTTCGACATTGTACAAGAATTATATAACTTTTATTCCTCATCTGCACATCACTGGGAATCATTGAAAAGTCATATAAATGACTTAACGCTTAAAGATGTTAGTGCTACTAGGTGGGAATCGAGAATTAAAGCAATTAAACCATTGCGATATCAACTTTCGAACATCATTGACAGCTTGAAAGAATTGGGGAACGATCAGAAGAGAGACGAGAAAACTAGGCTCTCGGCCCAATCCCTTGAAAAAAAGATTTCGACATTTAAATTTTCATGTTCAATAATTATTTGGCACGACTTGCTAAGTAAAATTGATGTTGTGAGCAAAATGCTTCAGAGTCCTGATGTGAGTCTATCGGAATCTGTTATTGCCCTTAAACATTTGAAAACCTCTATAGAACATAAAAGAGATGACGAGTCATTTGATAGATTCATCTCGGAAGCAACCAATGAATCTGAAAAATCAAACATAATTCCAGAATTTCCAGTGAAAAGATTCCGTAAACGAACTAGACATTTTGAGTATGAAAACGAAGACGAATCTGTTCGAGATGCTAAGGAATCATACAAAATCTCGTTTAATTTCACAGTTTTAGATCGAATTCTAATGTCCATTGAAGAAAGATTTGAATCACTGAATGAAGTAGTGTCATTGTTTAGATGTAGTTATGATTTTTACAATATGCAGCCTGATGAATTGAAAAAATGCACCATGGATCTCGACTTAAAACTGAGAATTGTCCGAAATGAGGAGATACAGCGAGATGTGGACGGGGAAGGGCTGTACCACGAAGCTGTTATGTTTAAAGAAATATTTTCAGATGTAGCGGCAACAAAAAATCCAATAACTATTATGAAAAAAATAGTTGAAGTCCAGATGACGTCTTGTTTTCCGAATCTCTGCATTGCATTACGCATTTTTCTCACGTTGCCTGTATCAGTGGCAGCATCTGAAAGGAGCTTCTCAAAACTCAAGATAATTAAAAATTATCTCCGTTCCACTATCGGGCAACAACGATTGAGTGATGTTGCGCTTCTGTCTATAGAATCTGAAATTTGTGAAAAACTGGATCATTCAAACATAATAGATGAATTTGCTACTGTTAAAGCTAGGAGAATCATTCTTTGATGTTTAACTAATAAATTAATGTATGTATGTGATTTTTTATTTTTGTGATTCTTTATTTAGTTTTTATAAAAACTAATCGTTTGAAATTAAATTTTATTTATACATCCCGACTCTAACCCTAACACCGTCTTAATCCTGTTTGAAGTAGTACATGTAATAGTAACATCCGTCATATCATAATAGAAAATAGGTACGTAGGGCGGCAAAACCACATTCGCACAAAGGCGGCCGTCTACCCAGGATCGGCCCTGATATTATGCTACTGTCAGGCCCACCGCCAGAAATATTTGGGCCCCAGACAACTGGGTACGTGTGGGCCCCTCTGCCTTCCCCCGGGTCCCCACATGCCAAAACCTTCAAATACATATACAAAATGATTGAAATGTAGTTTATCCGAGAGCGACAATGCTGCATTTATGAATACCATACTTGATGAGTTAAGCCTTCTCGTACATCAAAGTTGACTGCGAGAAGGAAAGCCAGTGCTAACGGAAGCTCGTAGCGAAGTTGAAACAATACATTAATGAGATAGGCCTATGTATTATCTAATGTGTAACGGCACAATTATACCAACGCAATGAATAGGAGTAACATCTGAACATTTTAATATATACTAACGGTTAGGGTTATCTACATGGTGTACAATCAGTATGGTTAATTGCTGTATCAAACTTCAAAGTTTTCAAAAAATCCGGGTGATCCAGAATCTTTAGCGATACACACAAAACCAACGCACACTCGTCACTGCTTTAAAAGCAACAATAAACACCCAAGCAAATGAATTATCAAACTACGGAGACGGACTTCTGCTACACCATACACATCAACATCCACGATAGTGTACAACAATATCGCTGTTGTCTGAGACAGAACAGCACCTGTGTGTGTGAAACGGAAGTATTCAATTACAGCGGCGAAGTCAATCCATTATCCATGCACCCTGTACAACAAACATACTACTCAACGTCAAGCTCAAGGATGTCGGCGTCGGCTCTCCTTTGTCTTTGAGAAGCGTGCCGCTGCCGGCCCCCTTTGACAAGCGTGCTTCACACGACACGAGCACGATATCTACTTGCGCGGAGCGTGCAGCTATTAAAACACCCACTTGTATTGTTGTAAGCTAAATGATTTAACTTTTCTATTACATGTAACTTGAATAATTGTCCAAATATACTATATCTACACGCACAACATCAGTATAAAAAAAATAGGACCAGAGTCCTGTTTGTGCCCCCTGGCAGTGGACCTGCTACCATGGCTGTCTGTTTGTCTGTCCAGGATTTTAAATCACCTGTAGCTCGCAAACTGCTTGACCTATTGACCTGAAATTTGGCACACATATACTACGTGACGTCTGCTATTTGCTTTCCGGGTGATGATTTGTATTACTCTTTTTATTTTTAGTTTATTTTATTGTAGAATCAACTCTCGGCAGCGCACAGCAGGGCGGCCTTGTGGCGCATGTGTACGGGCGCCATTCTCATTCCCTACCACCTTTGTGGTCACTTCCTCTACTTCTTTATATCTTAAATCATTCTTGAGGCAGATTGAAGACTTAAGTGCCAGCTTAAGTGAAAAATTAAGGAAAACGTACTAAGTAATTGCAACACAAACATTGACTTAATCAGTTTTAATGCTTAAAGATGCAGACGAAAGGAGAGTAGAAGGCGGGCCGCTAGGGTGGAGAAAAGAAGAGCTGCTCTGGAATCAGCAAGCGCATCAACCTCTGAGCAAATGAATGCTAAACGTACAGAGAAAGAGGATGAAAACTAGGAATGCTCAAGTCAAGTGTATTCACTGCACGTTATCGTGCAGGGCGCCGTTACTGGTATCATATAATTAGGAGCATTTCACTAACTTTCCACTAAGTATTCTGGTTTTGTTCCCACATAACAAACAGGTGTCTGTTAGGTTAGCTAACAAACTTCAGAACAATCTGTCTACTAGTATTTCAGAAGACCATCAGTCTTGGCATTTAAAGCAAGGCTGCAGACCCTCATGGACGTTGCTTCTGCTGCTGCTGTATTTGTTTCATATCATGCTTATTAATTCATTGTGGCAATTGGTTTGATTTGTCATTATTAAGTCTTACCTATTTTCTTTATCTTGTTGGTATTCTTCATGGTAGTTGGCCGGCCTTGGAACAGATACATTGTCATATATATGGACCAGTTTTCAGACTTCTTCTGTCCATATGAAGTCATCTGATCTGTGTAAACAATCCTGATAATTTTGTGAATTATGGTAACCTGGTTGGAATCCACCCTTAAGAACACCCTCTATACACTATATATGTGTATGTGTGTGTGTGTGTGTGTGAATGTATGTGTGTGTACACTGTCACAAGCATTTAAAACTTCTTCACAGAATGCTTTTAAACAGTCGGAGAAAATTCAAGTGGAGGGTGGAAAAATGTCAAGTCCATGCAGAAAACAATCTATTTTGGATCAGAACGTGTAATCAGCAACATTAGGTAAAGATTTTTATTTTATTTTTTTGTCCTTATAAATATCCATCCATCCATCCATTATTCAACCCATTATATCCCAGCTACAGGGTCACGGGGGTCTGCTGGAGCCAATCCCAGCCAACACAGGGCGCAAGGCAGGAAACAAACCCTGGGCAGGGCACCAGCCCACTGCATAACATAAATATATATGTAGTATATACAGTGGGATGCAAAAGTTTGGGCAACCTTGTTAATAGTCATTATTTTCCTGTATAAATCGTTGGTTGTTACGATAAAAAATGTCAGTTAAATATATCATATAGGAGCCACACACAGTGATATTTGAGAAGTGAAATGAAGTTTATTGGATTTACAGAAAGTGTGCAATAATTGTTCAAACAAAATCAGGCAGGTTCATAAATTTGGGCACCATAAAAAAGAAATGAAATCAATATTTAGTAGATCCGCCTTTTGCAGAAATTACAGCCTTTAAACGCTTCCTGTAGGTTCCGATGAGAGTCTGGATTGTGGTTGAAGGTATTTTGGACCATTCCTCTTTACAAAACATCTCTAGTTCATTCAGGTTTGATGGCTTCCGAGCATGGACAGCTCTCTTTAACTCACACCACAGATTTTCAATTATATTCAGGTCTGGGGACTGAGATGGCCATTCCAGAACGTTGTACTTGTTCCTCTGCATGAATGTCTTAGTGGATTTTGAGCAGTGTTTCGGGTCGTTGTCTTGTTGAAAGATCCAGCCCCGGCGCAGCTTCAGCTTTGTCACTGATTCCTGGACATTGGTCTCCAGAATCTGCTGATACTGAGTGGAATCCATGCGTCCCTCAACTTTGACAAGATTCCCAGTCCCTGCACTGGCCACACAGCCCCACAGCATGATGGAACCACCACCATATTTTACTGTAGGTAGCAGGTGTTTTTCTTGGAATGCTGTGTTCTTTTTCCTCCATGCATAACGCCCCTTGTTATGCCCAAATAACTCAATTTTAGTTTCATCAGTCCACAGCATCTTATTCCAAAATGAAGGTGGCTTGTCCAAATGTGCTTGAGCATACCTCAAGCGGCTCTGTTTGTGCTGTGGGCGGAGAAAAGGCTTCCTCTGCATCACTCTCGCATACAGCATCTCCTTGTGTAAAGTGCGCCGAATGGTTGAACGATGCACAGGGACTCCATCTGCTGCAAGATGATGTTGTAGGTCTTTGGTGCTGGTCTGTGGGTTGACTCTGACTGTTCTCACCATTTGTCGTTTCTGTCTATCCGAAATCTTTCTTGGTCTGCCACTTCGAGCCTTAACTTGAACTGAGCCTGTGGTCTTCCATTTCCTCAATATGTTCCTAACTGTGGAAACAGACAGCTTAAATCTCTGGGACAGCTTTCTGTATCCTTCCCCTAAACCATGATGGTGAACAATCTTTGTCTTCAGGTCATTTGAGAGTTGTTTTGTGACCCCCATGTTGCTACTCTTCAGAGAAAATTAAAGGAGGAGGGAAACTTACAATTGACCCCCTTAAATACTCTTTCTCATTATGGGATACACCTGTGTATGTAGGTCAGGGGTCACTGAGCTTACCAAGCCAATTTGAGTTCCAATAATTAGTTCTAAAAGTTTTGGAATCAATAAAATGACAACGGTGCCCAAATTTATGCACCTGCCTGATTTTGTTTGAACAATTATTGCACACTTTCTGTAAATCCAATAAACATCATTTCACTTCTCAAATATCACTGTGTGTGTCTCCTATATGATATATTTAACTGACATTTTTTATCGTAACAACCAACGATTTATACAGGAAAATAATGACTATTAACAAGGTTGCCCAAACTTTTGCATCCCACTGTAATTCTTCAGCTATATACAAGTAAACTCCAAAGAAACTGAAGTGAACCTAAATCTGTGCTTGTCAGCCTGTGCCACTGATACCTATGGCTATCTGCCAATGCCATTTCTTAAATGTGCCCTTCATTCACTATTCTAGAAAGCTGATTCAGTTCATCTGGACATAGTTCTCTTTTTCCCTTTTCCCTGAAAACAACTATGTCAAATTTCAAACTTAAACATTAGACTATTTCAAGGTGAGTGATTACGAATATGGTGTTATTATTGATTTTTTTTTCAATTACAATTGACAGTATTTAGACTTTAAATATTTCAATTGAAGGACACATGTTAATGTTTCAAACATTTGACACAACTATTCTTGTGTACTTCTCTCTCATCAAGTAAATCATTACATTCAATTAGGACAGCTTATACTAAATCGGACTCTTTTTGCATGTGAGTCTTTTTTTATTTTATTTTTAAACAGTGATAAGACAAGCCCATGATGCACCGCTCATCCTTTATTAAGATGCACACACCTGCCCACCTGGAGATGATATGCCATTTTGTCAGTGACTGCAGTGAGTAGTCAGTGATGTCACCAATGAATAACATTCAAAAAGAAAATGTAAACAGAACAGCTACAAATTCTTCATACCATCTTTATAGAAATCAAAGAAGATCAAACAAAAATAATATAAAGTATTTGTAGAATGTCACATTGGGCAAGTCAAATACTTCAGGATGGTTCTGTGGGTCAAGTATCTTTTTGTGCCACGATGGCAAAGGAATGACTGGTAGAGAAACTGGACTTGAACTCAGTAATGGTCAAAACCAAAAAAAAGACAACTTAGCATCTAAGCAATCATGACAGTATCACGAGGTGGCTTAACTGAGACACATTTCTCTTGATATTACATATTTAGCATAGGTCCTGTGAATCCTTCATATTAACATTTTGCTGTCATGTCAGTATTCCACATGCACGCACATGAATTACCTCTCTACTGATGTTTTATAATGTTCTGAAGATCAAAAGAAACCTTTGTAATGCCCTTGTTACATAACAATGAATGAGTAAATAGATGTATTCTAAACTAAAGTGTTACCATATTTTTTAGGCTGCACAAGCGAGATGGTGAGCAAAGGCAATTGAATTATCCCTGATAAACCACTTTATATCCAGCCATAGAATAACAGGATCATTCATGCTGCCAAAGTTAGAAGACAAGAATTCTTTCACTGCGGTGGGCTGCCGCCCTATTAGGGTTTGTTTCCTGCCTTGCGCCCTGTGTTGGCTGGGATTGGCTCCAGCAGACACTCTTGTCCCAGTAGTTGGGATGTAGTGGGTTGGATAATGGATGGATGGATGGATGGAATTCTTTCAATGTAGCAAAAAATGCTCAGAGAATCACTCATCATTCAGAAGACAATAATTTAAGCATCATCCTGTGGCACTACCATCTTCATCCATCCATCCATTTTCCAACCCGCTGAATCCGAACACAGGGTCACGGGGGTCTGCTGGAGCCAATCCCAGCCAACACAGGGCACAAGGCAGGAACCAATCCCACCACAGGACACACACAAACACACCAAGCCCAGTTTAGATTTGCCAATCCACCTAACCTGCATGTCTTTGGACTGTGGGAGGAAACCCATGCAGACACGGGGAGAACAGGCAAACTCCACGCAGGGAGGACCCAGGAAGTGAACCCGGGTCTCCTAACTGCAAGGCAGCAGCGCTACCACTCCGCCACCATGCCATCTTCATGAAACAACAATTTTTAAATTGCATTAATGTTATAATTTGCATTAAACAGAAACAGAACAATCAAAGATTCAGGCATTACTATGTTCTATATCTAATTAAATCAAGTTACACTCAATTATTAACTGAAATTGATAAAATTTTCTGCGGTGGCGCAGTGGTAGCACCGCTGCCTCGCAGTTAGGAGACCTAGGTTTGATTCCCAGGTCCTCCCTGCGTGGAGTTTGCATGTTCTCCCCGTGTCTGCGTGGGTTTCCTCCGGGTGCTCCGGTTTCCTCCCACAGTCCAAAGACATGCAGGTTAGGTGCATTGGTGATCCTAAATTGTCCCTAGTGTGTGCTCGGTGTGTGCATGTGTCCTGTGGTGGACTGGCGCCCTGCCCAGGGAATTGTCCCTGCCTTGTGCCCTGTGTTGGTTAGGATTGGCTCCAGCAGACGCCCCGTGACCCCTGTGTTAGGATATAGCGGGTTGGATGATGACTGACTGACTGACTGTATAAGAAAGGGATTTAAAAAATAACAGTGTAATTCAAAGCAAAAAGTAGTTCAAATAAAAATTAAAAGGTTATTAAAGTATCAGGTAGGCTAGCTGTAAACAAAAAAGTCCAAATTAAGGATATTTAATTTTAAATATATTTAAAAATAAAATAATTACAAATAATTTGAAGCACTATTGACATTTATGACAAATTAAATTTTTGTTAAAATTAATTATCTTAGACAAGCTGCAATTGAAAAAATGAAAGCAAATTTTCTTGCTTGTGGTTATTGTAAAGGACATATCAGTAACATTTTATTTATTTTATAAAACTTTAAAATCTGGTAAAGATATAATACTATTACAATGAATAATAATAATTTACTTATGTACAATTAAAATGTGGCAAAAATTTTAAGGTTATAAAATACCTCCTTTGGTAGATACAAACAGTAGATGATGTGTCATAACAAAAAAAGGGGAGCCGTTAAAGAGGAAAGAACAATGCTAATGGGAATCGCGTAAGCATTGCTATTGCCTTTTCAACGTGATGACACTCGCGATAGTGATATAAACAAGATTTTGTTTAAATAAAGTTTTCATAAAGGTACAATATTTTAATCACCCCTTCTCCAAAATAAATTTTATATTTAAAAAAGTAAGGTAAATAATAAAGGTGAAATAGTATTAGATTAGCCTAAGCACATTGTTTTTATGAACGGTGGTTACACAGACCTCATTACTGATTGTGAAGGGGTCCTTATAACAGTTCAAGCTTTAGGGCCCCAAAAATGAAGGTCCACCAATGACTGGCACAACATAGGGAAGATAACATGATTGCTTAGTTGATATATAGGGATCAATAACTGCATTTATATCAGCATCAATACATGAATGATAATTACAAAAATCTAGAATTCTTTTCATAAGTTCTCAAAAGAAGCCAGATTGAAATGGGATAGGCAAAAGCACCAAAAATATTATTCAGGGCTCAATATATGAAGACATTTTATATACAATATGGTATCAAGGAGAAGAATAAAGAATGTCAGATTGTGGACATGGCTGTAGTGAAAATGTATTTTAAGAACAGGGAGGAACACATGGTGACATACAAGAGTGGAGGAAGATGCACAAAGGTGGATAATTTCCAATGCTGGAGGGTTACTCTGAAGGAGATTAGAGACTGCAAAGTGGTAGCAGAGGAAAGCATAGTTAGGCAGCATAGGATGGTGGTCTGTAGGATGATGCTGGAGATCAAGAAGAGGAGGAGAGTGAGAGGAGGAGAGCAAAGGATCAAATAGTGGAAGCTGAAAAAGGAAGACTGCCACTGGGTGGCAGTCAAGAGTTACCAGATCACCGGGCAACTACAGCAGAAGTAGTAAGGGTGACAGCAAGAAGGGTGCTTGGTGTGGCATCTGGACAAAGAAACCTGTTGGCGGAACAGGGAAATACACGAGAGTACACAGAGGAAGAGCCTGGCAAAGAAGAAGTGGGATAGTCAGAGAGATGCAGAAAGTAGACAAGAGTACAAGGAGATACGGTGCAAAGGTGAAGAGAGAGGTGGCGAAGGCTAAAGAAAAGGCGCATGATGAGTTGTATGAGAGGCTGGAGGCTAAGGAGGGAGAAAAGAACCTTTACCGATTGGCTAGACAGAGGGACCGAGCTGGGAAAGATGTGCAGCAGGTTAGGGTAATAAAGGATAAAAATGGAAACGTACTCACAAGCGAGGAGAGTGTGTTGAGCAGATGGAAAGAGTACTTTGAGAGGCTGATGAATGAAGAGAACGAGAGAGAGAAGAGGTTGGATGATGTGGAGATAGTGAATCAGTGCAACGGATTAGCAAGGAGGAAGTAAGGACAGCTATGAAGAGGATGAACAATGGAAAGGCCATTGGTCCAGATGGCATACCTATGGAAGCATGGAGGTGTTTAGGAGAGATGGCAGTGAAGTTTTTAAACAGATTGTTTAATGCAGTCTTAGAAAGTGACAGGATGCCTTTGGATTGGAAAAGAAATGTAGTGAATGTATTTTTTTAGAATAAGTGGGATGTGCAGAACTGTAGTAACTACAGATGCTAAAATTGATGAGCCACAGCATGAAGTTATAGGAAAGAGTAGTGAAAGCTAGGTTAAGAAGTGAGATGATGATTAGTGAGCAGTAGTATGGCTTCATGCCACGAAAGAACACTACAGGTCATGTTTGCACTGATGGTGTTGATGGAGAAGTATAGAGAAGGCCAAAAAAAGTTGCATTGCGTCTTTATGGACCTAGACAAGGTCCTTACAAGCTCTTTCAGAGAGACACGGATGTTTTTAGAATATTTGTAAATATTTGTAAATGTAAATAAGAATTATTGTTTGGCATGAAGAAATAGCTGTGCTGTTCAACAAAAAAAAATGTTTAGGAAGTAATATTTTGTGGTTAATTAATTTTCATTTTTTATATTTTCTTTTTGAATTAGGAAGCATCAGCTGAGAGGCAACCAATAAACCAGAAAAATGGATGAATGAAAAAAGCCTGTTCTTAGCGAAGCACATTGAGATGTTAACTGCAGCTAAATTTCTAAGAATGAACGGCATTAATCACAATAGCCATTCTGAAACCTAGGTGTTTTCTTGTATGTTTGTAAGTGTACAAGTGTTAACATTTTATAAAAACGTGTTTGTTTCCTGTTGTGTAGGTGGGTTTCACAGATCTGTAAAACCAAAAGCTTTGAACTAATGTGAAACTAAGATAAGCCAGGTTTGTTTTTAAACAAAAATATAAAAAGAATACAAAAAAAAAACTGCTTTGCAGGCTTATCTGCATTGTGATCTGATCTATAAAAAATGGCAAGTAATGTGCATTACTGGAAACAGCAGTAGAACATATGCTGTGTGTAGGCAAGGTCTTCCCTTCCTGGATGAAGAAGCTGAGCCTCACGTTATTTGTTTAAGCCGTTCCATAGAATTGCTTAAAACTATGACCCCACTGCACGAGCCAGTGAGAAGACTAGCACTTTATAATACCACAGATATACTTCATATTTGTTTCCTTAGGAAATACGTTTCCATCACAGATTTCTCACAGGGCTACAAACAGGTTGAAATCTGAGCACCAAGGTGCATGAATCATAACTTTAATCATCTGGAGACTTCAGATCTGGAGATAAGGAGAAGAAGAAGTGGGTGCAAGCAGAACTGAAAAAGTAACCTTTGAGAGGGGAAAAATCACTCTAGGGAGCGGTGGCTGCAGTAAAAAGGAGGTGTGGAGTGGGATGGGGAACATCTCCAGCAACAAGCAGACTGGTAATCCGGTCATGGAGGGGAACTTGCACAGGGCCAATCTACAAAATTGTTTTTTTTCCACAGATTTGACTCCTAACAGCCTGCAAGGCTCTCACAAAACATACCAACCTTTTGTCTGATAGATATAGAGGATCCAGCCCACCTTTCTGCATTTCCCTCTTAAATAAGGCCTGTCCTGCACTTCTCTTTTTAGACTCTCTGTCTTAGCCGATTAGGTGTGGAAAGAGTTACTGGCAAGTTGGGCCTGATGACAAGAGTGATCATGGAGTGTGGCAGTCAGTTCTGTGGAGTCTGTCAGCACCTGCTTCACTCTTTCTGTAACCTGTAGACGGTGCCACAACTTGGAAGACATAGTGCATTATTCCAGTGTCTAAAATTGGCACTCTAGAGCTTTTAAGGAATACAAAGCCACCATGATGACCTTTAAGTGGCTGGTCCAGAATCAAGTGCAACCCCTGTTTACACACTACCTGGATCCCCTGCAGTTTGCACATATATAGTTAGAGTAGGTGATGTTCTAATTTACTTGCTCCACAAAACCTTATCCCATCTACACAACTCTGTTATTGTGGTTTCTCCTGTGAATTTAACAATTTCCATCCTAATAAGCAGCCAAGCACAAGGTAATGTAGAGTGTCTTGGATCATGATTACCTAACTGACAGATGTCAGTTTGTAAAACTGCAGGACTCGGTGTGTTGGACACCAAGCAACTTAAGTCAATTACAGAATTTCTCAGATGACTGATCAATTTTATGCTGACAATCTGGAGCAAGTGGGAAGGAATAAAAAGATGGAGGATGACTTAGTCATGTACTGCAGGCAGAACCACCTAGAAGTAAGCATTACAAACACAAAGCAGATGGCGAACATACATCCAAACAGTAGACTTAATCTGGGTGGACAACACAAATTTGATGTTCAGAAACAGCTAGAGCAGGTACTTCATTCTGATGAGGCTGGGGATCTTCTTCCAGATTGTAATGACCATGGTACTGTACTACACCGAGTAACGGCAGCTCAGAAGATGCTAGATACCTGAATGAACTGATCAGGAAGGTTAGCTGTGTTGTAGGACTGACCTGAGACTCACTCCAGACAATGCCAGACAACACAATTATGTCAAAGCTACAGGCCATCATAACCAATGCTGTCCATCTATATCAAGGCATTTTGTCCTGGAGTGCCTTTGACAATCACTTGTGCTAAAAAACATTGTTTTTTTTCTTTCCTTTTACTCATAACCATTACAATATATAAAGCCTCATCACATCATAGCTGTTAACAACCTTGTCAAAATCAATCTATCTATCTATCTATCTATCTATCTATCTATCTATCTATCTATCTATCTATCTATCTATCTATCTATCTATTTAGTGATTAAATTGTTGGATTTTAAAGCACAATGTTACCAAATTTAACGCCCAACTCTGACTCAGCTGTGACTCTAATCTGTCTGTGGTCTAATTGTAGGAAATGCAATGTAATGAATGGCTTCTTTATCTTCTGAATTGCCTTTAATGCTGTTTGTCAAATACAATTTGTAATAATCATAACCAGCTAAGCTAAACTTAAAGGGCTGGTTGTGTTCTTCCTTGTTAACCCTGTCCTGTGCTAACTTCATTGCCTGTACCATCTGCCCTGGGAGTTTTCCTTCTGGTGTTCGGTCTGCCTGAGTGCTATCTGTGATGGACTGATGTTCTCTCCACAGTTGGTTTCTGTCTTGTGCCAGTTGCGGCACTATAATAGAACAATATGTGACTCATCAATTACAATAATGAGACAAAGAATTTTCTATTTTAAAGTCACAATGCAGTAAAAAGTGCACTTACCTGCCATATAACCCAGTATTATAAACATGAAGTGGTGGTGATATTTTCTCTTACACATAGTTGCTGGTAAAGTTTAAAGACATCTTCACCAGTATTTTTAATTTAGATTATACAATCAAAACTACTTTTTTTGATCTTAATAAAGGAATTTTCTAAATATATTTCCAGTGGAATTATTATCATAACTTACAATTAATACATCAAACTAAACTAAAAAAATCCTATTATGTGCACAAATTAAGTTTTCATAATATTGTGGTCAACTTTTTGCAACATGCTTTACTTTTAAAGCCATCTTTAAAGTAGCACAGCATCAAAAGTAAAAGTAAACAGATCAGTTTGATGGTGACAGTGGCAGGCAAGTGAGGATGTGTCACTGAATTCTTGGGGCTGTTGACAAATGTATAACAGGAGTGTGAAAGATGGAAGGCGCCCCTCTAGCATCATTGAGCCAAGAATGAAGCCAAGGAGGACACAATAAAAAAAATAAAGGTTTATTTATTAAACATAGAAAGGAGTACAAAACAAAGAGAAAATAACAAACCTGCGGCTATAATAATTTTGGATCGTTTTAAATTATTTCCTCATTTACTTGAGTTCTGTTAGTTACATGTTGTATTGAAATATAGGCTTTTGGGGTAGTTGAACCCAATCAATATTCTGATTGAATAATAATTATATACTACAACCCCCGGGCAGGCACTATGCACCAGCCACTTTGTGTCTCTGCCGCTCGTGTATGTGTATTTCATGTTCACCAAACGACAAATCTTTTAATTCTCATGGATACGCCTCTTCATTGGGAAGAAACATTACTTTTCCCTGATGGCAACACGAATTAGACAATCTTCAAGTCTCCAACTTAAAGTTTAAAGCCAAACAATATCTATATATTTCTGTCATATCACCTATGTCCATATATTTGATCTGTTTTTGCTGTTCTGTTATTTCACCGAGTAATAATTTCCGTTTGTTAGCGCTAATGTCAGTTTTTTGAGACTTTTGAATTTTAGTACTTTCATTATCTCTAACCTGCTCTGCATGTATATCGCGCCAACGTTTTTGAACCTCTTTACGACATTCTACTTTCTCTTCTACTCTTTGTCTTTTATTTCCGACCCTGCTTGGAACTGAGAGCGCAGGAACTGTGTCTGACAATAGCTTTCACATGAATGAGAAGTGAGTGGACCGTGGCCATGGTTGTAAATGTCTCAAAATCTCTTGGCAAAAAGTCTCATCTCACGAGACCTGAAATTATCTCTCGCAGGAGTTGAAATTATCTCAGAGAAAGTCTCATCTCAGGATTTCCTTTTATAATAGAGATATATCATTTCTAATAATTATATACTTTTTATGTCTTTCTCCAATGCCATTTTAGGTTTTGCGGGTGATGCTATTTTGAGCTTCATTTGCTATGGTATGCTAGGCAGCAACCCTTGCAGGAGTGCATTGATGACATATTATTGTGACGGGTTAAGCAGTTGGCATCATGCACTTCCAGGTCATCCACGTTTGTGGATAAACTTGTGTAATTGTTGTCATTATTCATTGTTAGTGCTTTAGCCTCTTTTTCTGGTGTTGTGTTTGATTTTTGGTTTAGCATTTATAATCGATTTGAAGCTAGGACAGATTCTCATTTACAGCCTGTTGGCTTGAATTTTTTTTTTTGTTTTTTCTCCTGGTCACCTTCATTATTCTAAAAATCTGTCCTTTCCTTTGGTAGACATAACTGTGGCCTTCAAAGCTTATCTACACAGGTTGACCCTGCCTAACTAGTGGGGTGACTGACCCATCTTCTGACACCTCCTTGTACCCCTGTGACCAAATCTCTGAACTTTCTTTCTCTCACCATTCAGGCTCAGCCTATTCCTGTCCACCTGACTCCAACTTCCAAGTCAAGCTTATTGTCACGTATATCTAGTACGAAGGTAAATCAATCAAATCAAATCAAAAGTAAAGGCACTTTGAAAATTACACGGTAATCATAATGGGAGAGAACCTGACCTAATGCAGGATGTTTGTGATGGCTTATGGGTAGTTCAAACATGCACAGCGCAGCATGCTGCCATTAGTATAATTGAAGGCAAGGTGAAATGAACAATGATGCTCCAATGCAGGATGGCAGCACTGTTGAACAACATGCCATAGTGAAATTTCTTTGTGGAGAGGGAGTGACACCTGCAGTGTTTGTTTGTTTGTTTGTATCGTACTGTAGATGCCACACGGGCTGGACGGACATCCCGACCAGGAAAGGAAGCAGACCAAGAAGGAAGAAATGGACGGACAGCCCCTGTAGAAGCAGAGAAATCACTAGAGAACTGTTTTTCCCCAGCACGCTAGATGACAGCAGTCCCCGATATCTCCACCCAGTGGGAAACCAGCAGGGCATGCTAGGAAATGTAGTCTGGCAGGGCAGCCCTGCTGGAGTCACGGGGTGCCATAAGAGGGCGTTCCAGGGACACAAGCTCCCTACGCAAATAATGGACTTCCATGTGACCTGGAAGTACTTCCTTAGGGCAATTGCCGTGGCATTGGAAGTATCTCCCGGGTCTGCAATAAAAGGAACGGCACTCCCTTAATCAGGCGAGTCAAGGCTGTGTGGTAGAGAGGCAACACTTGACTGGAGGAGGGCAATGCGGTGGTGAGAGAAAAAGACCAGTGTTTTTGTGTATTGGTGATATTTTGGAGGTATTTAAATAAAACCTTTGTTTATTTTTTGATAAAAGACTGTGTTTTGGTGATCGTGTTGGGGTTTGGGGCTCACTGACACCCGGGGTTTATCACAGTACATATTGTATTGAGTCAGCTTCTATCCATTATGATTACAATTTAATTTTCAAACTGCCTTTTCTTCATTTCATTTACCCTTTTTATAAGTCCTGGGTATGACGTTAAACTGCATCCGGCCCCAATGTTGAGGGAACGTCAGTTTTGGCACTATGGCCATGTGGTGCGTTTCTTCGAGGGTGATCCAGCTCGTAAGATCTTCATTGTTGGGGACCCGAGTGGCTGGACCAGGCCAAGGGGTCACCCATTTAACACCTGACTGCGGCAGATAGAGGGTCATTTCCGGAGGGTGGGACTGGACCACGTGTCTGCCTGGGGGGTTGCCAACTGGGATGCCGAGTTGTTTCGTCGTGTAGAGGGTGCGGCAACGCACTGTACCAGTGCATGCTCCCCAACTTGACTTGACTTGACTTCTATAAGGAAATTCTTACTTGTTTGCTTCCTCAGAACAGTTGACAATAACACAATACCAACAAAAGACAAACATGAACAAGAAAAACATGCATAGGATGCAATATAAACATCTTGTCACACACGCGGGTATTAGAATGGAAGAGAAGCACCTGGAGGAATAGTGATGTCATTTCCGTTTTTCCCATCACTAACCCTACGTTTTTTGCTTCCTTCACTATAAAGATGTTGGAGAGACAGGAAGTCTTTGGGTTCCAGCTCCTTACAGAGATGCATCTCTTTAGAAGGAGCACCTTTTTACAGCTTAAGGAGCTACAGTTATAAGCCCTGGACAGGTTCTACTTTGATTTTATTCTTTTCAAGTTTTTCAATAACCTGGATATTAAATTGGGTATCCCCTGGAGATCAAACCTTTTTCTTTTGTTCTTTTGTTCTTCTCTTCATTTCATAATATATTTATGTGACACCGGATTGTTATAAGGGATGGAGTAAAGTAAAAAAAAAAGTCAGTTCATTACTACCAGCTGTGTGTGAAGGAACTCGACTCTGGTGTGGCCTGAGCTGTAACTCCTTAAAGAGGACCCTGCAAAACTGGGAGCAGGCTATTGTTAAGGTTGACCCTTCAGAACAATACCAACTGCATTAAAGTGTTCAACACTGACACCTGAATGAATTAGGACAGTTGAGACAGTTTCGATTTCTTGTCTCGAAAAAAGACTTCTATACAGTACATGACTATGAAAAAGTCTTCATTAGACAGAGCAGAAGGTTCATTGAAGCAGTTTCAGTTCAGGTTGCCTGTGCATCTGCAGTGGTCACAACAGCTCTGCTGTGTAGTTACAATGTGCGACTTGATGGTTTTATTTCTTGTTTCTTTTCTTGTGGTGCAGTAGGCGATTGCTCCCCATTATATACGTAATGTCGCACACGCGCGAGTAGAAGACAGCTAAAGGGCCTGAGTAAATGTAATACTACACCAGACCAGGGGGTGGCAGAGTGTGCTGACTGTCTCTCTCAGTTCCTTGCAGACCATTCCTGGGAAATCTTGCCAGGTCCCGGCACCTCAGATGACGTCACTTCCGACGCCGGCATAGATGACATCATTTCCTTCCCCAGCCCTTAAAACCGCCATCTTGCCTCAGTATTCAGTTCTGTTTTGGACTCAGTCTTGTGAACATCTCTGTTCAATTATTTCAAACTTTTGCAGCTGGGATATAATATACGGGTGGCTGCCCAAAACCTTTATAATGTCTGGAGACTCATTCTTCTCACAATAATTACACTGGTCCTTCCTCAAAATGCTTCAGCCTTTTTTCTCTTTTTTCTTACATGTGATCAAAACGTTGACTTGAAATCTTGAAATAGTAAAAAAGAAAAAAAAAACAAAAAAAAACAAAAACACTTTCCACCCTCATGCCTAAGTGTTTCCTACTTGAACTGACCTGTCTCACTTTACTATGAACTGTTTATTTCCACTCACTTTATCATGTTATTTAAATAGATACCTGTTTGATCCAACTTTTTTGACAACTACAATGTAATAAAAAAATGAAGTCTCTGTATATTGCTAAATCTGTCATTTGCTGCTTGTCACCTTTCTATGTAGTTTGAACTTTCATCATTGTGTATTTAATACATTTTAGTTTCCAATTATTGTGTTCATCATTATTATTATAGTTTATATTATGTTTTGGTGGAGTCAACTGTTTCCTCATGCACTCATAGTCCTTTAAACTGTCATACGCCATTTACTTACAAGTGGCTTGTCCTTCATCATTCCACCATAAACTCCTGGTTGCTGGAGTGTTGTTGAGATGTTCCCCCATCTCAGCAGAGCACTTCTAAAGCTCTGGCAGAAAGACCAGTAGGTTCTTGGTCACCTCTCCGACCAAGGCCCTTCTTGCCTGGTTACTCAGTTTGGCCAAACAGCCAACTCAAGGAAGAGTCCTGGGGCCTCATGTATAACGCCGTGCATAGAATTCGCACTATAACATGACGCAAGCACAAAAGCCGAAATATGCTAACGCGCAGAAAAATCTAGATGCAGGAATCTGCGCATACTCTAACTTCCACAATCTTCCGCTACATAAATCCCGGTCAGCGTGAAAAGTAACACTCATGCACGCACCTTCTGTCCCGCCCCAACTCCTCCCAGAATTACGCCTCTATGAATATGCAAATCAATATAAATCGCCCTTAAGCTCAACCTTCTGTGAAAAGACAATGGGAAAAGCACGGGGGAAAATATAAGAATTTCAACAAATACCAAGTGGAGGCAAAGGAAAAATTTACTATTTGTTGGTTTAAACAGTGGTATAAACAACAAAAGGAAGCTGATCGAGTGACAGAGTGTCGGAGAAACTCGAAAGCTCAAGTCTACAAAGTCGCACAGTGCCCAAAATAAAAGAGAAGTTGTCACATATCCAAGTCGCCGTGAAAAGGCGAGTCATTGCCAAACGTTTGAGTGTCGTATGAAAGCTTATTAGGGTACAGAGAAAAAAAAATAGGCACACAGTGGGGAAAAAAAAGCATGAAATGTCAACTTTAATCTCAAAATTTCCACTTTAATCACGTAGTTTATTTTGTCATTAAAGTAGAACATCATAAACTTCATCTTAAAATCGGTTAATTCACTAGTTTCTTAAATCCCATCGTAACTAAAGTAATGCGTTAAATGCTTTGTTTTGTATATGATCTTCTTTGTGCTCTGTGTGTGAATCACTACGTGGTTCTTAAACCGGCTTTCTCTTCCTCCGACAGGACACAGAATCCATTACATTCATGATATTACAGCTGTCTGAATAATTAAAATACTGAGATGTATACGTGATATCTTTTTCATGATGATAGGAATGAAAGCATGTTATTAAACATGGGAACACGGTGGCGGTGCTGTCTCTTTCAAACATACTAACCCCCAATTCCTGTCCTTCCTTTTCTTTCTCCAAATACCCAATCGCCACACAATCAGCTCTGTAATAGACGTTAAGCCATCTGTAAGCTTACAACGCCAATTCTTCAAAACTTTTAAGGAACATTGAAATATCTTCATAGTATGTGCTTAATTATTCTATCCATCTATCCTTCCAGCATACAGCAATCAATCAGGATCAATCTGTGAACTAGCTAGCGCTGCGGCACCGTGTCCTCACATGTTTAATTATTAACAATACAGATTATTTAAATGAAGTTAGTTTTATCTGTATAATATAATCAACATATTTTGCTGCATTTCATCTTAAAAATGATATTGCCATCATATGTAAATACGCGCTTTATAAAGTGGCACAGGTTGTGCAATATTATAACTATAGTGCAAGTTTACAGTGAGGTAATTGTACTGATAATTACAAACAGTTCTACAAGGAGCACTTGATGGACTGATTGATAGTTTAAAGTTCTTGGGATGAGACTGTTTCTGAACCGCGAGGTCCGTACAGGAAAGACTCTGAAGCGTTTTGCCATGGCTGAGGCAGCATGGGCTTGATGCTGTATACCGATAATTCTCTTTCCAATCAGCTGCTGCTGTGATTCACCACTCAGATACAGTGATATAAATACTCCGAGTGGTGCAGTGAGAGTAATATGGAAAAAGATGATCCGCTGTGGCAACCCCTAACGGGAGCAGCTGAAAGAAGAAAAGAAGAAGAAGAAGGTGCTGTGAGAGTAACAACGCTAAAGCAGTTATGGTATTTCGAATACTATGGCTACTCCCTGGACCATTATATTGTTACAAGTTAATTACAATCAGATGCATTACACTAATAAACAATATGCAGTTAGTTTCAGTGTAGTCAGAAATGTGGTTCTAAAAAATAAAGGGTAACCACACTGGAACAGTAGCACTGCGTTGACGCTGGGTGCCGCCAGTCTGCAAAACCGAGCGGAGAACTTGCGTACGACAAGGTATGAGGTACCGTGGAAAAGTGCGTGGCTTTACGCCAAGTGTAGGTTTTACACATCGCGATTTGAACGTTGAAACGTTCTTACGCAACATTTCTGTGCGTATGCACCATTTACACATGAGGCCCCTGATGTTTCCTGATCTCGCAGGGCAAGACCTCAAATGAGAATACATGTGTAGTGAATAGTGGCGAAACCCTGCACTGAAAATGCTATACCAACAAGGCTTCTTCAAAAAACACCCACCCCTGATTTCTGCAGTCTGTATGTTTTAAAATTGGTGTCAATAACATTTCTGGGAGTGAGCAAAAGAAACCGAACCAAAGACCTGACACTGAGAAAAACTAAAAGGTTAAAATTGCCGTTATCTATTTGGTAGCTCAGTAGTACAAGGTAAGTGAAGCTTAATAATTCATTTTGCACATTGTAATGAGTGATAGTGGAGACAGACAGACATACACATGTGCACATGTAGACCACCGCAGCTCCACACGCTTGAGCAGTGCATCACTATATGATGTCACAATTGTACATAGAGTTTAGATGTGTTCTGTGAATTCACAATGTTTTAAAATGTCACAGCTATTTTGTCTTGGCATTCTTTCTTTTCCAATTAGACAGTAATGTTACATTTCTTTAGTTATTCGTTTAAAGGTGCAGTCGAAAGGCTGATGTTGTGCAGCCTCATCTGTGTCGCTACGGGTGTTGTTAGGCAGATTTGTTGTTAATTGTGGTGTTTTGAGTAATCTCTTGTGGCTCTTCATTATCAGGTCTCTTAACAGCGGTCGTTTTAAAGAGGTTTGACACACCATTTACTTCAAATGCATATTTTGCCTTTCATATTTTCACAAGCATAACTGACAATTCTTTCAACTCCTACACAATCATCATAACGCTGAACAACAGAGAACACACACAGCAACTGCGACAATGTATCCTTCATGTTTACCACTCATCTTCAGAATCTACTAGCATAATTCATGGTCATTAGGGCTGATGCTTTTTTGCAATTTTGGATACAAGGCTGAAAGCAACCTTGGATGGGGTGCCATACCTTTGTAGGGCAGATACAAACTCACAATTAGTCAAACTATCTAATTTACATGAGACTGACATGTGCACTGGGGAAAAATCCAGATCAGTATGGAGAGAACGTACAAAAACCACACAGCTAACCACTGTACCACCATGCCATTCACTTTACTAAGGAACTAAAGGGCATTGTTTTCAGATCTTACTGACAGGAACACATTTTTTCGTGTAATTGAATATCCATTCAACTGTCTAAATCAATGGATCTTAAATATTTTTTTTCTCACTGTCCAATTTAGCCTTTTTTGTGTCTTCAAAACGCATAATTGCCACTGACCCCATCAGTTCAAGGTGTCTCCCTTGAATAATCGGCACTGTTAGTCGCTCCATGAGTGCCCTTGAAGGTAGTGGTGGAGCAGTTGCATTTACTTAAATTGCCTGTGGCTTCCTGTCGCAAGACAACCTGCAGAGCATGAGCGACCCTTTCCCATTGAGTATTATTGTGAAGTATGACTCTGTGAGACCCAAATTCCGACACTACGTGACCCAAAATGAGTCGTGATCTATAGTTTAAGAACCGATGGTCTAAATGATTATGCAATTATGCAATAAATCTTAAATAACATGAATATGAAAGTTGATCATTTTCTCATAGCACCTTTTACAGTATATGATGCATTTAAGACATTTGACAAATTACAATCCAGTTAATATTGAAGTTGTCCTTATCTAATACATTTTGTAAGTAGTCAAATCACTACATATGTGTGAAGCACATGCTCAACCCACAAATGAAAGTGGAGGACATACTGTAAGTACTATATGGATTTGAACTGGTAGCTTTTCAGTTATTTCTTTTTGTCCTGCTCTCAACCCTTGCATTTGCACCACTATTTCCTCTTAAAAAATTGTTAATATATTCGCATTGTTTGTTTGTCGCCAGCATGTATAGCATTGGGATCAAATGAGTGAAAGTGGTGTTTGACTAATGTTTTAGTAAGAAAACACTAAATAATGGATGATTCTAGACCAGCAGCCTTGGATGGACTTAAACAACAGTGAAGCAGAGCGATGGGTAGTAAGAGAACACAACTCTCCAAGAGCTTCCTCTGCTGGGTTGTGAGGAAATACATGTGTGAGAACATTTAAGCATACTGCTCAAAAAAGCAGGGTATAGAATAAAAAATATATGTATATACTTTAATAACGGTTTAATAAAAATAAAAAGTCCTCTTATGAATTGACAAATTTCCTTGCTGACCATACTTGCCTACTCAGCTCCCTTCCTGTTCCTAAATTTTTAGGTTTCTGAATGGCACTTTTCACACTTCTTGTCAACTCTGCTCACTGCTTATCTTAAGGTCTGTGAGTGTGACATCACCTCACACTCCTCTACAGTTCACATTCCTTTCCTAAATGGTTGACAGAAATGATAAAACTGCGGTTGCCATTCATGAGTAAGACATTGCTCAAGAGTAGATTTGGCTTATAATGTAGGTTGCCCCCGCATTTAAAAATCGGTGAATTATTCATTATTTCCAATTTCCGCTTGCTAAGCTATTTGCGGATAGGTTAACCACTATGAAGGAGTACTAATCAGTCACAAAGTCAGAGGCAAATCTGTAATTCATAAATCAGTAACGTTACCATGCCTTTTAAATAGTTGCTTGGCTTAAGGAAAAAACAGTTTGTAAGACTAAGTGTTTAGCCAAGAATCAAAGTTAATTTGACAATAATCCGTAAAAGGGCAAATAAACACCATTTCTGAAAATTGTATTAAAGTTTCATGCTGTTCAGTTATTCTATTAAAAGACATGAATTATGAGTTAGCTGGTGAGGATGTCACAGTCACACTGGCACTGTCAAGAACGCAGCTGAGCTGTGGCATTTCTGAAAACCTCATTATAACGGGGGCCCATTGTTGGTATCATGTTGCTGGGTTTAGTCCTTGAGATATAATAACTGGTTCTGATAAAGTGGATCTAAAACTTAGAGATCAACCCTTCTTCTTCTTCTTTCAGCTGCTCCCATTAGGGGTTGCCACAGCAGATCATCTTCTTCCATATCTTTCCTCTGCATCTTGTTTTATCAGACCCATCACCTGCATGTCCTCTCTCACCACATCCATAAACCTTCGCTTAGGCCTTCCACTTTTTCTCTTGCCTGGCTGCTCTATCCTTAGCACCCTTTTCCCAATATACCCAGCATCTCTCCTCTGCACATGTCCAAACCAACACAATCTCGCCTCTCTGACTTTGTCTCCTAACCGTCCAACTTGACCTGACCCTCTAATGTACTCATTTCTAATCCTATCCATCCTTGTCACACCCAATGCAAATCTTAGCATCTTTAACTCTGCCACCTCCAGTTCTGTCTCCTGCTTTCTGGTCAGTGCCACCATCTCCAACCCATATAACATAGCTGGTCTCACTACCGTCCTGTAGACCTGTAGATTTCCCGAGAATGGTCTGCAAGGAATTCAAAGAGAGAATTAGCACATTTTGCCACTCCTGGTCCGGTGTGGAACTACATTTATTAAGGCACCTTTGGTTGTCCCCTAAACACGCATGTGTGACATATGTTTCACATTTTTGTCTCTAAGTTATATCTCTTGAGTTCTATTTGTGGAACTCCAAGAGGCAGGCCAGCATGACATCACACTGTTGAGGGACCACCTGCACCTATATATTCTGGCAAAAGGTTAAAGTCCTCCAGTGTTATAACACTTCATCTTATCCTGGATGATACAGCTATAAGTAACCACACTTTTGACGATCTATTTGATCTAGAAAACAGGTCAACCCTAAACCACCCTCAGACCCCTTTCTGGTGTATTGTAAGAAGACAAGTAAAATAATAAAAATAAAATGACTAAGCAACAGAGAACAGGGAGAACAAAAGTAATTACTGTATACACAAATTACAAAAACAAATGACAGCAATCGGATCTGTAACCACACCCCCCCACCACTCCCATCACATACATTATACAAAGAAAAAATCTCTGACAACAGACACCATACAAAGCCCACATCCTTTTGTTGCTTCTTAAATTAAATTGTAGTGTTTTATTTCTCTTTTTTGCAGAGTCTTCAGAACACAGTATCCCAGAACAATAAGGGTTATTTTTCAGTTCCCCCAAACTTGACCATCTTGACTGTCCCATCTGTTTCTTTCTGTAGCACGTTGGCCGATAAAGTCTCCAAGATGGCCACCCCCAAAATGAATACTAACCCTAACCCTATCCTCCACCGCAAAGCTTGTGTTCAATATTGTTCCTTCTTCTGCCTTTTCATGCACTTTTTAAACTGTAAATTAGCATCGATTAGCATGGCAACCTCCCAGAAATCATTGCAACAGGTCCTCCTTATTGCTGTCTGTCCAATGTGCCTGTTTTTTTCTTCCACTTTTAAACACATGCTTAGGTGGAGGCAGAGCTTACATTGAGGGCAACACAAAAAGACAAACTAGAAAATACATTATGTGGCAGTGCTGCTGTGTCACCGAGTAGTGTGGAATTAGGATCAGTATTGAAATTACTGTTTGGATTTTCTTTTAATTAAATTTTGCTCAGTTTAGTTGGATTTTGTATTATGGGACTAAATTTGTTGGCTTTGTATTGCATTTTAGGCAAACCTTTTTAGTTAAATTTTGCTCTTTTTCCCTGGTCTTGCTTGAATTTTTTTCTTCTTTAGGATTAATTAATACTAGCCAACCCGCAGCATAGCATATGCCGCATATAATTATTTATTGATAAGTGAACACTTTTGAGTTTATGCTGAGGCATGCCAGTGGGAGTAAGACTATTAAGAAATTTTTCGGGGAATGCAAGTTGATCTGCAGGATCTGCGATGGAGTCAATGCTGGTGAAAGTTACTTCGTCGTTAGGGATAAGTTTTAGCACCTGTTCATTAAGGTGTAGTGAGTCTTCGTTGGTGACGCTTAATATAGCTTGCGTACTGAGTTGTTCCAGAGTGACAGCTGAGAAGTCGATGTTGCCATATAATTGCCTCGAGAGCGATCTTGGAAGCCTCCGAAGGATGAGAGTTGGCAAGTGGGGCCTTGTTGTGCGTTCCCCATGACGTGGGAGTAGGGTTAGAGTGGGCGTTCGTGGCTCTTTCATTCATAACCCATGGGTGGGGCTCTGTTACAGTTGGTGGGCGGGGCTCTGTGAGTTGGCGGTCGTGGATCTCTGTCTTGCTTGCGGTGAAAAGTCAACGTGGCTCAGAGGTGCATATGGACTTTTGCACAGACGAAAGCGACTGAGGCTGTGTTTGGTGAGTTGTTGCGTGCTGGGCACATGAGTAGGCAGTGCACATGCCTCGAGAGCGACGCTGGATGCGGGAGGACATGCGTGGCTCTGTCGTGCGTATCCCATGACGCGGTAGGAGAGTTAGAGTTGGCGGGCGGTGCTCTGTGAGTTGGCAGGCGTGGCTCTCTGTCTTGCTTTCACTGTCTTGCGTGCCCTTAGTGAATTATATATATAGATATTTCCGAATTATGACAGAATTTAGTTTTGCTTTTGTTCTAAAGACCAGAGGTTTACAGTTACCCTCTCTTCTAAAGGGATTTTTTTGAGGATGTTTCAGGTTTCAGAACTTAAAAATTCAGAGCAATTTGGGCCTGTGCAGGCCAGAAAGTCTGCCTTTTGAGTTTGGGGCTAGGCTGCCTGGAGCAAGGCTTATTTCTGTGGCTAAGATCTTCTGGAGTACTGGCCTGGCTTTTGGTAATCATGTGGCTTGTTCCTTTTAATGTTATTTTGCAGCAACACTCCCATCTTAAATACTCTTACAACAATGATGTCACATATAACCATGCTGTCATTGTGTGACCAAAAATGGTCATCAAATAGCAAACAAAATGGCGAAGATAAACAAAACAACCTCATCAGCAATAAACAGGGATAAACATAACAGTGAAAACTCAAGTGCTAACAATACAAAGCTCAAAATCATGACAATAACCTTCTAAAGCATTCTGGGATTATTCATGGAGCTAGTATCAGTTAGCATACTAAGTCTTACAATTTTATATGCAAATCAGGATGGAAGATTTTTGGGAAATACTTTTATGATCTTTTATGATAAGAGAATGAGAATGATTATTAGGAAATGTGAAATTAAATAAGACCAGTGCATGAAAAGAAATATATTGTAACAACCACTGAGACAGATGAAATGTAAAGCTAAGCGTGAATTAACATTGTATCTTTATGTAGTAGTGTTTTGTGCTGCTGTGAGTTTTGTTATTTTTCACTGCTTGTTTGTTCTTGTGTATGTATCTTATGTTATTTATAATTTTGCCCTGGGGGGTATTTTTCATACATGGATTAATTACTCTTTTAGCCCGATGTAATTGTTGATGATTTGGCATGATCCTGGATCTGCCTGTTTTTCGAAACTCTTGCTGGATGTGCTGATGTGGCTTCGCCATTCATTAATGAGCGACCAATTGATATCGGTGCGCAAATTATAAGAAGAGAATTTCATAGAGAGGGGGTTTTGCTCTATCGGCAAGATCCTTTATTTCTCCCGGAGGAAATTCTTTTTAAAAGATACCGCTTTAGCTGAGGGGGAATATTGCACTTCAAAGATTTATTAGCACCTTATATTCGAAGTCAAACTAGGTAAAGTTGGGCTCTCACAAGCACACAGAACAGTATGCATTGCTTTGAGGTTTTTTGCAAGCGGCACTTTTTTTATATACTGTAGGCGATGCGGAAAATTTATCTAAAAATGCAGTTTGCCAGGCAATTCGTAAAGTCTGTTTGGCTCTGAAATATTTCCTTTGGGTTTTCATAGTGTTTCCTGGACACCTGCGTATGCAGACAATAAAAGAGGTGTTTCATGCCATTGCAGGTAGGTAATACACAGGCAAAAACACCCACAGTTTCATAAAGAATCTGACAATCAGCCTAACATTCTCATTACCCAGGATTTCCAAATGTGATTGGGGCACTGGATTGTACGCAGATCCGAATAAAGACCCCATCAGGTCCAAATGAGCCAGATTACGTGAACAGAAAAGGCTTCCACAGTATTAACGTGCAGGTAATGTAACTTTTTGTAAGAGTTGAAAATAGCCAATAGGCATGTTGACATACAGTAAAAATGTTTGACCTACATGCTATAAATTCTCAGATGATCTGTGATGCATCCTACCTTGTATCAAATGTGGAGGCTAAATGGCCAGGGTCTGTTCTTGACTCAAGAATTTTTAAGGAGTCACACCTGTATCAGACATTTGAAGGTAAGGTAATAATCTAATTATAAATAATGGTGATGTGTGTGTTGTATTCACAATTTTTACATATTCCACAGGTCATCATGATGGAATCCTGCTTGGGGACAGGGGATATGCCTGTAGGCATTTTCTAATGCCCCCAGTTCCTAACCCCAACCTTGGGCCACAAACTCGATATAATGCAGCTCTGTCTAGGACAAGGGCACGAATTGAAATGACCTTTGGCCACCTGAAGGAGAGATTTCAATGTCTAAAAAGGCTGACAGTTGCACCTAACAGAGCATGTGACATAACTGTTGCATGCTCTGTCTTACACAACATAGCGACCATCAGAAAAGAGAGAGTCCCTGAGGTTTTGGTGCAGCCTGATGATGACCTTGACCCAGTGCACTTTGAGCAAACCAGTCGCAGAGCTGCCAGTGACAGAATTGTGGCCCAGTATTTTCAATGAAAAAGACAACAATGGTTTCACACAAAAGTTATTTATTGTATATTACGGCCCTTCAGCCTGTAAGGAGGAGAACATAATTAAGGACACACTCATGCATACACATATACATACGGGAAAGAGATAAGAGAATTTTGTTACCAATTATTTTTCTAGTATTTGTATCTGCAACTTCATTTTGGTTGTCCTCAGTTCATGAAGTTCCATGTCCTGCTGTATTTTTCTCATTTTTAGTTTTCTGTATGCAATTTTCTGTTGAAGGTATCTCTTGTACAGAGCCCTCACATTTTTCTGCAAATAAATACACAATTACAAATGCCTTTTTTCCTCTATATTGTATACACAGTATATCATTTTGAATCATTTTGTATAAAGTACAACAAATGGCTCAACCAACTTCACCATCTCCTTTTTTTGATGTGGACTTTGTTCCAAAAGGGACATGTGTGCTGGCTACTGGCTCCTGCAAAACAGCAATCACGATTAGCACATGGGACTGATCAGAGTGGAGTTTGTTCAAACATTATTTGGAAAATATACCTCTCCTCCTGAAGAATAATCAGACACAGTGTCTTCATCAAATATTTGACCTTCGTCAATATCTCGTTGGTCAGACACAGGTTCTAGGGTTATGACATTCCCTGCAACTGAACCAACAAAAAAGAGGGCTATATGGAACATACCTATGACACACATTGAGGACAAATATATGCAATGACCATCCTTTACCTGAAATGAAGTGACCACTGCATCCTGCCACTGGTTCTGAGGAGGAGCTTCCCCCTGGAATGCCCTCAGAAACAGGGCGATGGGCATTTTGCTGGAGAGCAACTCTTCTGCAGGGGTTAGGTCTGGTCCGCGTAGACCTCCACCTGTTTTTTGCTTGTCTGCCTTCTTCTTATTAGCTTTCAAATTAATGGTTTTTCTATTATATATGATTCTTTATGTCAACAGTTCTTTAAATAGTTATATACTAATATTTACCAGTTTGAAGTATATTCTTATACTTCACTTTAACCTGTTCCCATGTTCTCCTTGTGCTCACGTTTGATCTGGAATTTTGACATATTAAATAATAACTAATCTGACAAATAAGAAATGAAACGATGCATTCAGTAAGTACAATGCACACTACTTGCACGTTTAATTTGTCGGCCACTTTTTGCTAGCCGTCTTTTCTGGTTTGGGCTGCTTTTGCAGTGTTACCCCATGTGCATATTAAATCTTGAAATTCTTCATATCCTTTGAGTAAGAGGTTCTGCTCCGCTTGTGTGAAAAAATGTGCCCATTCTTTCGTCATTTTGTTGCAGCCTATCAAAGACTTGCTGATCATGTTTTCTAGACTCAATATATATGGGCTTTTCAATCAGCGCGGGCGCGCGCATTCACCTCGGATGATTAGATCCAGCTAGACTAATCTACTACACGGCTGCGTTTGAAAAACCGACTTATCCCGGATGAGTTTCATTGGCATTAACTCATCCAAGATGAGGCATCTGATCTCGGATGATTTAGGCGACGTACGGAAAATACCCCCCTCATCTGTACCACTATATTGATGTGTTTAGTACCTTTAGGTGTAACTGATATATTCAACCAGATTGGCTCTTTGCTACTTCCTCCTTTGCTTTTGTTATTCAGATCCCTTTTTTGTGCTTCCCTCCTTCTTCTGTTGATTTCCTAAGTTTTGTTTAGACCATTTTTGGCTTTGGTTTACCGGATTTGGTTTGGTAAGTTTTGTTTTGCTTATTTTTGCATTGAGCATTTTAGTTTTTTATTTTGCCATTTGTTTTATTTTTGGAATTTGTTATTATTTTGCATTCTTTATTTTTTTCTTTGAAGATTTTCGCTTTGATTAATATTGGTTATTTAATTTAATAAATGCAAATTAAGCAATTGTGGTTTTGTTCTTTTATGGAAAGTGTTTGGAGGTTTCCGCCATCTTTTTTGTGACGATTAAAGGCTTTAGCCTTTTTATGAGGGATTCATCCATTTTTCAATTTGTTATGCTGTTGTGGTGTGATACAAGTTGATAAATATTTTCTTTGTCTTTATTTGTAACTTAGGCAAAGCAAATGTAATATTAGTACCCCCTTGGACTAAGTGCCTCACACAAGTTTGGCAAGTGATTCCTGAGTCAACCCCCAGAGGAAAGCCAGACTGCCTAGCTGGCAAACCTCAGTTCAGCAAATGGTTTTGGGGGCAGGTGTGAAGGTATTCCATGCCCCATTGGTCTGAAGTATGGCTGTTTGGGATTGACTTGTATCAAAAGCCTTTAAGTACCATGACGCCCTTTTGGCTGTAGGGGCAGGACAGAAAATCTATAAATTTGCTTGCTTTACCCCCTCTCTCTCTCTCTCTGACCAACTGATTAAAGATCATCTCATACACCATGAACTGAAAAGGACAACAAAATGAAGAGCACAGCTCGGCAGCCATATTGAGACAGGCATGCGGACTGTTCTGAAGAAAGCTGACCAAAAATGATGCCTTAACTAGAGACACTTTAAGTAACTAACAAGTCTGTGTGCTGCCTGAAACTACACATCACCATTTATCAGGTTGTATGGTTGCCAGTATTCACTTGTACTTTGCATATTGTTATTATCTATGACTATTAATAATACATTATTTAAAGTTTAACTTAACTCCTGCTTGTCTTTTACTATACCTAATTGCCTGAGACTATAAATATAGAAGGGAAGGTGGGGAGAAGTTATATGGTACAGTACCTTATAAACAGTGGTAAGTCTGTAAGATTTAAGGCATTCTGACAAAGGCTACATATTAATAATACAAGAGGGGAAAGTAGAGTAATATATTACTCTACCAAGACAAAACATATGTCTAAATCATTACAGCAGGACAAGTCCTTAAACAAACTGGCATATTTTTGTTTTACTGCACATCTAAGCAAACTTCTCTAGTGCTAGGGGCTACAGGAACACCTCCAAAGTAACAAATATGGAGCCAAATCTCAACTTGCCTTGTGGTGTCCCTGCTTCATGTGAACTGGCAGCAAATTGTAGGTTGCATTCTAGAATGTCCCTACATACTTATGACCAGCTCTTTACAATCCTCTTTCCAACATGTGGCTTCACATGGCTCCTGTCTCCTCAACCACTCTGTTACACCCAGTCTTTACTAAGTCACATAAGCTGCACAGCTTCCCCTTCTCCTGCAATCCAAAACACTGTCTCCCCCCATTTCTTTGCATCCTCTCTGGAGACCTCCTCACCCAGACTCTCCTCTTGCTCCAATTGAAATCAGTGCAGAGCTGCTGCAGAGTGCTTTTCAGAAAGCTGTGGAAGAAATAAGGTCTCTAGGGAGTTCCCTTTCAATCTGGTAGCTGGCTCCATCTATAAGTCTTACAGTAAACATGTGAGGTCGTTGTTCCTACCTGATCTCTAAGTGCTCTTGTCTACTGACTGCTACAATATAATTTATTTGGAGATGGGCTGTGAGGAGGGGAGACGAGAAAGGGTATTTTCTAGATGACTGGCTGATGGATTGATGAAGCAAAAAATGTCAATCAAGTTGATTTCTTCTCAAAATTTAAGGAAGAAGAGTATTGTGAGAGATAGGCAGAATACAGGGAGTTGTCATGGTCTGGAGCCAGTGATCTGATTCAGGACTATCTGCTACACAGAATTGGGTGGTAGAGACTAGGCAGTAATCTGTTAGCCACACCAATCATTTGACATCAACAACAACAACATTTATTTATATAGCATATTTTCATACAACAAAAAATGTAGCTCAAAGTGCTTTACATAATGAAGAATAGAAGAATAAAAGACACAGTTAGAAAATAAAATAAGTCAACATTAATTAACATAGAATAAGAGTAAGGTCCGATGGCCAGGGTGGACAGAAAAAACAAACAAAAAAAAAAACTCCAGACGGCTGGAGAAAAAAAATAAAATCTGCAGGGATTCCTGACCATGAGACCGCCCAGTCCCCTCATAGCAATGCAGAAGCACCTGAGAGAAGGGCTAAAACCAAAAGAAATGGCAAACCCAAAGAAAAACACAAACAGTGCAAACATGCTCAGCACTCCTAGAACCATGCCACATTTGTATTATTCGCGTTCTGTTACATCATTAAATTTAGGTTGTAAGTAAAAGCGATCAGACTGAAATTTCTGTATACTGGATGTTACAGCTCAACCTCATATAATAAAATGAGCAATTCAAGAGGACAGGAGAAAACTGTTGCTGCTGGCCTAAACTGAGAAGAGCCAAATGAGGCCAGTCGGGCATAGCGGGTGTGCGCTGTAAGAGTTGAGCTGGGTTCGGTCCACTGGGACCAGACTGATGACATTTGAGGGATATATTGTCACATTCAACTTAACCATACCTAGGTGGAGATTGCTAGTACAGATATGGAAGACATCCTGTTGCTCATCCCGTTACCACTGTGGCCCTCACCAGGACAAGTGGACTGAAAATGAGATGAGCTGTGGTTGATGAAACAAAAGATAAGAGAAGTGGCATAATACTGAGTCATTGCAACCTATTGTTGATTCAGTGTCTGCTATGCCTGTAAATGACTAAATTTCCCTTTACTTGTTATTTTCAGGAGTAGTCAAAAATAGAACACACTTTGTAAAGTAACCCCCATTTTTTGAGTATGTGTAGAATATTACTACATGGGCTTTATGAGAAATTTTTCTCAGTGTTGCTGTTAAACACTCCCTAAATGTAGCATCAGCAGTGAATGTTGAGTAACAGGATCCCACCCTTGTGGCATCTCTCCAAACCAAAAATAATGTCAAGAGTCCAACAGATTTATTAGAATGTGTGAATTCCGTAAAATGAACAAAAAACTCTGGGAAAGTCAAACAAAACAGAATTAAAAGAGCAAAGAAAAGAAAAATGAAGCACAAATCTGACACCCCTTTCCTATATACTGATTCCCTTTCCATTAATTTCTCTCTTTCCCATGACTATGGCTTCTTCTCATCCCACTAGAGAGCTTTTGTCCCAATTATCAACTTTATGAGCCCTGTGGAGGTAGCATTAAACCACCTTCCAGGATCCGCTTTGTGCAGGGAAACCAGACATGAGCTGCCCTAATGGGCCCTCTACATGCTTGAGCGTTATGTAGTCCCAAAAACTATGAACACACTAAAAACACTTGCTGTTTCTTGTTCATCACCCAGTTATATGAACTGTACTACCAGATGAGCATTCATTGGTTGTCAGCTCTCATGCACAAAGCACCCAGCCCTACAACTAAAGACAATACCAAACCTGTTTGATTTTATCAGAGCAAGTCTCAGACTAGTTGGAATGAATCGCTGGGCATGTCACATTACACGATTCCCTACAAAGGAGTGAGTTGTCAACTGCCTCCGACTCGCTAAGATTATATAAATGAAGGCTATAACTGAAAATCACTGGAAAAGCCCCTTCTGTTCTTTCCAAAAGTTTCAACAGCTTGTATTCACAGTGTCTGGGACTGTTCATCAGTTCCCAGTTTCTGTTCATCTGTGGTCTCCTCTTTATCTTCCGTTTGCTCTTTCCACATTCAGATATCCACTCACAGCTTTCTATTTTTAGATTTATCCACCTTTCCTTTACCTTATATCCAGGAGAGCAGATTCTGTTTAAGAATGATTGCAGCAAAATTTATCCTGGCCTCCTGTGGACAGAAAATTTGCTTCTTTCTGGAACTCAATGAAAACTATGATTTTGTAAAGTTATTCTAATTGAATACTCGGCAATGAAAATCAATTGCAATTCTTCCTCTAATATCAGAGCTTAGCAATCTATTTTGAATGATATTCAAAAATGAATTTTGTCTGAGGAAGTTAATACTTCTAACAACTTTTTCCTGTACAAGATATCTTTGACTTTTGTAACAATTAGTCCCGCGCACTGACACGAGACGATTGCTACCGCTAATCTGTCCTATAAGTGACGGTAGATGATAAAAGGATAGGCCAATATCACACCCCAATAAATTTCCTGTATACCTTTTATTCTACACGGTTCAGTCCCTCAATGTCGATCATTTATAGCCCACAAAAAACTAACAGTCAGTATCTATCATCACATAACGAATCTATACTAATAAACGGCAAAGCCCTCACTCACTGACTCACTGACTGACTGACTGACTGACTCATCACTAATTCTCCAACTTCCCGTGTAGGTAGAAGGCTGAAATTTGGCAGGCTTATTCCTTACAGCTTCCTTACAAAAGTTGGGCAGGTTTCATTTCGAAATTCTACGCGTAATGGTCATAACTGGAAGCTGTTTTTCTCCATTTACTGTAATGGAGATGAGCTTGAAACCCGTGGGGGCGGAGTTTCGTGTGACATCATCACGCCTCCCACGTAATCACGCAGTAGGTAGAAAACCAGGAAGAGGCCCAAAAAGCGCTGAAGAAAACATGCATTATATAATTGAAAAGGCAGCGAAACAATAAGAAGCGAGCGAGTGACATATACAACCATATTCATGAGTTCTGCTACTTCGGAAACAAAGCACGATGTAAACCTAAACTTTAAATTAAGTTCATAGACAGGCTGCCGCTAGTGTTTGTAATTTAGTGCCTGCCCATATAAGGCCGTCCGTCAGCGGCAATCCAATAGAAACACTGCCACGGGTAAATATTCACGGGTGAAGGACTGTGCTTATGCAGAGGAAGATGAGATGGTCAGGGTGGTGTTTGGCACAAACTCAGCGAAACTGCGAGAGAAAGTTTTAAGTGCCTGGTCTTAGGTAACATTAAATACAGCCATGGACATAGCCCGACATGGCACCAGCACAGCTGGGAAACTTCGATGCATGTACACCGAGCGGCTCACGTGAACTGACGCAGTGCACAGACAAAAAGCAACAGTTCCAAAGAGCGCTGAACAAAAACCGAATTACACAATTGAAAAGGCAGCAAAAAAATATGAAGCGTCTCATACATACAAGCATATTATTCATAACTGCAGCTACTGCAGAAACAAAGCACACGGTGGAAAAAGTGAATGTCCTGCTAAAGGAAGACAGTGTTAAAAAAAAAACCCGTGCATGCAGTGTGTCAGGTCTCAGATAAAGAAGAAGACGAGCTGTTTATTGATGCAGTAAGAAACAAATCTTTTTCATAGCTTCTTTAACACACTACGTCTCCGCTGCGATACGCGGGTATATATATATGTATATATATACCCCGATCTACATACTCGAATAATGAATACTTTATTCGCAATCAATGATTGTTTTGGTAAAGCCATACTCAGTGTATTCATTAGATGAACGGTAAAAAAGTAAGAGCGAGGGGAGGATGACTTATTGAGGCATGTAGGCTGTAGTGCGCGTCAACTCTATCTGAATTGCGCGATCACATTTGAAAAAATATATCTTTTCAAGTCCATATGTGTCACACTCAAGGGCCGCGGGCCACATCCGGCCGGCGTGTAATTATATCCGGCCCGCGAGATCATTTTATATACTGTATTATTGTTATTAATGGCCCGGGTATATGAAGCGCTGGTAACACAATAAACTACAGATCCCATAATGCAGCGCTTCAGCTGCCTTGCCGAACACTTACCGCGTTAATTAAGTCTAGCTTATGATTTTGCAAGTTATTGCGAAGCTAGCCCACACGATGCTGAAGAGAAAAGTTGATTCTGAAAATAGAGCCTTTAAAAACCGATGGGAGGCTGAGTATATGTTTACTGACATTGCCGGTAAACCCGTGTGTCTCATTTGTGGAGCTAATGTGGCTGTAATTACAGAATTTAATCTAAGACGGCACAATGAGACAAAACATCAAGATAACCTGAAAGACCTGAATGCAATGCAGAAGATACAGAAAGCAGAACAATTAAATAAGAATCTGACACTTCAGCGGACGTTTTTAACCGTGCACAATCACAAAGTGATTTCAAGTGAAGCTGCTTTTATGGGAGACACAAATAAACCAGTGCAACTTGCCCCACTTTCCCTGTTGCCCAGTAATGTTGAACCAAGTCGTCACTACGGTGTTCCCAAATACGCACTTTGCTGATAAACTGAGCGCACGGCGCTTTAGTGACTTTGAAGAACAAAAAAAGTCCGTCTACATGCGGCTCGAACCTTGTGCATGTTTGGTAGCACATATCTGTGTGAGAAGCTCTTCTCAGTGATGAAGACTAACAAAACAGCACACAGGAGTCGCCTCACTGATGAGCACCTGCAGTCCATCCTGAGAATCTCCACAACACAGAACCTCACACCAAACATAAACGAACTTGTGGCCAAAAAAAGATGCCAGGCGTCCAGCTCTAAAATGACATATGAGCAAAGACAACTGAATGATTTGATTTGTTATTGCTGAAAGGAACACATTTTATTTATATTTCCAGGTTTTGTTATGCAGCATGTTCATATTTGAATTTGTATAATTTTGACAGG